>JAOTAY010000009.1:9819078-9839479 GCA_025629805.1 Erythroxylum baracoense | reverse complement strand
AAATATAACAATAATAATATTGTGAATAAAAATATACTCGAAAAAGAAAAGTTGGGTTAATTTTATAAAGTAATTTTAATAATTATTAATGAAATGTAAAAAAGAATATGCTGAGAATATTCTTTTTTAGTGTGAAAAATAGAGTTGTGGATTGAAGTGAAAAATACTGTAACATCTCTAAAATGGATGAAACTTCTATTTTGGAGGAATGAGTTGAAAATGGCCTTAATTCCTTGCTAATAATAAAAGATTGAACATTTTTTCCTGAATACATTAATGGAAGTTGAAGCACTGGCAGCCATAGCTTAAGATTGAGAGACGTTAAAGGTATATTTATGGGATGGAAGAATAGAAAAAGAGTTTTCATAAATTGCAATTATTTTTAGAGAATTTATTATGCTATATTTTACATCATATTTAAAATAAATACTAAAACTTAAAAATAAGTAGAAGATATAATTTTAAATTATTTTGGTATATTAAGAATATTAGTATTTGTGGATTAAAATAAAACAAAAATTTTATTTAAAATTTTAAAAAGTATATTAAAAAGAATACTAAAAATTACTAATTATTAATTTAGTATAGATAAGAAAATTAATTTAAGATAATTTTAGAGTATTTTAAGGAATGATATTTAAATTTTATAGAAGTATATTGAAAGGACACTTAAAAAGTTATTAATTAGTAATTTACAGTAAGGATAACAATGACTCGCTTAGGCTCGGCTTGAGGCCTGATCGACCCGAGGTAGTGGGCCGAGCTTGAGCCCAAGCCTAACTAGGCTAGATGTAGTTCGAGCCCAAGCCTAAGCCCAGCTCGATTGAACCTGACCAATTTTTTTAAATTAAAGATACAAAATAATGTCGTTTTCTTTAGAATGGTCAGGCCCTAAGCTGAGTTTGACCTAACGGGGCCCTAAGCTGTATTTACAAGAATCAAATACAGCTTCAAATTTCCCTCGCAAACCAAAAGTCCTAAAATTCCCAATCCTTTCCCTCCAATTCCCAAACAATAATTTCAAATCTTTGAACCCACCAGACGCTCGACTCTATTTATGTCAAACATGAAATTAGTCTCTTCCTCAATTTCATTCCGTCCTTTCCAATCTCCCAAAACCCTAGCTTTTGCTCCCCCTAGCCTCCGATGGCTGCCATTAAGTCTTCCCTTTCATTCCTTCCTATTGATCTGTCGGGACCGTTACAGCGTGCTTCCGGCGAGATCCATGTAATTGTTGGTCCCATGTTCGCTGGGAAAACCACTGCTCTCCTCCGTCGGGTCAATGCTGAAGGCATCAAGGGAAGGTCTGTTTTTACTATCATGAAATTAGTGACCATTTTTTTCTTGTTTTAAATTTGTGATCCAGTAATTCGGAACTAGTGGGGTTGTTTTGTTTTTGATTTTGCTTAATAAGATTGTTTCTGATAAGATGGGAAACTGTTGTGCAGAAATGTGGCAATGGTTAAGTCGGCCAAGGATACAAGATACGCAGTAGATCATGTGGTGACACATGATGGCTCGAAGTTCCCCTGTTGGGCTTTGCCTAATCTCGCCTCTTTAAGACACAAGCTTGGAGATGATGCTTATCGAAAGGTATACTTTTTAGTTTCTACTAATTTGACGGGTGTTGTCTTCTCATTGCCTATATTGGCAGGTTGATGTGATTGGTATTGATGAAGCCCAATTCTTTGACGATCTTTATGAGTTTTGCTGCAAGGCTGCTGATCATGATGGGAAAACTGTAATTATAGCAGGTCTCGACGGAGATTACTTGAGGTGCTGGTCATTTAGCTTTCCAAATGTTGTGTTATTTTAGCTATTTTTGTCACCCTGACTCTGATGTAATTGGCAGGAAGAGCTTTGGGTCGGTGCTTGACATAATTCCTCTGGCAGACACTGTGACCAAGTTGACTGCCAGATGTGAACTCTGCGGCAAGAAAGCCTTTTTTACCTTGAGGAAAACAGTAGAGACTCAGACACATCTGATTGGTGGGGCTGATATTTACATGCCTGTCTGTCGGCAACATTATGTCAACGGGCAATTAGTTATGGAAGCTACCAAGAATGTCCTGGAATCACACAAACATTTTGAGGTACCTGCAGCCATACATTGACTCTTCACATGGTCATCAGACATATATACCGGAGCATGGATGGATGGATGGATGAGCTCTAGTTTAATCCTATATGTACATCCTGTAAAAATTGTAATTTTTTTATCCGAACAAGACTTGGGTTTCGAAATGTTTTGTTACTCAATTCTGAGCTTTTACCACATCGTGTTCTTGCTGCAAGAGCACCAGTAATCTTTACCACTCTAGATAAGCACTTAGAGGGTGCCCGGCAAAAATTCTGATATTTAATGTTACGAATGTTATATTGAACTTGGTACTGGATTTAGTTTTGATATTAATATTGGGTATTGTTTTGAATAATTTTAAAATTTATAAGATTGTAAAAAACACCTTCAATATATTATGTTAGAATTTTTTTATTTTACTTCAATTCTATCTTAAAAATTATAATAATAAAAATGTGATATAATTAATAAATTTTTATTAATAATTTTTTACATATTTTTTATAAATTAAAATGGGAAAAGATTATTTAATCCTTGTATAAATATAAAATTAAGAATAATATATAGTAAAAAATATTTAAAATAAGAAAATTTAATTTCAAATATTATTTTTACATATTTTAAATTTTATTATAATTTTTAACATATATAAACTAAAAAGTATATATAGTTAACATGAAATATACGATTTTAAAATTTTTTTATGAAAATATTTAAATTATGTTAAACTAATATATTGAATTATGTAATGTATAATGTATAAGTTTAATTATATAAAAATTTTATTTAATACATTTTTTATTTGTATTTTATTATTTATTAAATAAAATGTAAACAATTTTGTCATATTTGTTTTTATGTATAAATTATTATTATTTTATATAGGAAAAATTTTGCGTTATTTTAATTTAGTCCTAAAACTTCTTAAAAATTATAGTTTTGACTGATATTTTGGTTTCTAGTTAGCACCAAGAGAGTTGGCATCTCGGTATGAAAGTTAGGAATGAAAGTTTCTTGTTCAGTATTGATTTTTTGTCAGTATCATTGGTACCAATTGGCACGATATGGTATTCAAACTAATTGATATGTAATAATGTAATGCAAATTTTAGGTTGAAAATCATTTAAATTTTGAATTACAAAAGATTAGAACTTTATGATAGAATTTGATTTTTATCAAATTATTTAAGTGAATTTAAAATGATTTTGATTGTAGCAAGTTTTTTTTTTTTGAAACGAAAGAACTTAATCCATTAAATCAGAATGAAGTAAAGAAAGAATACAACTTGGTGGGGTGTAACCCCACACATGAAGGCCTGAGAGAGACTGAGAAGCTCTAGTGATAGCATGAGCGACACGGTTAGCAATCCTTCTAACAAAATATACTCTAACATTGAGAAGAGTAGAAAGCAGGTTACAACAATCACTAATTATCAGTCCAAAGGTCAAATTCATAACACTGGCCTTGTCAATCCAGTCAACAACCAATAAATAATCAAATTTAACAGTAACGTTAGTCTTTTCTCTGTCCTTGAGTCAAGAGAGGGCCTCACGAATAGCTAGTGCCTCTAGCAACGTCGGGTCAGACACATCCTGAAACTTGCGCACATAGCCACCACAAAATCTGCCGTCACTGTCCCTTAAAACAAAGCTCACAATGCCTCCATCATCAAAGGTGGCAGCATCAACATTCATTTTGAATCATCCCCACTCCGGTCTCATCCACCTCTGTTCAGATGAGTGGTCGTGCGGTGATTCTCCCTTATCATGATACTCTGTTTGAGCTAGTACCCAAGCTTGCAATAGATTCATCGCTGAACTCACCACATCCCTTGCCTTTGAGAATTTTCTATCCCACACCACTTGGTTCCGGTGTTTCCACAAACTCCAACACAAAGCTGCAATTCCATCCCAATTTCGATGACCCACCTGTAGCATAAAGAGGAGGAGCCACTCTTCATAGACGAAGAATTACCCATTACCCAGCCCAACCCTGATTGCTGCCACACCCTTCACGCAAACTCACATTGGTATAAAACATGAAGCGCTGTCTCAGGGGACAGACCACACGCGGGACAGATGTCATCAATCAAAATCCTTCGCTGCCGCAACTTAGTACGTATAGGTAAAACATCCACAGCTGCCCTCCATAGCAAGTTAACCATTTTCGGCATCGCAGCAACACTCCATACATAAGACCAAACTTCTGACCTATCAATAGAAACCTCATCCTGGCCAGAATTCCGAAGAAGCCTATATCCGCTTTTGACAGAATACTCATCATTCTTCTCCCCCAACCAGCTCTACTCGTCTCTTACATTTCGTAAGCTCAACAGGATAGAAAAAATTAGCTTAGCATCCCGGTCATTAAAAATGACTCTCACCTTCTCGTGATCCTAGCATCTAGATTCTGAGCAAATTAAATCAGCCACCATCAGAAGAGGGAACTCATCTCGTCTGGTTGTTGTGACCATTCCATTAAGAGGATAGGGTAACCAAGGAGAATTCTAGGCATTAACATCAACTCCACTACCAATCCAAACCTAACAACCCTTAATTAAAAGTTCTTTCACCTACCAAATACTTTGCCATATCATGCTAGGGCTTCCCCCAAGAGAAAAGCTCAGAAAATTTCCATAAGAAAAATACAATGCCTTAATAATTTTGCCCATTAAACTCTCAGTTTTTGTAAGCAGACGCCAACTTTGTTTGGCCAACAAGGTGATATTAAAATCCTGCAAGTCTCTAAACCCAATCCCGCTGACAAACTTGTTACAACAGAGAGTCTCCCACTTTTGCCATTAAATTTTTCCCCACCAGTAGCTCTTTATCAGTCTATGTAACTCCGCACATGTTTGTTTAGGCAACAGATATAAACTCATGGCATATGTAGGAATAGCTTGAGCCACTGTCTCGAGGAGAACTTCTTTTCCAGCCCTGGAGAGCCTAAGCCCCTGCCAGCCTATAATTCTGTTCATCAACTTCACTTTCAGAAACTCAAAGACCACTTTCTTCTTCTGGCCGACCAATATAGGCATTCCCAAATACTTTGCTGCATAAGATCCCTCCCTAACTTCAATCCCACTGCAAATATCCACTTTCCTACTAACATCAACATTACAGCTAAATTTAATAGAGGATTTATCAAAGTTTACCCTTTTGGCCGGATATAATCCTATACACTTCCAACAAATTCTTAATTGCTTGGCTTTCCTCTAAGTTTGCCCGAAAGAGCAAATATGCGTCATCCGCGAAGAACAAATGTGAGATCGTTGGAACTGAGGATGCCAACCTGCACCCATGTAGCAAACCTTGCTAGTCATATTTTCGAATAAGTGCAGAAAACCCTTCAGCACCAAGAATGAATAAATACGGAGAAAGAGAATCCCCTAGACGGAGTCCCCATTTTGGGATGATCGGGCCTATAAGCTTCTCCCCGAATGGAATCTGATACCAGACTGTAGACACACACATTAGCATCCACCAAATCCATTTTTTGTAGAATCCCATAGGTATTATTATGGCCTCTAAGTAGTCCCATTCAATACTATCATACGCCTTTGCGATGTTTATTTTTAACGCAGCAAAACCCACAGGTCCCCACCTTAACCCTTTCATGAAATGCACCACCTCATTAGCAATTATAATGTTGTCCGTAATCAGGCGACCCAGAACAAAGGCACTTTGCGATTTAGAAATAACATGAGGTAGGATCACCTTCAACCGATTGGCAAGCATCTTGGCAGCAATCTTATAAATAACATTACATAGCGCTATAGGCCTTAAGTCTTTGATCGTTTCTGGTGACTCCTTCTTCGGGATAAGGACCAAAAAGGTATCATTGACACCCTCCAGAAATTCCCCCTTATCAAGTAAGTCCAAGACCGCACAAGTGACATCATTCCCCACAATAGACCAATACTTCTTGTAAAAACCTGGGTTAAAACCATCTACGCCTGGTGACTTATCCTAATGCATTGAGAAAACCGCAACCCTGACTTCTTCAGCAGAGAATGCCTCTGTCAAAGCCAGATTATCTTCCAGAGACACAATCCTACCCACAACATCAGTAAGTTCTTCAAAGGAAGTATCCGTATGTGCATAAAGATCAGAGAAGTACCTACAGACGTGCTCCTCCAACCCATTGCCTCTTTCCAGCCATTGACCCAACTCATCACGGAGGGTAATAATTTTATTTCGGTGAGCCCTATCCTTAGCTGCTGAATGGAAAGCTTTTGTGATTAGATCCCCCTCCTTAAGCCAAAATAGCTTTGCCCGTTGCTTCCAAAAATCTTCCTCTTGCTTATAAAGTCTGTGAAGCTCGCACTCCGCCTTGTAGAGCTCTGCGAGTGAAACCGCATCACGTTGCCCTCGTGACTTAGCTAAATGCTGATTCTGCAATTTGATTTGATCTCGAATTTTACTAATAAACTGCTTTCCCCATTCCTCCAGCACTTGACTACACTTCACCAACCTTTCAGTGATGGGAACCCAAGTTAATTGACTACACTTCACCAACCTTTCAGTGGTTACCTCCTTGTTTGTGAACTTAAAGAAGAAGGTGTCATTACTGTTTATCAGAACATCCATCAGTCTATATTGTTTTTAGTTTGTTGTTGCCTAATGCTTCATCACAAGGAAAACAATCCTCTTGCCAATGAAGAATCCTAAACGTTTAATGCACCATATTTTGCTCCTTCTCTGAGAACTTCAATAAGAGGCAACCATTTCCTGATCAACCAATCTGCTTGTTGGAAAGTAGCTAAGTTTAGCATCTGGGATGTTATCACTAGCTACCTGAACCTAAGTTTTTCTTATGTAAGAGGAGTTGGCATTTGAAGGATTGGAAGCTTACTGGGGAGTAAGAGATGCTGCAGGAGTAACTCTTGTAGATCCAAGAGGCACGAAACCCCAGCAAGTAAGACTAATTTCCAACAGGTCCAAAGTAGATTTCACATGAAGCTGAAATCCTTCAAGATAAGATCAGGAGTGCAGGGAACAAAGAACAATAGTTGGAGATAGTAGTAGCGGACCGATAATTTCAGAAAATGTGTGAATAGTGGAGTAATATTAAGGATTGGAGAGGAGTTGTAGATCAAACAACACAGAAGTCTCAATATGCGAATTAGTTTAGAGATGATTAGTTACCTTGATCAAGGAGATAACTTGAGAGAGAAAACCATCTCATGAAAGATGACAAATGAAAAAAAAGGTACAAAGAACAAATTTAGCATTATTATGATATTCACTATAATAACAATTTTAGTAATAGGTTAATTTAAGAGTAAAATAAAATGGATTTGATGATATTGATTTAGTTTGGTTTAAATTAGACTAAAATCGAAAGCCAATCTAAATACATATTTTTTAATTTTAAAAATCAAAGATTTTTTGTGATTTAGAGTAACCATCAATCTTTTAATTCCTTTTTCAATAACCAATCTCAATTGAGGAAGCTTGTGATTTATGCTCACTCCTATAGGGGCACCTTATTTCCACTGTGATAAAATACTGTGAAATGTGGGTTACAATATAAAACTTTGGTCATTTTAAATATTGGATTAGTTAATTGTAACTTTATCATTTTTCTTTGTCACAGTTTAAGATGTAAAGCTTCCACTACAATACAAAATACGATTTTTATTGGGAATTGCTAATTCATTTGATATGTTTTTGGTCGACTACTTTGATGGAGGACCCAATTTACGCAAAAAAAGGCCTAGGCCCACAACAGCATTGAAGGAAGCAGGAGGGGGCACTGTGATAAAAATTAGAAAAAGAAAAGACGATGCTATTTATTTATTTAACAACACAATTCTTCGGCCTCAGCCGTCGTTTTGAGGGTTTTTTTGCTGTGGTGTGTTGTGTTCAGGAGTGGCGTCGTCGTTTTAAGATTTGTCTTCTCAGGTTAGCCATACCTTTAACTTGTTCTCCCTGCCTTTTTTTTCACTTCTCCGTCGTCGTATTACTTCTATTGATATTATTCGTCTCAACTCTGCAAACTCCTCTTCCGTTATGTTCTTTCTGTTTGCCGGCGAGGCGATCAATAACCCTCACTATTTACAGATTTAATGGCTTATGATTTGTCATATATGTTGTAATTGGTGATATATACTTCGATTTGCTGTTTGGGTTTTGTATATATATATATATATATATATATATTTCCGTTGTTTGGGAATTGAAGGAAATTGGTGAAAATTTTAAGATAATTTTGCTGGGTTTTGATTATTATAATCTATAACGAATAATTGAAAATTTCAGTTTGAAGATTTTAGTGTGATGTTGACTATCAAGCTAGTAGTTTTAATGGGACAAAGACGTCGATTTGGTTTCCAATAAATCAGGAAACTTAGTTCCATTTATTACTTGTAGGTGATCTTATTAAGGATTTGTGAAACTAACAACTTCATGGTAATGGCCTTTAGTTGTTCTTGCTGTGGGCTTCAATTTGCCTCCTCTTGCCAATCACCATTTTTGTAATTTCAGGACTTATGATTTTGGCAGGTTTCACAAGTTATTAGAGGATGGATTCTAATCCTGGACCGGTTGATGCCTCTGTGCTTTACGATCAAGACAAACATGTCTCCGCTGCTGTTTGGGATGGCCAGGTGATTCTTACACTCAACTAACGCCGCTTATGTTGTCAATGTATTTATGTAAACGATGGAATTGCATTGAAGATCTGGGAAAACCCCTTAGGTTGTCAGGTTCTTATATAGCTATTAGCAAAACCTGTTATTTAAACTGTAATTATGGCCAAATGTTTTTCCTTCAAAAGATGATGATTATGGTATTTGATCATTCAAACACCAAAAGCATTTGTGTAACAAGAATTTTTGTAATAAATTTTAGGAGCGTGGTGCACTTAGATGCCATGAGCATACGTCAAAGTTGGGTGAATGGAAGCTAACAGCAAAACAGATTGAGTTGGTGGAGAAAGCTGGATTTGGTTACCTGAGGAAGATTCCAGCTATTAGTTTAGATAATCCTCTAATTTCAGCACTAGTTGAGAGATGGAGAAGAGAAACAAATACTTTTCACTTTACTGTTGGTGAAATGACGGTCACACTTCAGGATGTTGCTTTGTTGCTGGGGCTTGCAATTGATGGTAAACCTGTTATTGGAATTACATATACAACTTGCAGCTTAGTGTGTGAAAAGCTTCTAGGAAAAGCTCCAGATTCGAACTATGCAAGTGGTGGAATGGTAAAGTTGAGTTGGTTGAAGGAGTTCTTTTCACAGTGTGCTGAGGATGCACCAATAGAAGAGGTTCAGCGCTGCACACGTGCTTATCTTCTATACCTTATAGGCAGTACAATATTTTCCACTACCACTGGGAATAAGGTTCCAGTCATGTACCTTCCATTGTTTGAAAATTTTGAAGAAGCTGGTAAATATGCTTGGGGTGCTGCAGCATTAGCCTTCTTATATAGAGCACTAGGCAATGCATGTGTTAAATCTCAAAGCACTATTTGTGGCTGTTTAACACTGCTTCAGGTTAGTAAGTTTATGATGCTGTTTGTCTGTCAGTCAAAGTTTTTCTTGTTTTGAGGGGTTTGTGTTCTTTTCCTTTAGAAGAAGATGAGGTTGTGAGAGGTTTATCTAATAAGAAATTTACATTGGTGCTGATTAGAATTCTGGTGTTGTTTAATTTGTGCCTTTGCAAGTGCTGGAGCTATTTTCATCTGAATATAGGCCGACCAAAACTCAATCGAGACCCTATCCACGATCATTTTCCTTTTGTACTTAGGTGGAAGGGTAAGCAAAGTGGGCCAACAACAAATCGTGATGTAGTTTTTTATCGCAAGGCACTGGACTCATTGAAGCCAACTGATGTATGTGTCAGTTCTTTTTATTCAGTATTTATTTCACTTTACTGTCCGGGAAATCACAGTTCACGCTCTTAAGCAGGTGGAGTGGCTTCCATACAAATTCATGGACAGCAGGGTGATACCTGAAAGTATCAAAACTACCTTGATTTTGGGGAGATCAAAGACAATGCTCATATGCTTCGACAAAGCAGAGAGACATCTCCCTGATCGCTGCTTAAGACAGTATGCCATGTCTCAACCAATACCAGAAGATGTTGTGCGATGGGTTAGGAAGAGTCGGGGAGTTGATGGTGGCGTGGACTTGTCTGGGAAAATGGAGTCAGAGCTTAGTGAATGGTTGGATCGCCGACTCACTATTGTCGAGTGTGATGATACTGCTGATGAAGGTGCATACATGCAGTGGTACTTGAGGATCACACGGAAAGTTGTGGGAAGGCCCATCTCATTGTCATCTGAGTTCCAACGAACAGTGAGGAGATGCTGAAGCTTTAAATTGCATTCTTTGACGTTACATCTATGTGATTCACCTCTAACAGGTTTTGCTCTTGCAGATCTCTGGCTTAAGGGAAATTGCTTATTTGGCAGATGCATTCTCAACAAAAGGTTTGGATGGACAACAGTTTGAGTCTATTTCTAAGATCAGGTTTATTGCACAGGACTGTTTGAGGGACCAGGGTGGAAGCCCAGCCACACCATCACAGCTCCCACCAACTGAACTTGGCAAAAGGATTAGAGGGAAGGAGAGGGTGAGAAGGAAGAGTACTGGGAAACGCAGGAAAAGGGATGATGTGATGGATTATCAAGAAGCTAGTGAGGATGATCAATCACAGTTGTATGGTGTTATTGAGGTTGATACATTGCGACTATGTCACGAGGACAATGAGATCGATCGACTAGAGTTACATGAGACTGATGATAAGGTTGAACCCCTGCTGCTGTCTGAGGTTGCTTTTGAGGGTAATAATTTCGAGTTAGAAAACATGGTTGACAAGATTGCTGATCCACATCATATCAATGCAACTGACGATGTTAAAGGGTCTCTGCATTGTGAAACAATTAATGAGTCTAATGACTGTCAACCTTGCCATGCAACTGGTGAAGTCAATGTTTCACAAGTTTCGGATGCAACAACTAAAGGGGCTGATGAGTCTCAACGACCTGATTCAATTGATGAGGGGAATAAGTGTGAAATTTTGTGTGCAACAGTTAGTGAGACTTGTGCAAAAGATAAGCCGGAGGACTCACAGCTCTGCACTGCTACAAATAACGTCAATGATATGAAGATTTCTAATGTTAGAGGAGGAAATGACTTACTATTTCCTGATGCCTCTAAAGAAGGAAATGACTCACAGCTCCCTGATGCAAGTGCAGTGGTTAGTGACTCAAGTGTACCGAGTGCAAAAATGAAGGTTAGTGACTCAAGGGTCTCAGTTGCAAATGAGAAGGGAAATGGCTCTCTGCTGCCTGGCACAACTAAAGAGGCAAATCAACCAATGGTTCCTGACGTTAAAGAAGAGGCAAATGATTTACAACTTTCTGATGCAAGTAAAGTGGTGAAGGATTCTTCTCTCCTTGATACGAAAGAAGAGGTAAATGGTTCAAAGCTCTCTGCTGTGACAAATAAAGGCAATAGTTCTCAACTTCCTGATGCAACTGATCAGGCAAATGATTTGCAACTCTGTGATGAAAATAAAGAGGCAGATGACTTACAGGCAACGAGTGAGACTAGTGATTCAAATCTCTCCAGTAGGAATGATGACACTGATCCACGAGCAGTAAGAGCAGCAGTGGACGATGTTTCAAAGTCATCGGTTGAAACTGTGGAGAATGTAGCAAAGCATGGTGAAAAGACTGTTGTAGCATGAAATGATGTCCATACGACTTCAGTTATCTTTAGGTACTCGGATAGTATTTGCTTTGTCGGAGACAATGATCTTATGATCATATTAGGCTTGTTGAAGAAAGTTTGACCTGCGTCATCTTCCAGAATGCTTTGTGACAGTCGAAGAAAGAGCAAGGGCGTCATCTCTGAGATGGTGGGAGACAATATCAGCTGTACTTCAGAGAAACAGATAATGATATCATGCTTGAGCTTGTAGTTATTATAATGGCCTATGTCTACTTAAGTTTTTATATTGGAGACTTTTGAGATCATGTTATAGCGGAGAAACTAAGATAATTTCCAAGCACCTCGTATTAATTCTAGACATCTTATTTATTCAGCAATTTTGAGATTGACTGTCGACTAACCACTTAGGATTCTGAAGATTATATTTGTGACTGCTTTAATCTGGAGTTAGTTTCCTTCCAGTACCTGGTTTAAAGCTACATATATAATTATGAAGAATAAGGGAGTAGTTGGTATTTTAGAGACCAAAATAAGAGAAATAAGTGACAACTTTTTTTTTTTTTTCAGCTTAATGGTGTGAAATCACTAATCACAATACTCATCCCAATGGCAGGATAATAGTTCTCTATGCTTCCAATGTTGTGTCAGTTTGTCCTAGAATTGTTACTGACCAAATGATTCATCTGGAAATCTCAGATAGGTACTGTACTTAACCTCTTTGTATCTCATTTGTTTATGCATATAACAACTGCTATCAAAGATTAATTATTTGGAATCAAATTAAGGATATCTTAAACTCCATTAACAAAAGTTGGATTGGAACTGGGGACTTTAATACTATATTTAAATTTGATGAGGTTGAAGGTTATAGATCAATAGGATCACCATGTACATGTCTCAGAAATTGTGTTGAAGTAGCATAATTAATAGATATTCCAGTTGGGGGTAGCTTCTTTACCTGGAATAATAGACATCAAGGTGGAATACCACTAGGAAAAATTTGGGTTGAAGAATGGAAAATACTCGATGCACGTTGCAATTCCCTAACTGCTTCTCCAGCTATCCTTGTAGCAACTTATTTGACTATACTCTAGTTTTAACTCAGATTGATACTGCCAATACTAGAAAACCATTCAGATTCAATGATTTCTTACTTGATGTAGTAGGTTTTGAAGATGCTATTTGGAAAGCATTGAGATCAAGGATATTTGGCACTAAACAACACATCTTATTAGGGAAGTTGAACATTATTAAGACAAAATTGAAGATCCTTTTTAAAGAAAGCATTGGTAATACACATCACCTTTTAAACATGATAAATAGTCATTTGGACTCCATTCAACAACAAATCTACAATAACCCTAAATCTAGTCAGCTGCAAGAATTGGAGAAGAATACTCTATACAAATTTTCCAAGGCTCTATGGTATGATTATTCACTTATAAAGTAGAGGTCAAGAGTGGAATCGTTCAAGAAAGGGGATAGAAATATTTCATTTTTCCATAAAGCTGTCATTGCTAGAAGGGCTGCAAATAGAATTTTTTCATTGGAGTTCAATTACTTTGGCCTAAATTCACAAAATGAATTGGATAGTGCTTTTAGTTATTTTTTGAATTGATAAACAAGCTTATTGGAGCTCATTCTTTTGTACCTCTACTTAAACAAGATTTGCCAGGTTGCTTATCCCCTAAGGAGGTTGAATTCCTCTCTTAGCCTATTTCTATGCTGGAAATTGAGGTAACCTTGAAATCTCTACCGCTTTGAAGCTCCTGGCCCTGATGGTTTAATGTGAATGTTTTCTTACAAACTTGGCCACTCACAAAGAACTTAAGATCATATGCTATTATGTAATTCTTCAATAGGGGATCAATGTTGACAGAGATTAATAAAACTTTTATCACTCTAATCCCTAAAAGTAGGGAACTCAATCATTTCTCAGATTTTCGCCATATCTCTTGTTGCAACTCCATTTATAAACTAATCCCTAAAATCCTAGTCAAAGGTTGAGAAAGGTGCTTCCTAATCACATTATTCAATCACAGGGTGTATATATACCTAAAAGGGATATTGAAGATAATATTTTGATACTTTAGGAGCTAATTAGGGCCTATGCAATGAAGAATGGTAAAGCCAATTATTGTATTAACATTGATCTAAAAAAAAGCGCATGATTGTGCAGACTGGGGCTTCATCACTAGTATTCTAGTAACCATGGAATTCCCAAAGAATTTCATCATATGGATCACACAATGTATTTCATCTCCTCATTATAGTATCCTTATAAATGGTCAACCTACAATATGTTTAAAAGTAGTAAAGGAATCAAGCAAGGTGACCCTATATCACCTTACCTATTTTGTTTGGTGATGGAGGTCTTTGATAGACTAGTCCATAAGGTGGTGGAGAGTACCAAGGGCTTTAAATTTCATTCCAAATGTAGAAGGTTTAAATTATGTCATTTTTTGTTTTGCTGATGATATTGTTTTACTTTCTAAAGTTGAACTTAATCCTATCTTAACTCTCATGAGAGCCTTTAAAATGTTCAATAGGATGTCAGGTATTCAAGTAAATTGCTCAAAAAGTGGCTTATTCTTATCTCATAAAATTGTTAATATAAAATTAACCTTAGCCCCCATTACAAGTTTTAATGTTTAGAAGCTTCCAATGATGTATTTTAGCATTCCTATTTTAGATTCTAGATTCAAATATATAGATTATGCTCGCCTAATTGATAATATTACTCACAGAAGTGCTTCCTAGAGTGCTAGGAATCCCTTCTCTCCATTATTGGAAGGGCTAAAGTCATTATCTCTAATTTAAACTATATCAGTGTCTATTAGGAAGTTGATATGTGCTTAATTGATTATGAATTTATTCCATAACACTTAGTGATTATTTCTATAAAAATGCTTAAGATACTCACTTTGACTCATATGTGGTTTTAAGCACAATTCGAAAGCGAAAGAGCTAAAGTGATTTGAAAGCAATATATTTGAGCCGTTTTTTGAAGATTCACAATCCTTTGTCTTCATGGAGCAAGAATGAGGAATATTAGAGTAAGTGAAGACAAGAAAATGCATAAAGATGATGATTATATATTGAAAAGACAAAGACAGAGATTGCAGGAGCGCTCACGACAAATAATACACTTGTCACAAACATAAGCATTGACTCACGGCTGGGACAAGGTTCATGAGACACCACTCAAGGCCGTGAGACATATTCATAGGTATGAGAAGATGGACACCTCATCAATTTTTAACCTAGTTTTTAGTATAAAGCAAGAGAAGGTGTGAAGGCTGAATTACATGAAAGATTTTGGTGTTTTCGGCTGGGAAAAGAATGAAGTTTTAGGAGAAGAGGAGAAGAAGGGGCTAATGTAGTATCCCGTTTTCTCATACTAAGGGTTAAGATTTCTGTAAATGAGAAATAGAAATGAGAGATTAGAAAAATGCATTTCATACTCATGCATAATCTTAGCATACACACATGTGAATTTGATTGTTTTGTATACATTAGAATGACTATTCACGCACTCATTTGACATATTCCAGGGTATAAATGATTTTAAGGTGATTATGATGTGAATAATGAATGTTATGTCTTGAAAATTGATTTAGTGATTATAAATATTAATTAAAAATTTTTGGTGAAAATTTGGGGAATTTCAAGGAAGGAAAAAATGTGTTATGTTGACAAATCTCACGATCGTGGGGGAATGGCCTTAAACGTGAGATGTTATCTTTTAAATGATGATTGAAACAACAAATGCTAGGGTACTTTCCTATGATGCTTTTAGGCTTGAATAAGGCTTGAAATGAACCTAGTATGACGATGGATTAATTGATTAAATGTGTGATATACTTAGGGTTCTAATTGAGGTTATAACTTAAGCATGGATGATTGATATCAATGAGACAAATTTTGGAAATTTAAAGAGGTTATAAGAATGAAAGTGACCCTATGAATGCTAATATGATTCAAAGAAGATGAGTAATATGTACTAAGTAAGAATGAATGAGAACTTGAATATTATACGATTATATGATGATAGAAAAGAAATGATGAATAATGGAATTATGATATTAGAATAACCAAGTTCTTGGAGCTATGAACCTAAGCGCAAGTTAAACATATACAAGTGGAATTGTTTGAGTGATTGAGATATGTGATTAAAGAAATATGACCTGAATAGTCAAATTGAGCATGCATTATACATTACACATATACATATGTGTACAATTGAATGTTTATGTGAATGTGCAAATTAGTAATGAGTGTACAATATGTGTATTGCATGAAGTTTATACACAGGATTGAACGTCAGTGTCCAGATGTTTCCTGATCATAGAAGCAAATACTAATATGGAACGTACTGTGAGTCGACCTAGATGGTCTCATATTGATTGATTATTTCTTTTTAAATTTCTATATTGAACTGATTATGATGTGATTGAAATAATTCCGGACATTAATAGTCTGAGGAGTTTGATAAATGTGAATGTATTCGAAGTGCTTCATTGAATGTGAATGAAAAAGAAATAACTATTCTCGACATTTTGTTGAATGCTGGACATAGATCCGATGAAAAAGTGAAAAAGTGAATGTGTACTGAATAAATGTGATTGACTACATATATGTGAATTCCTCCATTTCATACATGATATGTATTATCAAATAAAGGTAGTTGTGATCGGAGCAACCACTGAAAAAGAGCTTAAAGTTCAGAATGTGATTAAGAGCTAAAGACTCACTATGTATAATGAGCTTGATATCCTCAACGGATACGGGACAGTTATCAATGAGCTCGGTATCTACAATGGATACGAGACAGTTAAAGGCACTTGGTCATAACAAAGTAACACCTAAAAGTGAGTCACATGTGCATCGCATATATATAAATTGATGTGTATTAAGTGAATGATTGAAACGAGTTATAAGAGCTATTACCAAAATGAATTATGAAATGATGTGTATTATCTGGGAATATGAATATGTGAAATGTTCTGTGTTGACATTAGTGAGCCCATCGAGGATGGTTCGGTCACTGAGTTCACAAAACTCACCAAAATTTTAACGTTATCTTTCAGGCTCAGAGGAGATACCCAGTTAGACAAATTGGAGTATAGCTATTATAATCGAATAAGAGATAGAGGTCGGGATCCGTTTGCATCTACACATTTCTTTTGTCATTTTTGTATGAAGATTTGTTTTCTGCAACCGTTGAATATGTTTATATGAATTCCGTGCAACGTATACTTGAATTCAGTTTGTAATAATAGTTATGACTAAGCACGTTTTGTAATTGTAATGGGCTTAAATGATTATTGGAATTCTGGTGATGTATTTAATTTTTGTGACATTTGTGACTGGAAATGTTTATAAATAAAATGGGCCAAAAATAATTTTTGTTTTTTTGAATATGCGTCTGATGAGTGAAAAAAATTTTACAATGAGTTGACTGATTGTCCTAGCATGCCACTATCGTAGAGTATGTTCTCGAATACCGTCGGTATGTTTGGGAATATGCCTTATGAGAGTGGGATGCTACAAGATGATATCAGAGCATAAGTTTAGTATCTTACATGGGCATTTTTCAAAATATGTGTCAAGGTGCATGCATTTTAGACATGTTATAGCATATAGTGGCAACTGATCCTTAGTCTGAGTTGCATTTATATGAGTCACACACATGAATATTCTTTAAGAGTTTGAGCTGTTAGAAGCAATGAGAAGGATGATGATCTATCAGAGTGTAAGAAAAGGAAAGTTTGTGGATATCTAGAATTAAGAAATACTACATAGTTCGATATGATAGACAAAGATTCAGTGCATTTGTATTGGTGGATGTAACAACGAATATGATATCAGTATTGTGTTGTGGATATGTGCTTAAATTGATATAGATGTGAATATATTTTCATGAATTGATTGAGAAAGAAATAGAGACACAGTTAGAAATGACAAGATTTAAAGTGTAAATGCAAAGTTGAAAGAAAACAAAATTTTCTATGACCTTGAGAGGCTAAACTTGGAATTGAAATGATTGTTTGATTAATGTGATAAGAGTTATGATTTAGTATAAGATTGTGTTAGGGGAACTGAGATCGAAATTTCATGATGGTTATGCATCTATAATTCTTAATTGATTGAGAACATACATATGGAAGATGAAATAAATGATAGTTGGAAGATGAGATAAATGATAGCGATACATATAGAAGTCCTCAAGTTTAACTTGATTTGTTGTTGTGAGTGCATATTTGATAATATGATTACCTTGATAAGTGATATTATTGAGCACTTATGTATTATATGCTTGAAGATGGTATGGGAAGTGATCTATGACCTATGGAATACTTTTTAGTCATAGTTCCCATAGTTAAAATTTTGAGATGACTCAAAGTAGTGCATGAAAGCATTTGTAGTGATCAATTGGGGATAGATTGAAAGTGTAAATGATGTTATAATGTGTGAAGAATTTGAGGGAAATGGAAGGAAAAATATGCAGGGCACGATCGTGGC
This sequence comes from Erythroxylum baracoense, assembly GCA_025629805.1. Lineage (NCBI taxonomy): Eukaryota > Viridiplantae > Streptophyta > Magnoliopsida > Malpighiales > Erythroxylaceae > Erythroxylum > Erythroxylum baracoense. The sequence goes on along the minus strand of JAOTAY010000009.1, from coordinate 9,821,191 downwards.
AAAGTCCCTACGATTGTGGCTGAGATTATTTAGTTCTGTCACAATCGTGGGAAGGAACAAAGGGAGAAATGTTGTCTAGAATCTATTAAGATTAAGGTATCATTAGCGTAAGATATTAACTGATGACTTGTTGAAAATACATCTCCAGATAAGATGTAATGATCTTGATGGTACATACCAAAGTATAAGAATAAATGAATAAGCCTACTACTTCATTGAGTTTTATTATAAAGAATATTCTGATCATATAAAGTATGATATTAATTGATCTTATTGAGACATTATAAATAGTAAAAATCAATCTTATTGAGGTATCAAGAATGGATGAAAAGTGATGAGGAATATAGTTGACAGATAAAGAGTATGTAAAAAGTATAAATGATTGAGTAGAGAAATCTTCTTTTGATAGTGACTTTTATCGAATTATATCATGTAAATCAAATGTTCCATTTCGCCGAATGAATGACTATTAAACAAATCAGAAGTGAATATTGGAGTTAGTTAGAAATGGGACTCATGCAAAAGAAGTTGAATATGCTACAGAGAATGCATGTATTTTGTTTGATGTAAGGTAGCCCAGTTACATTATTAGGTTCTTGAATTTGAGATGATACTATTGCCAGTGCTAAAGGAACTAAGGTCCATAATGTATTTTATATTAGCATATTCAGAATCTACATGTTAGAGTTGACGTTTGTGTTGAAACAAATTAAGACTTGTAAATGAATTGAAATGTGTGGAGAAACTAGTAAGAATGGTCTGACATTAGAATAGTCGATAAGAAATCAGAGGAAATCAAATGAATGGAGAAAATCATTCGAGAAAAGAATTTGATTAAGAGATTGCGAAAAACATGAGATAACATTACCCTATCCGAGGAATTAGTTACTTAAGAATTTCGGGGAATAGATACAGGCACATTGAGTTTTTGGCAATATCTTTTTAGGTTGATAAAGATTTTGCCCCGACATCATTTATGGCATTAATGAATAAAATGTTCCAACCTTGTTTGGATCAATTATTGTCTGTGATTATAGATGATATTTTGAGTATATTTGAACATTTAAGGTTAATCTTGCATATTATGAGGGAGAAACAGTTATATGCCAAGTTCAGTAAGAGTCAAGTTTGGCTTAATTAAGTAGTATTTTGGGTCATATAGTATTTGGATAGGGCATATAGGTAGATCCAAAGAAAATTGAGGTATTGATGGAGTGAGAAACTCTGAGGAATATATATATGAGATCTGGAGTTTTCTAGGATGAGCTAGATACTACAGGGGCTGTCAAGGGGTTTTCACTAACCTTACCCCCTTTGACAAAACTTATGAGGAAGAATATGTCATTCTGATGGACTGATAATTATAAAAAGAATTTTGAGGAAGTAAAACACTAACTAATTACAACACCGGTGTTAGCTATTTCATTTGGATATAAAGGTTATGTAGTATATAGTGATGTTTCACATCAAGAATTAGGATGTATTCTGATGCAGCTTGGTAATGTGATATATGCATGGAGATAGTTAAGGTCTCATAAGTTTAAATTATTTGATACGTGATTTAAAACTTGCTGCAATCAAAATTGCTTTGAAAAATTTAGAGACATTATACGTAAGGTGAAACATTTTGGATTTATACAGATCATTAAAGTTTGAGGAAATTATTGAGTTTGAAAGAGTTGAATATGAGACAAAAACAATGGATAGAATTATTTAAAGATTTTGATTGTACAAATGAGTATTATCTAGTAAAGCTAGTGTTGTATCTGATGCATTGAGCAGAAAATCCAATAACAATGTAGTATAAATTCAAATATTGAGGTTGCCAAATATAGTGCAATAAAGAGCGTAGAATGTTGAGTTGAATTTGGGGAAAGATGAAGTATTATTAGATATATTGAATTTAAGATCAGTTTTACATGAAAGGATTAGAAAAGCCCAAAGTAAGTGTTAAAGTAGTGCTCTAAAGGCAATCACCTTTAGCACTTTTGTATAAACTTTATTGTGTTTAATAAAGTGAAACTCATTTTTCATTGATTTGATATTCGTTTATATATGAATTGATATTGATCTTAAATCGAATTGATGAAGTCCATGATACAAAACATAGCAT
>JAOTAY010000009.1:9801151-9818978 GCA_025629805.1 Erythroxylum baracoense | reverse complement strand
TTAAATCCCATTGGTTATGACATTCAATCATCTAAGGCCTTAATCTAGGTGATCAAGTTAAATTAAGACTAAAAAAAACGCATTCAATCAAGTAAAAACCAATACCACAAAAATTGTTCTAGTCTAATATCAATCATAACCTTAACCAAAAACAAACTTACTCATACATATCCATCAATGCAACACAAATCATAGTCATAGTATATAACTGCATTAAGTAAATCCACAAGAATTAAAATAAATAAGGAATAAAAATAAATTAAATCCCAACAAAACCGTAACTGCTGGGATTGAAAAGTTTTGGACAAGTCGCTGTCTTCTTTTGAGGCTTGCGTGAATGGAGACTGCTTGTTGCGTTGTTGCCAATGGTCTGACGTGTGGGGCTGGTATTGCGTGGTTAATGTGGTTACGTTGTTGGAGTGTTTCTGCCGTTTGTGACTGGAACTGCGTTGGTGGGTGTTGCTAGTATGTGGCTTGGTTCTGGCTGTGCTGTTAGTGAAAAGGACGATTGTTGCTCACTTGCTTTCTGTATTGATGTGACTAATTAAATGGGGGGTTTTGTTCCACCCTCACTATTCACGCACATACTCTTCTCTATTCTAATTTTTAACGCAGCCCCTACTCTCATGCCTTTTCACTGTCACTCTCCTCTCACGCTACTCATGCTACTCCCCTTTATCATGCAGCTGCTAGCTTCACTATTTTCTTTTCACGCCCTCCAGCTATTCTCTTGTTTGCTCTGCCAGCTATATTCTTTTGTCTCTTATGCATTGAATGTCCATCAGCTCACGCTACACTCCTTACTCCTCTCTTTCACGCAGCCACCACCCTATTTTTCTGTCCCTCTTTCACGCAACCCCAGCCTTCACATTGTTTTCTTTTTTTTTTCTCTTTCAACACCTTTGTCTTTTTCCAGCCGCCACTCTTCACTTCTTCTCTGCTTTCACACTCTCTCCTTTTTCATGTCACAATGAAATCAAGGTTTTTATGCACCCTCTTATATTTACGCATGCGACCCCCTTTTTTTCTTGGCTGAAAACATTTTTTTTCTTTTTTTTTGGTACTCTACGTTTTGGCTCTTCTCTTGTCCTACTGTTTCTTTGCTTCTGCCCTGTTGCTTCTACGTTGTCTTTTCTTCTTATACTAGCTGGCGTTGTCGTTTTGGAGTTATGGGCTACTCTTGCGATTTTGTCCAACCATCTTGGTTTTAAGAAGCTTCTCTTGTTTTGTGCTTTTAAATATTCCAAATCTAATGTGTCTAAAGTTAAAACAAATATTTCTTAATTAGTGCAATTTAAATATTAAATAGGTAAAAGTTTAGCAAATTATGTATCAAAAATCAATATAAAATGCCTATTAAAAGAGTTTGTTCATGGTGGACGTGTTTCCATGTGAAGTATCAAGTATGATTCGTAAAGGAAGCGATAGTCCAATGCAACAAAATACAGTTTCATATATTTCAAAAAAACAAAAAAGCAAAATACAGTTTCAGCCCAAACAAATTCAATGTTACAATGGTGTCAGAAGGCAGGCAGGTAACCTGTGTGATTGAAGCTTTTTGGTCTTTTTCTTACATAAATCACAAAATGTCCACTTTCTGCGTTGAATCAGATTCACTTCAATAAAATCAATCATAGAACGTGCCAATATTACCAGTAATATGTTAATGCATCGTCTAGAGGACTCGTTCAAAGTCCAAAATGAACAAGTAACAACCAGTTATGTCGCACACGTGAGCGAAACGTACGGCGGCGTCGTTAGAAATAAGCTAGGGAAGAAGTATATATAAAAGCAAGAGATAGAAACCAAAACTTCTTCAGTCAAGTTGCAATCTTGTTCCTCCTCCAGCTACCTTTGTCGTAATAATCACTCAAATTCCGAAGGTAACCCAAACCCATCTCTTTGCCTTTTGTCGTGTTCTTCGACATGATGATGTTCCTGGAAGAGCATGCAACTTTGGGACTTCCTGGATTTCCTGTTTTTATTTGCTTTCCCTTTTTGACAATTAGAAGAAAGAAAGAGACTTATAAGTGTGTTTTCCTGATTGCATTTGATCTTCGTTTGTCGAGCTGACATGATTATTGTTTACTGTTCTTATTTTCTCTTTTATATTCCTTTTCATCTTAGGGGTCTCTGTCTCGTTATTGTTGTATGCAATAATTTTGGTGCATAATATGGTTATGGATTTCTCCTCATGCGTGAAATTGTTTACATCTCGTTACAATGGAGCTTGGACAACCACAACTCCGTCTCTAAGATTTATTTGCTAAAACGTTGAACTCCAAATCAGGACAGTATTTAATATGCAGTTGCAGACGTTTTCTTTGGTAGCTCAAGTTGAAATGCAAAGCAGGACTGTATTGGTGTATTTCATAGTAACTCCTATCTCTTGTGTTTTCTTCCTTTTAATAAGACAGCTCTTTTGCTTCTTTGTTAAGAGAGAGAGAGAACACTTTACTATTTCTCTCTTTCAACACCATATCTGTTTTGCTTGACTATGATCAAAGAGAGTTTATTCAGTGATGTTGCAAAAGCTCGAAATTCTGCACTTCTGGATCATGACCATGTTGTGCCTTTCACTTAAACATCTTTCTTCAAGCGGTTTATTATTGGTTTCAACATTTATAGATGCCAGCAGTAAGACCCAGTTCGTCTGATAGAGAAGGTGAACCATTTGTTGAAGTTGACCCTACTGGACGGTTCGGGCGGTATGCTGAACTTCTTGGTGTGGGGGCCATAAAGAAGGTCTATAGAGCATTTGACAAGGAAGAGGGCACAGAAGTGGCTTGGAATCAGGTAGGCTTGAGGCCATTTTATGAAGACCCTGTGCTCATTAACCGACTTCACTCAGAGGTTCAGTTGCTGAGATCATTGAAGAACAAGTATATTATAGTTTGTTACAGTGCCTGGTTGGATCATGAGCATTGCAAACTTAATTTTATTACTGAGGTCTGCACCTCCGGAAATCTGAGAAACTACAGGAAGACACATACCCATGTGTCTTTAAAGGCCTTGAAGAAGTGGTCCAAGCAGGTGCTTGAGGGGTTGGAGTATCTTCATACGCATGATCCGTGCATCATTCATAGAGATCTTAATTGCAGTAACATTTTCGTAAATGGGAACATTGGGCAGGTATTGTACTTGCAATCTGTTCCTAAGCTCATTATTAGCTCTTTTTGGCTGCAACTACATTGTTTCCATTGTGGGTGTAATTTTCCTTGGTCTTACGTATCGAAAGATGGATGCTATTTATTTATTTGGCTTATTCATTCTAGATGAATATTAAGTTACTAGTGGTTGCGAGATTGCACTTTACGCTTCTTTTGTTTTGATGGAAGTTTAATGTCAAACTGTCAATTGAAACTATGCCATCCTGACTTTTGATGCAATGTGAGCAACAGTTCTGATATTATGTTGCTAATTGTCTTCACTCAAGATTTAGGATTCACCCTATACCCGATATCTATATTGGAGAATAGATACTTGGGCACGTGATAGTAGCACCGCTACTACATATATTAAATGTTAGAATTCCTTTTTGTCATAAAGAAATTCTGAATTTGCGCTGCACAACTTTCATAGATGTTCCATAATCTATAAATGCTCCGAGGGAATAGGTTTTCTTGAAACATAATAATCAAAAACGTACGTGCAGCTTGGGATCTATCGTGTTACATACCAGAACAGAAGCAGAGAAAATATAAGAGTTCACTAAAAGACAAATGCTGTACCTGGTTTGCATTTACAAGGTGAATCAGTATTTCTCGAGGCTAAGCTTGTGTGACTTCTTAATGGTCTATATGTACAGGTGAAAATTGGGGATTTGGGGTTCGCAACCATAGTAGACAAGAACCATGTAGCTCATACAATCATAGGGACACCAGAGTACATGGCCCCAGAGCTGTACGAGGAAGATTACACTGAGACGGTAGACATATACTCTTTCGGAATGTGCTTGCTTGAGATGGTGACAATGGAAATTCCTTACAGTGAGTGTGACAGTGTTGCAAAGATTTACAAGAAGGTGACTGCAGGAGTAAAGCCTCAGGCCCTGAACAAAATAGAAGATCCAGATGTGAAGGCCTTTATTGGGAAATGCACAGCTGACCATAGGGCAAGACCTTCAGCAACTCTCCTCTTGAAGGACCCCTTCTTTGATGAGGTCAATGATGATGAGAAAAATTCAGCAAGTTGATGACACCGAATTAGTTTTTAATGTAGTCTTCTAGTAAGCTCTATTTTCTAAACTATATATATATATCTAGAACTTATTATAAATAACCTTAAGTTTGGAGTTAACAATCCTTGTTTATCCTTATCTAGAACAATAATAGAGTTATACTATATTGATTGAGATTGGTCAGCTTTAAAAACAGTTCAAAGAAAAAAAAAAAAAAGATCAAGCTTCATTAAAATATAAAAATTAATATTTATGCTTTATTATATTTTATATTTTAATTATATTATAAAATTTTAACTAATCAAGACTTTTAAAAATTAAAACAAAAAGTTTCGTTATTATTTTTGTGTGTATAAAATTGAATCCCACTTTAATTTTCTTTCAGCAATATGACGACAAGTTTTAATTCTATGACTTGAGTAAAACTATTTAGTTATAATTAATCTTAAATTTTAGAATTGTAATATAAATGCTAAAATCTAAATCTGATTAATTTTTTAATCTGAAAAGTTTATATCGAAAATTACCAAACCTTAAAAATACATATTTGAATATGAAAGGTTCAGATTTTAGAATCTTTAAACCACATTACCGGATTACGTATCTCTTCATAAGTATAATTTCAGCACCCTTTATTGGGTTTAAAACCCTGAGTTTTTAATGCACCTTCAACCTAATGTTTTAAAAAATGAAAATTGGTCCAAAAAAATTAAGGTTTAACTGTTCAACCAGTAATAAATTATTATAAAATTAGTATATAACAAATAAATAAAAATTATAAGAGTAAATAAAAATAAAATATTTTATTAGAATAAAAAACTTAATATCTATTATTATATAAAGAACAAATAATAAATCTAATCTAATGATTCAAATTAAATTTAGTTTACTGTAACATTAAAGTATCGTCAAAATCTAATAAAAATTAGATGTTAACTAAATCTAATCAAGTTGCTTACAAAATCAATGTTCCTAAATAAGTACATAATTATGATTCTGTATAAATATAAGTAATCAAAATGATAGTTTATATCAATCATAAAATTACATATAATTCTCTAATTTTAAAGTGTAAATCATGTGACATTTTTCAAATTTACTATCTTATTAAGTGTGAACAAAAATAAAATTTGTCAATTGATTAAAAATAAAGATATACATAAGTTCACAAATATGATTTAAATCAAAATAGTTAATTTATTTTAAAATTATTAATTTGTCAAATAATTTATAATTATTCAATTATTTATTTCATGCATATTGGTAAAATAACAAAATTTTAAATTGTACCAGTATAAAAAAATTAAAACAAATGGCCATGAACCATGCTTAAAATGCAATTACTAGATAATTTCCTTTTTAGCAATGAACGACCAATACCTCACAATATATAGACTCACTGAAAATTCACACAATCTTCATAATGAAATTAAATAAAAAATTAAGATAAAAATATATAAATTATGATTTTTAATTTTTATATGTATAATTAATAAAATAATATTTTAAGTCAATTTTTTCCCTCTCCATATAATCACAATAAATGATAGTACTTTGAGAGAAATAGATAGGACATCGGGTTGGAAGAACAATTTTTGAAAGAGAAAGAAGCAACAGCAACGTAGATTGTCTTCTTTTCTGGCTTGTGGTCACCGCCAAAAGAAGTTGTAACTGGCATTGCATAAGCATAAATAACTTGCTCTGTTTAGTAATGGCGGTGTGGGTTATGGGTCATTCGATCTATTTTTTCCACGAGCACCCGACTATTTGGTTGTTGGGTTTATCAAAGATCAAAAAGGGTGAAGAACAAGCTGGCTTTTCTTAGTAGTTTATTTTCAAATTATGATTTTTACTTTCTCTGATCATTTATGGCTTAGATTTTCTTTTCTAGTTATGATTTTTACTTTCTCTGATCATTTATAGCTTAGATTTTCTTTTCTTCTCGTTTTCTCTTCATTTTTTTCATCTTTCATACAAAAGACACTGTTTATCTCTCTTCCTCTCTCATAGGTTCGGTGGGTGAGTTATATATGATCTTTAGACTTGGAGCGTGATTGGCTTGGGATGCTGATCTTTCTGTACGCTCCCAAAAAATTTGAGAATCCATAATTAACTAAACATTTCCTCAAATTCCTCATTATTTCTAAAAGAGAAGATTATTAGTTAGATACAAAAGTATTCTACAAAATATAAGTATTGGAACAAGTACATTCAAAAATTTATGCAGCCAAAAATTTTACACAATTAAACTGTTGGCTGCACTTATTCTCTACTCTATCAATCATGTACGCAGGAGTTATCAACAGTCATTGGATCTCCTAAAAACATAATAATAAAGGTTGAGGTGTCAATTAGGATAATCGACCTTATCTTTAAAATTAAGTAACTCGATAATTAATTATAACATTTAGCCGACCGATTAAATGATACATATAATACATATATACACAACAGTCCTCAGATTAATCTAAACAGTTAATAAACTTTTCAAAAATTTCATCAACTGATGATTACATAAATATTAAGTATAATTGTCATTTAAGCTTTATTTCAATAGTTAACTGAATTGTCTGGGCTCAACTTAATTTAGTAGGCTTACATCCAATGGTCTGTCGATTCATCTCAACTTATCGTACACACCTACTAAGTGGAAATGTAATTAAATGCGTAAATATCGGCATATGGTACCTCAATTTTTCAATCTCTCTCGATACTTCGATACTACTTCAGTATCTAGCCATCGAAATAGGATATCCATGGGACTTAGGATATCCCAATACCACTCTGGTACCTAATCATCAGCAGAGGACATCCTCAAAATTTAGGATGCCCCGGTATCTACTCTATGGAAAGATACCTAACCACTACTTGCTCATATCTACACAATCTAACCATCTAAGATGATCAAATGCAGCATATCCTAGGCAAGCCACTAATTATCGATTTCACCAATTATTCACAACTTATTACCACCAGTCTCTATTTAATTAACACATTTCCTGTCAACTTAACAAGCAATACACCTCAGAAAACTTAACAAAATATAATAATGAAACACCTTATATTACATATTAAATTAATTATTTGATAATTAAAGTAAATATAATTAATGTATGTAAGTATTAATCACTAATTAAATTAATGACTAATTCAAAATATAATTTATTAATAACAAAATGGAACTTAATTTTAAAAGTAAAGTCCAAGGTTATTTAGTTTTAAAAGTAAAGTTCAAGGTTATCCTTACCTCGGTTTCAGACTCAAATAATTGACAATCCAAATTACTTCTTAATCAGATCTTCAGCTGGGCTGTTTGGTTTCCTTTAATTTATGATTGGGCTTTATAGATCCCCCCTTTTTAAAAAATTTAGCCCTCAAAATTAAATTACGTACTTGAGGATCCAAACAAATGAGGATACTGACATCGAACTTCATTCCTTACCTCCTAAGTCGCCTCTTTTGGAGAATGATGATGACTCTATAAAACTCGCACAATTAGAATCTCCTGTCTCCTTAATTTCCTAATTTGTCTATCCAATATCTCCACTAGCACCTCCTTATAAGTCATGTCATTTGTAACTTCGATCTTAGGCTTCGATATACATGACTAGGATTTGATTAGTATCGTCTTAACATTTACACATGGAACACATGATGAATCTGTGATAACTCTGGTGGTAATGCTAATCTGTAAGCTAACGGCCTATAAGTTGTGCAATTTCACATGGTCCGATATATCTCGGACTCAACTTCCCCCTCCAACCAAACCTCAGAATTTCCCTCCAAGGTGATGCCCGAAGAAATACTATATCTCTAACATTGTACTCTATCTCTTGACGATGTTAATTGGCATATTTCTTTTGCCGATCTTGAGCTGCCTTCAAGCATTGCCTTACCACCTTTATTTTCTCCATCATATCTTGAACCAACTATAGCCCCTATAATAATCTGGCTCCCTCTATACCCTAACATATCGGATCTCTGCACCACCTATCATATAACGTCTCAAATGGTGCCATACCGATGCTAGAGTGATAATGTAATATCATGTCTCCTAAATTGTTAAGGGTTAGAAGGTTTAAAAGATTAAGCTCATTCATATTGCATTAAATAAAATAAGTTATATCATTAGATGATTAATTTGGTGCAGTAGGATACGAAATTTGTTATTCTATGTACATGCATGAGATTAGCACACATATACAAAGATTATTACTTATAAATATGAGAAATAAGTGGCAAATGTTTTATATGCACTTGATTGACATATTCCGGGATGCTTGGATATGATTTTGATGAATTAGAATTAAATTAGAAATTGACGGATTTAAGTTAGTGATTTGGAGTTAATTGTAAAAGAATCGAAACTTTGAAAAGTCAATGTATAAATTAGGTTAGTAGAATTCCTAAATGGCAAGGTTGGTGACAAGTGGCCCTTTAAATTTGTGACAAATGACACTTTAGACTTCTGACATATGGAGCTTTAGAATGGTGAAATGTGTAGCTTTACAAATGGTGACATATGTAGCCCTACAATTGTTGAAATGTGTAGCCTAAATAAGTGACATGCGGATCCTAAGGTTAGTAACATATGTACCAATAGAAGAATAATACATGGACCAATAGAATGGTGACGCATAGACCAATGAAATGGATTAGTTTGACTTTCTAGAGAAAATAGATGTAAAAGGCAACATAGAGGAGAGTGAGGGTCTGCTGTAAGGTTAGAAAAGGGAGAAAAACAAAAAAAAAAGAGAGAGATAAGGAAAGAAAAAAAGAAGAAGAGAAGAGAAGGAAAGAAGTCACCAAGGTAAATCGAAATCTTGGTTTCAATTTCTTATTCCCCCTTGTGATTTGTTTTACACACCTTTAGAGCATGAATTTGTAGAAATTCAAAGAACAAAAGTTGTTGATATAGGTCTGATCTCGATCTCTACGAAAGGGGCTTGATAAAATAGTGATTATAGCTTGATTTATTCTTGTTTCCCTAATACTGCCCGTGACAGACCCCTATGCAGGAACCTTGTATTATTTCCTGATTTTGGAGGGTTTCAGAGCCCGAATTAGTCAAAGTATAAAACATGAAAAATTGATGTCTTATTAATGTTTCTGTAAAATTTTTTGGCTAGAAGATGTCTTGATAATGGTTTATTGTTGTTTGAGCATTGATTGCCAGCCTGTTTCTTACCAGAAACAGGACAGAATTTGGATGGGGGTTGTATTCCAAGAAGAGATTCTATTCATATAATTTTTGGATATATTAACTAATGAAGTCTAATTTTAGGGGGCATAAGAATCATGGTATTTGGATTTTTGTAGAGAGAGTTATGATTAAAAGAGGGAAGCTTGTTCATAAAGGAACATTAGGAAGAAAAGGATATAAACATTGCACTTAAGGATTGCATACATATTCTCTCTATTCATTATCAGTGACTGATGTTCATAGGCATATCTAATAGGCTCTCAGAGTGATTGTCAATACCTATATGTTGTTGGGACAATAGCTCGTTCAAGTGTTCTATGAGTTAGCTTAGATGTTTCTTATTATGGTTGATTTATTTTTAGTTAAATGGTCAGTTATTGAATTATTGCTTATAGGATTGTTACAATTTCGAACATTGTAGGTCTGAGGAGTTTAATATTCGAGATTGTATATGGAACTATTTTTGATTTTATTGTCAATTGCTGACTACGTGAATAATTATGAAATGCTTATTTGAATTGAATTGATTGTGGATTTTGGATAATCAGTTACTGATAAAAGAAAATGATCTATGAGATGATTTATATAATTACATTTGGCATTCGTGATGAGATAATGGGATTTGTGATCAAAATGACTAACACGCAGACATTCTGGGAGAAAATCTCGTAATTAGTACCTAAGGCTAGTAATAAGAACTCATGGCTTAATGCCCATAATGTGATCAGCCCTATAATGCTGGTTAAGCTGGCCAACAGAAGTTTGATTAAAACTCGGGGTATGAATTGGCATTTTTGATCACAACATATGGAAATAAGAATGAAAGCATATTTTGATTTTCATATACATGTTTGATGAAATTGAATTGTGATTTTTAAATACATTTTGATATTTTTAAAAAATGTGATATGATTTTCTTGAGTTCCGCCTAAGTTGATGTGTGTTATTGAAATTTAACTTGATATTATTGGTTATATGGTATAATGATTTCAACGGTCCTGTGTGATATGGTTTGCTGAGTGCATCGATGACGGTTCACTCGTTGAGTTCGCAAAAATCATCAAAATTTTAACATTTTTTGAGGTTTAGGAGAGGTTTATAATTAGTTAGAGTATAACTCCTACGTTTTGGAAGTTATGGCTCAAAAGTCCGATTAGCTAAATCTGCAGAGTCTAGTAGTAGTTTTGCGTCTGTATATCACAACACGTTGCTACATTCAATATAGTGTGTTAATAACTTTGTAACTAATATATGTAGCTTGGTATGTTGTATTTCTGTATACTAATGTTCAAGATATATGTATATTCATGCTGAAACTAAATTATTGCCTGATGTACGTGTTTGGTAGTAATATAATGAAAATTTATATGAATTTATTTGTTATCAGATACTGGAAATGTATACGAATGTGAGAATTGATAAATGGGATAATATAAATGTCTTACTATACATCTTTACCGAGATCATTAAAAAGGAAAGCTAAGCTTTCTTGAAATGCTTTCACACAGGTTGAATGTGGGAAAGTTTTGAAATTTAGGTCGAACTCTGGCAATTTGTTAATTAAAATGCCTTTGTGCTATATGATATTATATGAAAGGTGGAAAAATCTTTCTGAATTGTTTGCTAACATATCATGTCCATAGAGTATATTCCAAATATTCTCTGATGCTTTCGGGAATATGCCCTATGGGTATGACATGTTACATTTTTGGTATCAGAGTAAGGTTTGGCTTCCATAGGGACATATGTTAGCATTTTAGCGTGACATAGCATAAGTAATACATATAGTAATCAGAATCATTGTCTGTTAAAGGTCATCCGCTATAGGTGACCATGTTGCAGAATTAGCTAATTTCGAGTCAGTAGGGGCCAATAGAGAGTCTTCTACACCATAATATGAATATACACCACAGAGAGTCCCAGAGAAGAGAGAAAGGAGATATGATGAACTTAGGAAACAAGGAGTTGTGGACTTCTGTGGAAGCATAGACCCTGTAGAGGTTGAGGATTGGCTGGAGAGGATAGAGAGAGTGTTTGATTAGATGGGTTGCGAGCAGGATGAAAGGTTTGATTATGCAGTCTCCTTACTTCAGGGCCCAACCTATCGATGGTGGAAGACGGTCCCAGGTAGTTCCACCCAACCTTGTAGATTGATCTGGGAGGATTTCCTGAATGCATTCAGAGCTAATTATATTCCCAAAATATATTTGGATCGGAAGATGAAAGAATTTTTTGATCTCGAGCAAGGAAACCTTACAGTAACTAATTATGAGATACAGTTTAATAAACTATCAGGGTACGCTACTGCTATAAGTCTTAGGGAGGAGGCTAAATATAAGAGGATTAAGTATGGCCTAAATATGGAAATTAGGGTAAGATTGGCCATTAACAATTTAAATAGTTTTATTGAGTTGAGAGCATCTTCTATTTGGTTCGAGCAATTATTGACAGATGAACGAGGGGTGTATAGACAGGAGCTTAGGTCTAAGAGGCATGATAATTTCTGAGCTGACTCTAGTAGGAGATTCAGTAAACACCAGAGTGGACCACCATGATCACAATCTAAATCAAGGCAGATGGAAATTAGATCTAGAGGAGGTACTGATCAATCTGGTATTGGTAGAGGCCAAGCATCTGGAAACCAATCTTATGGAGGAGGCATAACAGATACCCAATTGTGGGCATTGTGGAAAAACGTCATGGGGGAGTATACTGGAGGGTTTTGGGAGCTTGATATCATTGTGGCTCCCTTGACCATTAGATCAAAGACTGCCCAGTAGCTTTAGGAGCCCAATCTAGAGTTAGAGGAGGACCAGTATCTAAGACAACTGCCCAAGCTATTAGACTTAGTGGAGCTGGACAGAAAGGCAGAGGTAGAGGCAAGACAACCTCAGCAGGCCCTAGTGTACCCAAGACCGAGGTACAGAGTAATCAACTATAGTTTTAGGCCAGGATTTTTGCTATCACCAGATAGGAGGCACAAAGTTCTTCGTATGTTTTTACAGGTACATTACATGTTTTTGACCTTGAAGCATTTGTGCTATTAGATCCATGATCTACTCATTCATTTAGGACCCCGCACTTAGCATCTCAATTGCATTATGAGAGAGATGTTGGAGTTTGATTTAGAGGTAAGTACTTTAGTAGGTAGTAATACAGTGATTGGAGAGGTATGTAGAGGATGTATTATCTGGATTGAGTAGGTTAAACTGAAAGCCAATTTGATAGTACCGCAGTTGAAGGAGTTAGACCTTGTTTTAAGTAAGGATTGACTTATTGTTTATATTTCGAGGTATTAGTCAAGCAATGCCAGCTCGACTGATTTCAGCCATATGCAAGTTTAAACTGGTTAGAGGTGGATGTGAGGCATTTCTAGCCTATGTGATGGATACTACAGTTGAGCAAACATTACATAATATTCCCATTGTTAGGGATTTCCTAGATGTATGCCCCAATGACTTACCCAGATTATCACCAAATGGAGAGACGAAGTTCTCTATTGAACTAGTTCTAGGTACTACTCCTAAATCCATTCCTCCTTATAGAATGGCACCTGTAGAATTTAAAGAACTTAAGACTCAGATGCAGGAGCTATTAGACAAGAATTTTATTAGACCCATTATGTCACCTTGGGGAGCTCTAGTTTTATTTATGAAAAAGAAGGATGGAACTTTGAGGTTGTGCATTAATTATAGACAGCTAAATCAGGTGATAGTAAAGAACAAGTATTTACTGCCAAGAATAGAGGATTTACTTGATCAGCTAAAGAGAGCTTAGGTGTTTACTAAACTGGATTTGAGGTTAAGGTACTATCAATTAAGAATAGTAAAAACTACTCAAGAGTGCATTTAGAACCAGATATGTTCTTTTCGAGTTTTTGGTGATGCCTTTTGGATTAACGAATGCTATGGCTAAATTTATGACATTAATGAATAAATTGTTTCAGCCTTATTTGGATCATTTTGTTATTGTATTTATAGACGATATCTTAATGTATTTAAGGAGCAAAGAAGAATATTATGAGCATTTGAGGTTAATTTTACAAATCATGAGGGAAAAACATTTGTATGTTAATTTTAGTAACTGTGAATTCTTGCTTGAGTAGGTGGTATTCTTGGGTCATATAATATCTAGACAGGGCATACAGGTAGACCCGAAAAAAATTGAGGCAGTGATGAAGTAGGAAGCACCTAGAAATGTTTCTGAGATTCGAAGTTTTCTCGGAATAAGTGGTTACTACAAGACATTTGTCGAGGGTTTTCATTAATCTCAACCCCTTTGACAAAGCTTCTGAGGAAGAACTCACCTTTTAAATAGACTGATGAATGTCAGAGGAGTTTTGAGGAGTTAAAACATCAATTAATTACAACTCCTGTATTGACTATCCCATTTGGATCTGGAGGGTATATTGTATATAGTGATGCTTCATACTAAGGTTTAGGATGTGTTTTGATGCAGCATGGTAGGGTAATTGCTTATGCTTCAAGACAACTGAGATCTCATGAGTTAAATTATCTAGTTCATGATTTGGAGCTTGTTGCAGTAATATTTGTTCTGAAGATCTGGAGACATTATCTATAAGGGGAAACGTTCCAGCTTTTCATGGACCATCAGAGTTTAAGGTATTTATTAAGTTAAAAGGAATTTAATATGAGACAAAAGAGGTGACTTGAGTTACTTAAGGACTATGATTACACGATAGAGTATCATCTAGGCAAGGTTAATGTAGTAGCTGATGTATTGTGCAGAAAATCTAGTAGCAATGTAGCACAAATTTAGGCATCAAGGTTACAAAATGGCACATTACTAGCTACATTTAAACTCATACCAGTATTAAATGATAGGATCCGGGAGGCTTAAAGTCTAGAGTTAGTGAGAACAATCGAGAAGTTAAAGCAAAATTCGAGTTCCTAGTTTGAGGTGAGAAACAACATTTTGCAATTGGGATAGAGATTATAGGTACCGGATGTTAATGGTATGAGGAAAGCGATTTTGTAGGAAGAACACACAGTTGTTTATGATATCCATCCTGGTACTAACAAGATGTATAGCACTCTTAAACGACACTTTTGGTGGCTAGGAATAAAGAAGCAAGTGGTAGAGTATAAGGAGATTTTAACATTGCTAAGTGAAATTAGGCAGAGCATCAGGCACTAGTTGGGAAATTACATTTATTACCCATTCTAGAGTGGAAATGGGAGAGGATTACAATGAATTTCATTCTGGGTTTACTAAGAACTTCAAGGCAGAATAATGCTATATGGGTAATTGTTCACAAGTTGACAAAATCTGCCCATTTTCTTCCTAATAGAGAGGGTAACATACCAGAGCAGTTAGCTTAGAGATATGTCAATAAAATAGTGAGGTTACATGGAGTTTTGGTAGCTATTGTATCAGATCGGGATCCCAGATTTACTTTTAGATTTTAAGGCAGTCTATAGAGAGCACTGGGTATGAAGTTGAATTTTAGTACAATGTTTCATCCTCAGACAGATGGGTAGAGTGAAAGAATCATTCAGATTGTTGAAGACATGCTTAGGGCTTGTGTTTCAAAATTTCAAGGAGCATAGGAGGAGTATGTAGCTCTCATTGAGTTTGCATACAATAATCATTATCATAGTAGCCTTGGTATGGCTCCATATGAGGCACTGTATGGCAGAAGGTATTGAACACCTTTGTATTGGGATGAAGAAGGCTTGAGGAATGTTGAAGGCCTAAAGTTGATTCAGGATATAGTGGATAAGGTGAAACTAATCCGTAATAGGATTAAAACAGCCCAGGACTGACAGAAGAGCTATCTAGATCAACATCGGAGTTATATAGAGTACTAAGTAAGAGATAAAGAATTTTTGAAAGTGTCGCTCTAGAGAGGCCTGGTTTGGAAAAAAGGGTAAGTTGGGCCCTAGGTATATTAGTCCTTATGAGATTTTTGAGAAAGTAGGTCCATTGGCTTACAGATTGGCACTACCACTAGAAATGACTCAGATCCATAATGTATTTCATATTAGTATGCTTAGGAAGTATAAATCAGATCCGACGCATGTGTTACTAGCTTAGGAGGTTGAGATTGCAAATAATTTGAGTTATGTGGAGGAACTAGCAAAAATAGTCAGATATCATACTAAGCAGTTGAGGAATCGAGTAATTCCTATAGTAAAAGTTATTTAGAGAAATCATTCGAGAGAAGAAGCTACTTCAAAGACTAAGGAAAATATGAGACAACATTACTGTTGGATCAAAAACAAAAACATGCTTGGTTTGGCTAAACAGTAGACTTCAAAAACTTTTTTCCAAAATCAAAACATAGCGGAAACGTAAACACCAAATCAACGTGCTTTTAATCCATACACGATACGACATATGGAAAATAAATAAAATAAGAAAAAGATCGAATTATGACTCCTTGCTATAGCCTTGACTCCTTGCTGCTATGTCTTCAACCAATCCGATCTACCACTTGTTCTCATTAGATAACTTGGTTATCAAAATCCTTTTGTGGGAAAGGAGAAGAAAAATGGAAAAGGGAAAATCTTTTGCTTTGTTCAGCAGGTTGGGGGAGCAAAAATGAGACCTTCTTATTTGCTATAGCTCACAGTTTTAGAGAGGGTGGAGAGAGAGAGCAAAAAATGCAACCCTTAAATCTTTTAATCATAAGAATGCTAAAGAGCTATACGTTTTTCTATGCTATCACCGAAAATGGAAGGAGAGAGTGAGTGAGATAGATGATAGTAGTGTTTTGTATGATATTTTAGGGTTTAATTTGTTATGCATTTTGTTTTAAATTGAGTGTTGAGTATGCATTTAGGGTTTAAGTAGATTAGTTTTTGTGTTTAAGTATTTATATGGGTTAGTTTGAATCTTTGAGCTTAAATTGTATATTTTTGAGGTACCTTAATGTGTATGCTAATGTTGTAGGTTAAATAGGGAAGAAGGGTGATGGTTTAAAGAGTTTCGGGCTAAAAGACATAGGCCACAATCGTGCACCAGTAGCCATGATCGTGACAGAGAGCGTCAAGTCAGGATACGATCATGACAGAAAGGAAAAAGTGTCGGCCACGATCATGGTAGGCAGGGCCACTATCATGCCCTGTGTCGGGTTGACACAAAAAGTCAAAATTTGGGTAATTTTTTAGACCATTTCAATCCCGAGATTGACCTAGGGCTGCTATAGAATAAATAGAACATTACCTAGTAGCCACGGAGGGAGATTAGAGAGCCAAGAGAGCTACGCAAAAAGAGAGATTCTGCCAAAAATCTGAGAGAGACGTAGATAGAGATTAGGCGATCGAGGAAGGAGACGAAGGAAGAGAGGCACGGAGACACGCTTTACGCGACGTACTTCCTGGAACAGGTAGTTTCCCGCAATTGCGACGTCCGAGATCCATTCTGAAAGTATTTTCTAGTTTTTATTTCAATTTCATTGAAATATGAAATTTGGAGATTGATTAGAAATATTGTTGTTGAGTGTTGAATTTTCTGTTTAAACTCACCTTCGGATTTATTTGTTCTTGAAATTAATAAAATTTATTTGATTATGTTTTATTCGATTTAATTATGATTCAATTTGATTCTTCATAACTTGGCAATAAACTGAGAGGGTGGGCTAGTGAAAATCATCGATTTAGGTTAATAAGAGTTAGGTAAATCGATAGGTAGAGAATTGAATCAAACCGGTAGAGTTGTGGAACAAGAGATCGAGCATAGATTCTTGGTAGGTTATAGACAAAATTAGACCTAATTTAGGTTTTGGACCAATTGCGGATCAAGAGATCGCAATTTCCATAATTTGAATTAGGGATTATTAACGAGGGTTAAGAATTATAACTCAAAAGAGGGTAATTCACCCTAGGATCATCTAGGCTCATTAAATCGGAAATTTCAAAATTGGGTATATTTTCTTTAATTTCGAATAAATTCTCCCTTTCTCTCAATTAGTCACTTCTAGGTTGAATTTTGGATTATTTGTGTGAGTTGGCTTTTTTTCATTCTGTTGGTGCTGTAATTTCTTATAATTGATTCTTAATTAAATTTAATTTCTACAGTAGTTGTTAATTTAGGAATTGCGAACTTAGCTGCCATTAGATTTTAGGACTAGTTCCTTTCCTCGTGGGATCGACACCTTAGGTACTACGTGAATTGTTGGACCCCGTTTTCGGAGCCCAACTATTCTTCCGAAGTCAAAAAGCGTGAGCAGGTTTCCTTGTAGGGTAATTCTAATGAACCCTCACTTTGCCGTAAAAAATATCCAAAGTATGTTCATAACCTAATTATGCCCTTCCAACCGATCCCTCATTTTCCTTCTGTCAATCTTCTTTGAATCATCACAAAGGCTACAAATTTTTCCAGAAAGGTAGAAAAATGTGTCAAGAATCTATTGCTTTAAGAATCACTTAATTTGGAGGTCGGGTTATGAAGTTATGGCCAAAAGAATCAACCACGCTCAT
>JAOTAY010000009.1:9742117-9773375 GCA_025629805.1 Erythroxylum baracoense | reverse complement strand
ATTTGTCTATGATTTTTCTTGTTTTTGCAAAGTATCTGTTTATGGAAATGAGATTAAGATTTTGAGAAACTGTTTCTGGTTACGTTCTTATCAATTTTGTTTTTGGGCTGAATTGATGAATGTGGTCGAAGGATTTTAAGTTTGCATTTTGGTAAGATGAGTAGTTTAGGTTATGAGTTCTGCCACAGGAGTTTTAGCCACAGCGAAGCTAAGAGTTCGCCGTGGCGTAATTCACCCGAAGGAAATTCTGATTTTCTCGTGGTGACTTCGCCGCGGTGAAGTTATACTTGTTCGTCGCGGCATAATTCCCCCGAGTGGTCAATGAGGTTTACCTGCATATGTTTGCCGCGCAGAAATCACAGTTCGCCGCGGCGAAGTCTGCCTTTGCTTTCGAAGAATTCTTCTTTCAAATTTCCAAATTCTAAGCCTCCCTCCACGCTCAAGCTTCATGATCCCATGTCCGATGTTGGGCTCCGAAACTAGGGTCCAACTATTCAGCCCAACCATTTTGTTGAGATGTGCTTGGACAAGATCTTTAAATGACGGTTCCTTGTGGATTAAGTAGGATGAGAAATTTTGTATCTTTGTATTACGTTACGTTATCAGTCCTAAAAACTTTAATCTTGCAAGAGAACTGAGGGTTAATCATATTAGCAAAGAGGGAGTAAATGGAGAATAGCTCAGATCCATGGAAATCAAATAAATCCATATATACTGAGAAAAGTCATCAATAAAGATCACATAATATTTCATGCCACCTATAGTTTCATGCAGTGCAGGACCCTAAATATCATAATGAATTAGATCAAAAGGTGCTAAAGAGATAAAATCATTGTTAGAAAATGATAAAGCATGATGTTTAGAAAGTTAAAAAGGAACATAATCAAAACGTTCAGTCTTAACAACACCTAGAGTACTGTTAAAGATTAAAGACCCTAATCTAGAGGTAAAAGGATGACCTAATCGAGAGTGCCAGATATAAGAAGTGACAACATGGATTACAAGCTTTGAAGGAAGATTTAGTGAAGTAAGCTCAAACAGTCGTCCAACCTTACACCTTTTCCCAAGGATCTTGCCCATCTGTGGATCCTGTACAATACAACCATGACTCAAAAAAGATAAGCTAACACTAAGTTCACATAATTGTCCAACAGAGATAAGGTTTAATGAGAGTTTGGGAACAAGAAAGATTTCAGGTAAATGTAATGTAGAAGTGTGAAAAGTGCCTATATGATGTTCATGCATAGTAAAATTATCGGTAGTGTGAACAATGTATGGAATAGATGACGTTGTTAAAGATTCAATGATAGACGAATCAAATTTCATATGATTACAATAAGCAGAATCAAGATACCAAGAGTTTGAAGTAACTAATGTGACATATAGGGCAGAGGAGGAGACTGTACCAGAATCTAGTTGAAGTTGTTGAAGAAGGGCATAGAGGTCCTTTAAGGAGAATTTAGGATAGGTGCTTTCTATGGGCCCCTTAGTGGCAGCAGCAACAGTGGAAGCAGGCTGGGGAGATTTAGAAGAATTACCTTGTTCAAAGTTCTGGTTGATTCGTTTTCTACATTTAGAGATGTGATGTCTGAGCTTTTTATAGCAGCTGCAAGATCCTTTATAATACTTCTTACTTGAATTTTGAGAGGTATGAGATAGGGTATGAGTTGCAAGGACAACATTAGAAAATGAAACCGACTTTTCAAGGCAAAGCATATTGAGACAACTTTCCTATGAGATGAGCTCCTTAATGACAGTGTCAAGATTTGGTAGAGTTCCTTTAAAAAGGAGAGAGTTGCGAATGAGTTCAAATTCATCCTTGAGAGTCATAAGCAAATGCCATATAAGTTGACGATCTCAAAGATTTGTGTAGAGTGCAGCAACATCAAGACTAGGCCAGATAGGATCGTCAAGTGCTAGTTGATCTCAAAGTTCTTATAATTCAGACACATAACTGTGTATTGTCTGTACAGGTTACTGTTACGTTCGATGGAGTCTCCTGTAGAGCTAAAATCGACGAACATCATCTGATACAAAGTAACGATTTTTTAGGAAATTCCATACCTCTTGAGCTGTTTCAAACCGTCGAAAGTCAAGTTTGATGGCTTTGGGACATATATTTCGAAACCATGTTAAGGTTTGATGATTGATGTCATCACATGCCACTAATCATTCGGTGAATACGTCAATGTCTTCATCTTTCTTTTGAGTGGGTTTAGGTATTTTTCCAGTAATAATATGCCAAAGAAGTCTTCCTTTAAGAAAACTACACATTTCCTTAACCCAAAGATCATAGTTGGAGTCATCAAAGATGATATTAATAGGGTTGGTAATGTATTAAGGAAGCTTATAGGCATCTACAGTAAAAGAATGCAATAAAATAGGAGGAAACCTAATTATAGAGATAGAAATTGGTTATCTGACCTCAAAATTGGATTCAGGGCGTCAAAAAATCTTAGGAATCGGTCTGGTTTGTGAAGAACCCGAATTAAAATGTACTAAACCAGACGGTCAAAAGGTCAGTTAACCATTTGTCGAATTGAACTGAACCAAACCGACGAGTTTGAACCGAATAAAGGGAGGACACGTGGATGGCTCAAAGGACAACACGTGTACCAATGACCTTGGGACACATATCGATGACGTGGCATCCAACTGTATAACTTTAGGACACTTGTTGATGATGTGGCATCCAACTATATACATCATCGACATGTGTCCCAAAGTCATTGGTAAACATGTCCTCTGAGTATAGTTGGATGACGTGTCAATAATGTGGTGATGGCGTGATGCTGACGTGTACTCCCCCTTTGTAGTGGTTGAACGACGTTGTTTTATTTTGGAATGAAACGACGTGTTTAGATCATCTTCCTCCTTCAAAGATTCTATAACCAGGGTTTTCAGAGATCAGTGGCTTATGGCGGCGTGTATAGGAGCGTGGAAGGTGTTCTGTAGACAAATTTTGCACTGATGTGATCTGCAAATGACGAGGAACAATTTGGTGTATAAAAAATTATTTTTGGAGCAAATTTACAAACTCAGAATGTAAGAGCAAAATACTTGAGACCAAGAATGGAAGAGCTCCAGAATTTTGATTCCTTTTATTATAAAAGAGGCTCTGATATCATGTAGAAATAGAGAATGACAGACAGAATTAAGGATGAAGTTTGTATTTCTATGTATATCAAAAGAGACATACATACTCCTATTTATACATTGTAGACGTCTCTAATTAAAGAACAAATCAACATAATAAAATACATCATTAATGTACATGATCTTAGGCAAAAATAAAGGCTAATTACAGGGGATTAGTTGAATAAGAGAGCCTGTGTAACTATATACGTTAATACACGCAAACAAAAGGTCACAATTTTATTAGAATATGATTTGATGGGAATGCTAACAAGCCATGGATATACGACTTTAATATCTGTAACACCGCGTATGGAAAGTAGGGACAAATAAATTTTGCGTCGTACATACGCAAAACTTGCCATCGATTTCCTTGTTTCTTATATAGATCTATATAATTTGAAATGTCCGAATTAAACCCTCCCAATGTTGTTTTCCTCCTCTTTTGTTTCATTTCCTCCCGAAAGACAAAGCAGAAGTTTCATAAGATTGGTTGTCTTAGAAACTCGCCAACCTCGTTAGAATGTACAAATATTAAGTACACAGAGTCAGAAATATATGGCAACGCTCTACTCAGTTTTTATTTCCAAGCACAAGCAGCAACCAGATCTCTGCTCATCCAACCAAGATACAGAGCCCCTCCCCTCTCTTCAAGCCTATACTTATCACAGTAGCTTTCCAGTAGTCTTTTAATGGTTGCATTTACCAAGGGGCTCAAAGGGCATGGAGCGAACCCTGCCATAGCGAACCGTGACTTCCACTTGCCAAGGAGTTCATGCCGTTCCACCCTTTCAATTCCTTCGCATGCTATAATGTTAACAACATCCCTTGCCAGGCAATGCTGCTCAATGTTAATCCTCTCTTTCCGCTCTCGAGGAAGAGTTACATCAATTGATTCAAACATAGCGGTGTAATAATTTAATGTCTCAAGGAATCGAGGGAAGAACGCAGCAGTATTTGTATTAGACTCTTGCTCAACAAGGGTCACCACTTTTGGTGAAAGGCTCTTCACAAACCTCAGAAGATGATCTCGGTGATTATGAATGCTGACACTTTCATCAGGCATATGATGAAGCATGAAGGCAAAATTCACAGCTAGAGCCTCCCCATGTCGGATTTCAAGGTTTTTTACCTGAACCTCACAACCAGACATGGTAACGGAATGAAATTCAAAAGGAACCTTAAATAACTCAGCAAGCTTAGCCAACCTCTTCCCAACAATATCCAGTCCTCCTCCACGGGCATGGGCAGATGTTGAGTCATCAATGCCTGTAATACGAATGTGAGGCGGCCCACCAGGCCTTGCAGCAAAGGCCTGGATAAGAGAGATCCACTGACTCCCCTGTGCTATTTGAAAATCGATTATGTGAACCTTATTTTCGTGCTTCATGGCTTCTGCAATAGCACCATTCGCAGACATGTATCCAAACTTAAAGTAGGGGCAAACCTCATAAAGAATGTGCATGTAAGAGAGCAATTCTTCACTTTCTGGTTCTATGCATCTAAAAGCTTTGTATATAGAACTGCCTGAAGAGAACTGCCGTGCAATGAGCCCTTCTAACATGTATGCTCCCAATCTTTGAATTGGCTCACCAGAAACAGACACCATTCCACGTAATTCATCCATCAACCATTGCGCCATCAACATATCATTATCTGAAACAGCCTTCGCGCAGGCAATAAGGACCTGTCTCAGATCCCCTCTAGAAATTGTTTCCAATGTTTTTCCCCAGTTGTCCATCTCTGGTAATTTGACGTTTGTCCCATCCTTAAGGGCACTTTCAATGCTATTCATAATATCAGAATCAGGCCCAAACATCACAGTTTCTAGTTCCCTCAACTTGTGCTTGAAATTATCAACATCTTCAGTGGTGCAAGAGCTACTTAATGGAGAACTATACGCATAGTCAGGGGAATGGCGTGTATCAGATGGATATGAATGAGACTCAAACTGTGACAGTGGACTTCCATTGGGTGATAAATTGACAGTTGATGGTGAGTTGTACAAAGCAGAACTGTCCTTTGCTGAAGATGACTCCAGAGTGCAGTATTGCTCGTGAGAATTCAGAGTGGAGAAATGGTTCCCTTGGCTGTCTCCATTATAGCAATGGTCTAAAGTTTGGAACCCTTCCATGAAGCAGTCAACTTCTTGTTTTGGTTGATAGTATAATCTCTTACACATGCCTGATCTTCTGACTTGCGATGCTTGCATTGAGTTCTTTGCAGCTGTATACTCCCACGTTAGTAAGAGGGACTATTACCCTGGTAGTCTTAAATGAATTACCAAACTATGGCAAGTAATTGATCTATTTTGGTTCAATTGCATGAAACTTGGAGTTCTCTCTGCAAATCAGCCAATGAAAATCAGAACAACAAAAGAAGCAAGTAAAGCTGCTCAAACAATTTCACCAATCGGCCATGGCTACAGTAGCATTATAAAATTCAACAATAAAATAAGTAATACTTAGGCTCCTTCATAAGAGCAAGATCAAAATTTACCCTAGTTAATTTGGCAGAAGCCATCACTAGTACATGGCCGTGTAAAAGAAGAATCAGAAGTTGTGCATCTACAACGAGTAAGAACTGCTAACTTCAGCCTCATTTTAAAACAACCAGCTGGCTCACCATTCATCCTGAAGATATTGTCGGAGTACAAGAATAAGAGTCCAACCAAAAGAAAAATTCAAAATAAATGGAAATGTTCATGAAGTAAAAGAACCTCAGTTATCTAATTAATAGAGGAAAAGAAAAAAAACAGATCTCAAGAAATTAACTAAATAGAACTGGTACCATTCTATACCTTATGGAGAACATTTACAACAATAGCATATATGTTTCAAAATACAAATGTGACCACAAAAAGAAAGAGAAATCCCATAGACCACGTGAACCATCTACCAGATTACCGAAGTGACTAAGGTAGACAATGATACAAAGTTTTGACCATTAAACTAACAACAGTTAGCACTCGATAAATAGGAAAGTTTAGATTCGTATGATGGTCAAATCAACAAAAATCAAAGATCCAATTGGTTTCTAAGATCAAACTTCTATCATAACAACAATGTCGACAAACACAGAGAACAGACCACGCCAATTCAAAAAGAAAGCACTTTTGAAGGTCCAAAAGTGTCAAAACGTGAGATTTCAAGAAAGAGAAAAACAGGGAAGGAACTTGCTAATACATATCACACGAAGAAAAACGGAAGCTCCCAACCAACTTGTCGACCAAAAGCCACTTGAAGAAGAAAACCCCAGATTCAGTATTTCCTTGCCAATCCAGTTTGCAATCTTTTACACACAGAGTCATGAACTTTGGACGCATCAGTTGGCCAAGAAAAAATGAAGCATCAAGGACGACGACGACAACAATGAACTCCTACCTATGCTACGGTCTCGCTTTCAACATCATAAATCAAATTTGGACATACCTACGACGTATTCTTATCGTGGATTGTCAGCGACACCCAAATAAGAGATTCTGATTGAGAAGAGACTTCTGTCTCTGTTCCGAAGAACTTAGCAAACCAAGTGGGTGCTCTCCTTGCCAGGACAGGAAAGTAAGAAATCAAAGGGGGTTGGACATGGAGGCGTATTAAATACACAAAGTAATGAACTTGAGGAAAGCCCTCTAAGCATGAGAATATTTACAGCTTATGCCTACTCACGTCTTTTTATTAGAGTAATTACCAAATCTGCCCATATGGATCCAACGACTGGTATTACTGGCCAAGGTACCAAGTTTGATTTAGAATGAGGAATTAGTTGAGACGACCCTCTGAGAAATCAAATTGAATGTTGAATTCCAACGACTCTTAGCTCGATAATGACTTCTGCTGATTCAAATTACGCTTGGCTCCTACATTGATTACGTATCATAAGTTAATATTTAACTTGGCATCATTTAACAGCATCGGATGACCGGACTGTGTTCTCTGAAACAAAACTTAGACTAACTAGTTACCATATATGTGATAAACGAAGTTCAGTATGCATTCATTCGTATGATTTAATTTCTTTAAAAGCTCATGATTGCAAATAAAATGCAGAATTCAACGTAAATTTTAAGAAAAGCATCTTAAGACTTTATTTTTCCAAGTCATCTTTCAGGAGTTAATCGCTTGAGTCGGTTTTTCCGAGTTATCTATCACTGTGATAAACGATCTAGAAAAAGAACCAGGTCCAGTTTTTGAGGTTCAAGTCCAGTAAAGATTAAGGAGAAGCATTTTCATACCGTGTCGAATGAGGTATGCATTAACTGGTTTATATTTCAATCAATTCACTGTCGACGGATCTAAAATTCAGTTAAAGGAGGAGGAAAATTTGTCTTAACAGCAGTGACGGAGGTTAGACTTTCCCTCGACCACGTTTTAGTGAAGTTTCATACAATGATCGGGAAAGACAAGTTTTAGGAGACCAACGTATGGGGATATAATGTTACATAACGTCCTTAAAAATATAGGTATGGGCATATAATGTTATATAACATCCTTACAAATATGGCATACATATTGAATGTGGAGGAAGTAGATGTTAAATATCCTTTGAAGGAACTAAGAGAAAAAAATGTAAGATGAAGTGGAACGGATAATCGTTGGAAGGCTTGAAGATTCCACGATTCTAAAAATATGAGCAGACGCAGAAAGTTCTCCTAAAGAGATTAAAATAACTACTAAAAAATATCTTGATGTGTTCTCATAGTACCCTGCAGATATACCAAAAATAAGTAGAGAAGCGATCTCTCATAAATTAAATGGGAATCCTATGATCAACATTCTGAAGCAAAAGAAGAGAAATTTTGGTACCACCAAAAGACTACACCTTATTGAAGAAAGTATCAAAGCTCCTAGATTTAGATTTCATAAGAGAGGTTAATTATCTATTACTAAGTTTACAAATGTAGTTATGGTAAAGAAAGCTAACAAGAAATGGAGGATGTGTAGAGATTTTATGGACTTGAACAAAGCATGCCTAAAGGAAAATTATTTCCTACCAAAGATAGATCAACTTATGGATACTATCGTGGAACATACAATATTTTGCTTTACGGGTACATACTCAAGATATAATTAAACAAGGATGAACAAAGCATACTAGAAAAGAAACATCCTTAATCAGATATATAATTATTCACTTTTATAAAGTAATACCTTCAATTTGAAAGTAGCACAACTAATATATCAATTTTTACTCAACGTAGTTTTTCATAAGAAGCTAGAAAGGAATATGAAAGCTTGAATAAATGGAATGATTGTGGAAACAAAGAAGGATGGGTATTACTTAATGGACCTAAAAGAATATTTCTAGCACCATATGTAAATCTGAAATGAGAGTTAATTAGAAAAAATACACTTTTGCATAGAAGAGAGAAAGTTATTAGGGTTCATGGTAATTCAGAGGGGGATAAGGTGAATGAACATAAAATTCATATCAAGCACGAAGTCACTAAATAATATAAAGGAGGTTCTAAGATAGACACGAAGAATAGTAAGCCTTTCAAAATTCCTATCAATGATAGGAGATCATTAATTGCACTTCCTCAAATTTCTATAAAAACCTAAGATGTTTGATTAGAGAAACGAATGCAAGCAGGCCAATGAAGATTATATGAATACAACTAATACTTAAATTTTATGGAAGTTTAGAATGTCAAGTAAGGTAGTATTAATAGTTAGTATTCTAATTGAAATAGGAATCCTTGTTACACTTTATTTTTCTAATTGAAGTAGGAATCCTTGTTACACATATATTTAAGAAGTTTATCTTATTTTATGTTCGCCCTTTATAAAGAGAGGTGTTCTTATCACTTATAAAGTTTCGATTATTTTTAATTGGTTTTATCCTAGCTATAAGAGTGCTTCCTATCTTTGTTCTTTATTGAAATAACCCATAACTTATCAAAATCTTTTTTATGGCATTTTAAATCTTTTATAGATTTCGTTCTTAGTAAACATGCCTTATAAAGTTTTTTCTTTAGGAATTTAACATGCTTGTAATTTGCATGGTGGTTTATCATCTAAAGAAGATAAGGAAATCACATTCTTTTTTTATAGGTTATGCAACAATAACTTGAGAGAATGAATGTTATCTATAATAATATAAGAGATCTCCTAGATAGATAATTTATTCAAATCAATGAATTGCAAAACAAAAAAGAACACTTAGGTTCTTGATAAAAGGAGACAAGATAGGCACAGTTCAAGACTATAAGAGAAAGCTGATAAATTTAGTAATGATCACGTTGATTATTATTGTGATGGTGAGACAAATATAGTTAAAAATGTAATGAGTGCTTAAATTAACGAGGGTGAGTTAGGGAAAAAGGAGAATATCTTTCATACTAGATACCACATATAAAATAAAGTATGTAATATAACCATTGATGAAGGAAGATGTACTAATGTAATCAATACTACTCTTATGAAAAAAGTTGAGTTTGCCTACTTTGAAGCATCTAAAGCCAGAAAAGTTTCGATGGATTAATGAATTGGGAGGTCATAGTGAACCAAAAATTATAGATTCTTTTTCTATTAGGAGGTATAAAGATAAGGTACTTTGTGATGTAGTATCAACCTATATTAGTCACATTCTATTAGGAAGGAAGTGGCAATATGATATAAGAAGTCACCCATAATGGATTGAAGAATAGGTACACTTTTTGAAGGAAAATAATTCAATTATGCTTGTATGCTTAACAGCAAAATAGTTGTGTGAAGACTAAATGAGATTTATACAAGAGAATATAGTAAGAAGAGTATAATAGTCTAGAATTCATAAAAAGCAAAGGATTGAGACCAATAGCTTTAAATAAAATTAGAGTGAGAGAGAAACAAAAACAAAAGAGGTTAGAAAAAGAGTTAGTGCCTAGGAAAAACTAGGAACAAGTAAGCCTATATACAAAAGGGGTAATGATAAAAGTGCTTATAAGGCTAATGAATTTAATTTTTTTTATATTGCAAATTTCTTCACTACAGAAAAATGATAAATATATTATAAAGGCCAACAAATGAAGATGGTTTTTTCGTGTTTGAGAAAATTTGGTATCAAATGCACACAAAAAAAGCTTATCAATTCAAAGGAGATTTAAAAATTTTACTAGAGGAGATGGTTCCTTTTAATTCATTTAAAGGATTAATAAAATAATTATAAGCTAGACCTTCTCAGTAATGATTTGAGTCGAATCATTTTAAAGAGAGAGAGAATGATAGGGATATAATTAGTACTTAGAATTCTAATTAAATTAGTAGTTTAGATTTTCAAACAATGTAGTATTGGTTGTTAATTTTCAAACTGAAGTAGGAATCCATGTTATACTTGTAGTTAGGATGGTTATCATGTTTTATATGTTCATCATATATAAAGGTGAAATTTCTTATCAACAATAGAATTTTTTTAGTTTTTATTTGATTTTATCTCAATTATAAGAGTGCTTTTTATCCTTGTTCTTCGTTGTACTAACTTGAAATTTATGAAAATATTTTTTTATCACATTCCAAATCCTTTTTATAGATTTAGTCATTGGTTATATATAGCCAAATAGTTGGTCTCAATTATTTGATTTATCTTTTTTAATAAGGTTTAACTTGTTTTTAGATTCTTTATTATTAGGTAGGTTTAATATTTAAATGACTTAAAGATTACCCTAGAAACATATAACCCTCATATTATTACATTGTTATCTCAAAGTACACCCTCAAATTTATCTTAATCATGAAGGAAAATAGTATCTATTGGCTCACATATTACATAAGTAAAATTTTTTAGGTTTTTAGGCTCAAATATTAAAGTTGAAGGTAACATGTGCATTACTTATTAGTGCTAGGAAATTTAGACCTTTCTTCAAAGCTCATTCCATTACCATATGCATACACTTGCGTTTAACGTAGTTGCATATTGTCTCACCCACCACCTCTCATCTCCCTATTTTTCATCTCTTCTCTATGTTTCACTTCTTAAAGTTACTATCTCCTCTCTTCTTCTGACCCACTGCCTCTCATTTCCTTATTTCTAGAATCTCCCTATTTGATTTATTTTGATTTAAACCTTATTTCATATGAATTTTCGTTGATGGATAATAGATTTTCCATATTTTTAATTCTTTTCGTATATTTTTTTGGCTTTTTGGGTGGATATGGTTTCTTTTAGTATTATTTAAACTGAGTTCTTTAAAAGGTAGAAAGGGCGACAGAAGGGTGAAGCATGATTAAAGCTTTGATGGATGATGGGTTAGTTCAAGTCAAGTTAACCTGATTAGGAGTTAGGTGGTTTAAGCAAATTGATGAGCTTAGAATCACTTGAAACTTAATCAGATTTAAACTAAGGCGACATAAGCTAAGTTTGATTGAGCTTTGGGCTAAACTCGAGTTACATATTGTGTTTCCCTGATTAAGCTTTAGGCTAAACTCGAGTCACATAATCGGTTGGCCTATCATCCATATCACTTTTAAAGAAAAAGGAATTTATATACGTACATATATAAAAAGATCATATAATTTGGCAATGAAATATACAAATATATAGAAATTCAAGACCTTAGATAATAAAGCTAAGTATAAGGGCACTATTGGTAGGGTTAAACTAGATTGTAATCTAGAAATCAAATTAGTAACTATAAATTCATACTTACAACTTATGATCAGCCAACCTAACAATATATATAAGGTGAAAGAGGAAAAATTAGCAAAGCAAAAAGAAAATTTAGGCAGTTAGCTCAAGACTTAATAGTAAATGGTAAGATAATATTACAACACAAAATTGCAAACAAACTATTAGAAATACAGTCAAGTGAAGAAAAAGTTTTGAGGGGGTATTATGTGTAGAATAGGATCTGTCATTCATAATAAGACACATCAAATTAGACTAGCCCAATAAAGACATATTTATAGGACGATTGTCACTAACAAGCAAGCTAAAACCTTATTAACTATGGTGATCAAATGTCGATTTAAAATTAGTGAAGTCTTTAACTATTTAATTTAATAAAAGATATGAAAAACTTAAGGGAAATGGATTAAAATTCTTAATTAAAAAATTAAGTTCATGAGTTGAATTGTAAAATAGGGATTGTGTTATATATTCTATTTTAACCTCCTAAATAGTTACTTAATTCTAAAATGATTTACAAATTCGAAGAATTTGAAAAAAAAATGACAAATATTCATTATCCTTTTTCAAAGTATAAAATTTAAAGTTTTTGTAGTCCCATAATTCTATTCTTCTTTCTTTTTCAATTTGATATGGTGCCAAGTGATAGAAGGAATTGAAGTTAACAATACAATGTTTTACGCATTTAATCTTAGACATTATAATAAAAGTAAAGGTAGCTCTCAAAAGTAAGAATTAAATTATCTTTAAGGGCTAGTTCAAGTGGTGAAAATATTTTTCCTACGAGTCCTCTAATATAAGAAATTAAAGATTAATGAGATGATAATTCACCTTAACTTTAAAGAAAATGATTGACTAGTATTAAAGATACATTAGAGTTTATAAGCTACTTAAATTAAGTCTCTCACTTTGAGTCATAGACCTCTTAAATAATTTGCCTGAGATACGTACTTTACAAGTTATTGCTTGAAAAGTATAATTTACTCAATATGCACACAATTTCACTAATATCAGAAAAATGGAATTTAAAATAAACTAATTAACCTTCATCTCAACAGGACTAAAGAATACTAAGTGGTCTGGTCAAGGTTACGTTTCAATCTAAAGATAAGGTCCAATACACTGGATAACTTAGTCTAATTATTTATATTTGTTGTCCAAAGAAAATAATGTTATTATTAGAACTGCAGTTAAACATGAGATAATGCACAAAGCCATAAAATCTCTCCAAGAAAATTAAATTTTATTATCGTTGATTTTCTATAATTATCTTCCATATCTATTAGAAGACGTAGTATTATGGTGGCTTATCACGTTTTGGTTTAAAAATCAAATGAATGTTTTTAACGTTTTGGTTTAAAAATCAAATCAGTGTTTTTATAATCATCTTATTCACAATCATATTTGTAAAGAAACAAATGGGAAAAGGTGATAAGTAAACAAGATAAAGGAAATAACAAGGAAATGTACAATGATAAAAAAAGAACTATATATGTCTAAGACTTCTTGTAAGACATCATGCATTGTATAAGGTTATGTTTACACAAAAAGGCCATCATGTAGAGGTAAAGGTTAGATAAAGGCAACCAAACTCTTAGCATTAATTTGTAAGACTACATTATCTTTCTCCCATTAGCTAAGTCTCTTGTATATCCCTCTCTAGATCACCATGAAATTTTGCAAGCATTCATGATTTGAGAGAAATAAGGACTTTTTCCAATCATACAGGCATTTCATTAAATCTAGCTTGAGATATCCACTTCTCACACTCAAGACAAAATAACTCTATTAAGATCTAATTGATCTTATTCGATGCATGAATTTAAAAATAGTAGTGCTATAATATGTTTGCCTAATATGACGAGCTATAAACTAGCAATAGTAATCTATATATAAGGGTGGAATTGGCTTAAAGATAAGCTTGTTTAATCAATCATCTTCACATATGTAAGATGTAAAGGAAGCCTAAAATTGAATTAATTCTATCATAATAAAAACCTACTCCACTTGCTTGGGATAAATTCATTTTTATTAATTAAGTTATTGACTATTGAAAATGGCATAAATGTTAAACTTCTATCTTATCTTTCATAATCAAAAGTTCTATCCTTGCACATATATGTCTTCTCTTCTATGTTACCATCATAATACCTTAATGATAACTCAAAAGGAAAAGTTTCTTATACATGATCTACTATAACTCGTAAAGTTTAGTTAAATATAGGTTACGTGAATTGATGAATAAAAGATGGTTTGCTTCTTTTGAATACTAGTAGAACTAACTAAAAGAGGTTAATTATATTCTCTAGTGTTTGATTATACTAACTTTGTGTCACTAAAGAAATGATTTGAATAACCCCCATTGACACTAGCACTACTGCTTGAATTAAACCCACTCTTGCTACCACTTATTTTCAATATAAGGAAGAAGGTGAAAGATTCATACTTGCTTCAAGGATCCATAAATTAAATGGGCTTGAAAGGAGAAAAATATAGGACAATTCACTCTTAAATAAATGAGTAAGTTTGAAAAGCTCAAATTGTTCTCTCCAATAAGGAAGTGACAAAAAATAGAGTGAAAAGTCAAAAGTAAAAAGCTTTCACTACATTACCTTCTATAAAGTAAAATAACGGTCATGATTAATAATGAGGAATGCTTAGGGTTTAAGGATGTTTAGCCTCACTATTTTACTCAAGCTATAAACTTTCATTTAGGAAAATTACTTTAAATAAATTCTTAAGGATGATTTCTATTTCATTTCTATTATAATGAAATTGTTTTGTAGCTAATATTGGTTCTTAAGGTATTAATTTTATTAACTCAGATATTAATAATTAATTATAATTATATAAGTCAAATTTAATAATAATTAATTATATTATTCTATATAAGTTTTCGTGTCGCTAAGTAATACATTATATTTATTATGATAATATTCAAAACTAAAACAAATGAATGAGATAATTTAAAAATAAAATATTATTTTAATTTTATTAATTATTTATCAAGTGTTAGTTATTATAGGTTATGAATGTGTGGGATAAGAGGACATGTCGTGTCTTCAAGTACATCTATAAGCCTAGTGATATCTTTAGAGAGACCTTGATCAGCAAAATTAGGATCCACATATGCATGTATTAAAAGGAGATTGCCACTAGCATCAGGATGAAGTACATATGGGGCATCGAGTAAGGCAAAAATTCGGGAAGTGAATAAACATCTTTTTTTTTTTGGCAATAGTAGATGAAAGAAGCTGAACGATGCGTGCTTCGGGCAAATGAATGCACGTGGTCACCAAGTGAAATTAAGATATTCTATATGTAACAGAATATATATATAATCTAATATTTTCTTAGGATAGAAGCTTCTAAGGTGCGTGTTTTTCTTTTAACTGTAAATTTTTATGAATCCACTTATATGGATATGAATTAATCTTTATATTTTTCAAAAACATTGATAGTTATTATATTTATATTAATTCATTATATTAATGTTTACCTTTAAA
The DNA here is from genome assembly GCA_025629805.1 of Erythroxylum baracoense. NCBI lineage: Eukaryota > Viridiplantae > Streptophyta > Magnoliopsida > Malpighiales > Erythroxylaceae > Erythroxylum > Erythroxylum baracoense. The sequence goes on along the minus strand of JAOTAY010000009.1, from coordinate 9,758,130 downwards.
AACTTTAATTAATTATGATATTAGTAGTAGGAAAATGTTGGTTACAGAGAGAGAAGCTTTGGTTAAGCTTTTATCTATCCTTAGTTCTTTATGTCTCCTCAAACTCTCTCCCGCCTCTTTTACCCTTTCCAACTTCCTTACCATTATTTTTTTCATTATCTTTTCTTTTTATTCTCTCCTTACTTTACACACATGGTATGTCCTGGTTTTCCCTTAACCTTTCTTACATATGGTCTTTTTTTAATCTTATGTTGTTTAACCATATGTGTTGTGCTTGTTCATGTTTTCTTGTGTGCTTTCAACTTTTCTCACACAATGGTCATTGTTAAGCCTTTAGCTTCAACAAATTTTAATCCCCAAACTCCTTCCTCCTGTTCTTCCTCAAACTATTCTTAGGAAAACCTTAATCCCCCCTTCACCAGGTCTCCTGTCAACACCTCTCTAAATTTGAAAAACCATGCCACCATAAAACCTTTCTATCTATAGACTAAAAAACCATACCCCATCCTCCCACTCCCTACCCTAAACTAATAGCTGCAACCTCCCTCTTTTAGATTACTTCTAACCACAAAGCCTAAGCAAAACCTTTCTTTTAGAATGACCCATTAGCTCTCTTTACTGCTTGGCCCCCTCTTCCATCCATGAAATATTAGAACCAAATTCTTAATGAAGATTATAATCAACCATTGAACTCTCTAACCATAGATATTAAGAAAAAGACTTGGAGCATTATCCTTAGTGAAGAGGCAAATCGTGACAAAATTCCTCCACTAGGTATTGCCCCCATCTTTTGAAGATGGTATTATTCTACTAGCTTCCCCTTAAGAAACAAACTTGTAAACTTAAAAGCTTCCTTGTTGGATATTTTTTGGAAAAGGGATTTACTTATGAAATGTTAAGAAGATTGATCAAACGTTATGGAATAGATATGGCTATCAAGAAGTCATAATATTTGATAATCACATTTATCTATTCAAAACTAAATCTATGAAATAATTGACATTTTCTTGATTTAGAGTTATTAAATTTTAATGCTTTCCCAATGTATATATGATGATAGTAGTAAAGGTTAACATGAACATTAAAGAGATTTGAATAGCACTAATTTGGGTCAAATTCCACGACGTTCCATTGAAGGAGCACAAAGAGACTTAACTATCTATTAAGTAAAGTGGGTAAACCTCTCTTTATAGACTCAATGATAGCAAAAATGAAATGAATAAGCTTTGCTCAAATATGTATAAAAATGGAATTAGAAAAGATCTTATCTAATCACTACATATTAGCCACTTATGATGAAGATAAGAAGAAGACAATGATTGAGATCCCTATATCTTATTGTGGAAGCCAAATGAAATGAAAAAGAAGGTAATGCTTTATGGATTCATACAGGGAAGAAATTCAAAATCAATTATTAAGATGAACTAATTACCTAAAAGAATTCAAAACTAGAAGGAAACTCATAAAGACAGTAGAAAAAATCCAACTCCTCAATAAAGAACCTCACTAAGAAAATCAAAAGAGTCTCAAGGAACTCATCCCCAAAGATAGGGAGTAATAGGAAGACCAAGTAACTCCTCTAATAGAAGTATTTAACCATACTCTTAAATAGTAGAAAGAACAATTAAAATTGGATAATCAAGCAAACCCATAGATAAGGATAATAAGTCACCTTTCTATCTCTTTAGTTAATTTTATTCCTATAAATTCCAACAATAATTTGAAATAATTAGTTCCCTTGAAGAGAGCTTTCAGCTTATGATACACCCTCTAGATTTTTAGATTAGGAGAAAGAAAAAAAGAAGAAAAGGTTAAGTCAAAATCTAGGATTCAATTTCCTATTAAAAGAAGAAAAGGTTAAGTCAAAATCTAGGATTCAATTTTATTTTAATTATGTTTGTTCTTACTTGGAATGTTATTATATTAATTACCCTTATAAGCAAGAAGGTAATAAAAGATACTTACAAGATAATGAACGTTCTATTATTAGTATATTATAAACCAAAATTAGGATTAGTACCCTTACTATGATTTTTAAAAACACTTTTTGATCTTGGCCTATCGCTAATAACCTACTTTAAGCTTATAATAATAGAATTCTTGTTTCTTGGAAACTTGAAATTTTAAATTACTCTCTTATACTCTTTATTGGTTAAATCATATATCTAGATGTTCATCATTTAAAGACTAAACCCAATTACTCACCACTTTTTTATATGGTTCTACCTATCAACTAAAGACTATGTATGGATAGTCCTTAAGTGATTTTAACACCATCTTTTTTCTTTCTAAAACTTCTAACCCTGACTCCCTTTTTAAATCTAGTATGATGGAGTTCATTTCCATGCTCTAAAATTATAATCTTTTTAACCTTAGGTACATTAGTGCATTTCTAAATTTTAGTAATAAATAGTTTAGAAGGTCTGTAATAACCAAGAAATTAGATAAAGCCTTTATCAACCAAAATAGTTACTAGAAACTACCTCTAGTGAATCTTGGTCCCTCTCCTCCTTAATCATACTAAACGTGGTCCCCATTTATATTCTCTAATTTCCTCTCAACTTACCCTATTTTCTAAGCTAGTGTTTAAAAAACATAGAAACACTTAAACATCTAGCAAAACATAGTATAATTTACACTTATCAATATCTCTATACTTAAACCTTTTCTTTTCCTCAAGCAAAACTAAAAACACACCCAAACAAAATAGATGAACATATAATCATACAATAATATAATAATGGTATAATGGCATCAAATCTCATGGACTTAACTTAACCTCAAACATCAATCACTCAAATTGTGCTAACATACTAACTTATTCCTTCTATGTTTAAGTGCTTTGATTTAAATATACATATCAATCAAAATATTAACACACTATTCATACACATTTAGCACTTGTAAGCATGCACTTATTATTATTAATTAATCAAAAAGGCAAACTATCACTAAGAAACCTTTCATAAGAATTCTTGCTATTTTTAAAAGATTAGTAGGTTTGTTTATTGAAACTCTTTTTAATATAGATTTTCTTTAATGATAACCTAATCTTTTGACATAAAAGTAAGCACTTTGTCATGAATGTATCTTGATTACTCAAGTAGGTCACATTTTTTATTTAGTATGGTTGGAGTGCATTATAGCCTTTTAACACGAAGACAAACATTTTTTCTTGAATGCCCCGATTACTCAACTATAATATGACTCTCAATTGGCTACTAGCTCTATTCTTAACCCAATTTTTAAAAAAAGGGTCAGCGTAGTAATTATTTTATTTAACACTTTTTTCATTTTTTAATTTTTAATTTTAATTCCTTAGCCTACCTTATTTATTTTTAGTCAATCACTCTTATGAAAGGTTAATGATGATGTTAACCAATTCAATTGACAAATAATTATAAATATATACAAACAAAATTCATAAAGTGAAGATTAGGTGTCATATCCTAATTAACATGCATATTCATCCCAAAGACACTTAAAACATAAAATTCATAAGTTACTATGCCTTTATAAATTAAATGACCATGTTCAAAACTAAACTAATTCTAGTCAACTCTTGCCATTGAAACATTCTCTCAATGCACACATATGCACAAAATATCCACACTATGTTAACCTAATCAAAAACTAACTTAATATGAATGCCATTTTACACACATACATACAATATGCAAAGCATATACACCCCCACACTTGAGAAACACATTGTCCTCAATACGAGAAACAAACAACACATATAAAGATAAATAAAGAACAATAAATACAAATTTAGAGAAAGAATACTTATAGTGCTTCAACGATGATGATGGAATGTGGAGACACTCAATGCCATAAAATTCCATCAATTCAATCCCTAAAAAATAAACATAAAAGAAATAAAAATAACAAACAACAATAAAATAATAGGAAAATAAAAATAAAAAGTAAATCTTATCCTAATTTTTAGGTTGCCTCCTAAGTAGACTTCTTTCACATCATTAGCTTGAAGTACTATTCACGTTTATACTCAACCTGACTCTATTAATGGGTTAAATCCACCTGTGTCACCTAATTTTAGATTGGTAGCCTATAGATAAGCTACATTTTGAAAGATAATCAGAAGGACAAAATTAATCAAATTTAAAAAAATCTAATACTTTCAATGATGTCCTTTTTGGTAACAAACTATTAATAAAATAGGGAATAATGAAACTCCCCGAATCATTTATTGAATCTAGCAATTTTTCTTATAAGAGGGTGAGTTTTTTGTTCTTCTTCCTTAGTTACCCTCATCTCCTCTTGTATATTCATCAAGCTCTATGTCTTTTGTCACCTATTCCTTTTCCTCTTGCTTTAAAGATTTAACTATATCAATTCTCATGAATGAGTTGCCCTTCAAATATTGAATTTCACTTATTTGTCACCAATCTTAAGGATGAGGTTGTCTTTATTGACATCAACTAAAGCTCATCTAGTGTTCAAAAATGGGATATCAAGAATTAGTGGACAGTTTCAATTTTCTTCAAAGTCTAGCATAACGAAATTTATAGGAATGATAAGCTCATCCACTTTTATAGGCACGTCCTCTACCACACCAAATAGTTTCTTTATTGAATGATCTGCTAACTGAATAAGTATATAAGTTGGCTTCACATCTCCTAGCCCCAATTTCCTAAAAATTGACAAAGGCATAAGATTAATATCTGCACCTAAGTCATATAAACATTTAGAAAACTCTAAGTTATCAACTACATATGGTATGGTAAAATTCATTGGATCTATCAACTGTGAGGGCATATGGTTAGTAATTAATGAACTGCAACTTTTCGTCATGGAAACCATTTGATTGTCATCCCAAGTCCGCTTACTTGATAATATTTCTTTGAGAAACTCTGTGTATGTGGGTATGCTCTTCAAAGCTTCCACAAAGGGTAAGGTAATTTGTAATTTCTTTAGCTTTTCTATGAATGTTGCAAATTGTGCATCTAATTTGTTCTTCTGAAGTCTTAGTGGGAATGGTATTTTTGGCGGGTAAGGTAGAGGAGGATTATAAGAAGGGTCCATATTCTTTTCTTCATCGTTTTTCTTCTTCTCTTGGTCCTCTACAAGGTGAGGTTTACCTCTTCTTTTTTTGCTGGTTCTTCTAGCTCTATCCCACTCCTAAATGTGATAGCCTTGAGTTTCTACCTTGGATTTGCTTCGGTATTTCTCAGGAGGCTTTCTACACTTCTTGTAGACGATGTGTTTTTCCGTTTGTATCACCCCACTTCCACCGAGCACGTACCTGTACATCCCGAGGACATTCAGGCACATGCCCTGTGAAAGTGGCATGTTAGGACAATCACATCCACTCGGTATAAATTTTTTTCTCATTAACACATGCAACAACAAATCTCAAGTAGACCAGTATTAGCCTGTTTCATTTACAAACATCACTCGTCACAAATGTTATTGCACTTTACAATTTACACACATACATTGTAAAATACTTGCAGAAATACAATTCAAAAACTAAAATCACTGAAGACATATGCAGGTGCAAACTAATCCTGACCACTAGCTCGTGTCCCAATGCAGTGACTACTTTAACTAGATTAGCTAGGTTTCTTATGAACCTGAAAGATAACGATGCAATTTTGGTGAGTTTTGTGAACTTAGTGAGTGAACCATTATCGATGTACTCACTCATATCAATCACAGAAAAAATTCATAATTCACATTCAATTTACAGATAAGTCGTATCACATACTGAACAAATACCATTGTATCCATTATTACACATTTCTAGTTCGGAGTAGTACAATTAATTCATTTCAGTCAATCATATTATGTATATCATTTCTCATTTTCATAATCAAAACAGTTCAATTATTTCATTTCCAAACATTTATATATCACATATCAATTTTACATATGCCAATGCTCATGTGACTCCACTTTCATTGTTATTTGTTATGACCAAGTGCCTTTTTAACTATCCCATATCTCTTATGAATACCGGGCTCATTGATAACTGTCCCGTATCTGTTGGAGATATTGGGCTTATTTTACTAGTGAGCTTGTGGCTCTTATACACATTCTAAGCTTTAAGCTCTTTTTCACTGGCTACTCTAGTCATAACTACCTTTATCTGATCATACATATCATATAATGAAATGCGTCAAATCACATATATTCAATCATTCACTTTCATTCAGTATACACATTCTTTTTTCACTTTTTCATCGGATATAAGTTCGGCATTCAACACATTTGTTAAGAACACTTATTTATGTCAAATTCACATTCAATGAAGCACTTCCAATACAATTCGCAATTATCAAACTCCTCGGACTATTAAAGTCTAGAATTTGCTCATTCAGATCATTCACAATTCAATAACAGAAATATAAACAGAACAAATCAAATCTTAATGAGTAACATCTAGGTTGACTCATAGTATGCTCCAAATTAGCTATTGCCTTCTTGAGCCAGCAATGTCTGGATATTGATGATCAATTTGCGTACCTGTCTTCATACAATACACACGTATTTCACACATCATAAATTTGATTATTCACATAAGTAATTAATTATACATATATGTATATGTTATATACAATGCATGCTCAATGACTTTCCCGAGTATGTGTCCTTAAACAAAAATCATGATCATTCAAAAATTATCACTTGGATGTGTCTCGTTAATACTTAGGTTTACACCTCAAATATACTTGATTTTTCTAATTTCATCAATCAGTCATTCACCAATATTATTCTAACATTATATGATCACATAATATCCAAACTCTCATTCATTCGTACTTTATATACCTTGCTCATTTCCTTTGAATCACATTAGCATTTCTAATAACACTTTTATTCCTTTATCATATCTAAATCTCCATATTTCAAACACTTGATATCAACAATCCATTCACTATGTTATATTCTCAATTACAACCTAAACATATCCAACACTTTATCAACTTATTCCACATCAAACTAAGTTCATTTCTAGCCTCATTCAAGCCTAAATACACCTTAGGAAGGTACCTTATCATTAATGGATTCAAACATCACAAATAAGAGAAAAATTCATGTTCAAGGCTTTTCCCACAATCATGGGATGGGTAAACCGAAAGTTCACCATCCATTTCCTCAATTTTGTTTTCTAGTTTTTTTCTCAAGATAGATTTTCGAGTCAATTTTGAATGGCCATTTTGATATAGAAAATGAGTTATTTAGGTAATACATTCCTCTAAACAAATATTCCTATATGTCCTAAGTTTCTGACGTCATCAAGTTCATACAGCTTGGTTTAGTATTCTGTGAGTTATACCCAAAATACTACAGACTGTTCTCACACCGCGACAACACCCAGTACTCAACTGCAAGACAAATTTAAGAATCCTTAGAGATAGAATTCAAATTTGATTCCTTCATGAAAATTGTAGTCATATGTCCCTAGTTTAATATAAATTAAAAATTATCCTATTTGGATATCTACAGATCAAGATGTGGGTGAAATATAGATTTTTGTTCAGTGGAAACACTACAGCTAACATATTCCAACCATTATCTTCCAATTTTCCAGATTTTTGACTCCTATAAGTTACATCCAAAACATCATATGCGTAATTAATCAGTCCTAGCTTAATTCATCATCATTTCCTTTTCATTCTCACCTCCATTTCAGCTCAATATCATTCATAAACAAATTTATAAGTTAAGGTTCAACAATCATACAAAAACAAAACATATCATCATCATTCTTTATCATTCACTATCATCTTAGTTCTTATCATTTTAAGAACACTATATTAGTCTTTTCTTTAACTTCCAATCTCAATATATTTTCTCATTTAACAGCCTATATTCATGGTTTCATATTCTCTCAAAAATAGAACACAACGACATACATTTACTCATCAAATTTTTGCACTCATTCATTAACACAAAACAAGACATGAACACTTCTCTATATTCATCAACTTTCAACTCTCATTAAAACACCATTTTCATAAGCAACCTATCTCAAAAACATTTTTACACAACTCATAATTTATTACTTATCATATACACAAAAATATGACATAACCCTACTTATTTCCTCATCAACATATCATCACTCTTTAACTCTATTTTCATTATCATTTAATCTCAAACTACCATCCTATAACATTTCATAATTTATTACTTATCAATATACAAAAACAAGACATGAATATGTCCATTTATTCATTCACGACACATGTATATTCAATACCATTTTCATAATCATTCAATCCCAAAATAATCACCATATTTGTCTTATTTATAACAACCCATGAAGATTAATGTATAACTTGATTAAACTCCAAGATTCTTCACAATCTTGTAAACCCTAACTCTCTATGCATATACGATCATCATCATTTAAGGGTGAAAAAGGTTGGGCTTTTATCAACATAAAGAGTACGAAAAAGTGTTGAAGTGGTAAGGTGAAGGATGATACAAAAGCTCAACGTTGATAGGTGTGTTATGAGAGCATCGTGTATGAGAGAAAAAGAGAAGAAGAAGAAGAGAGTATTTCGTGAAAATGAAAGACAATGGAAAAATGAAGATGGTATTTCCATAGGTGTAAATAATCATGGGTTAAAATGCTTGGTAAGTGTCATGACACATGTCACGACACTTACCACATAAAATAAATGCTAATGCCTTTCACTTATACTATTACATAACTCTTAATAATTAGACCATTTGTCTCCCGATTTCTATACCAATAACCATCTAATTTTTTATTTCACTTGTCAATAAATCCTAATGTCACTTGTCAATTATTTCTATTTCCATATGCCAACTATTTCTATTACCACGAATCAATTTGTCTTGCCATTTGGCATTTTTCCTAGTCTAAAATACCTAAAATTTCAGAATGCTTCCAATTTTTACCAAAAATTCTAAATTAATAATTATAAATCGCCAACTCAAAAATTCACCACATAACAATTTATAATTCACATTTCGATGATTTTAAATCATTCATAACCCAAAAAATTTCAAATGAGTGCATCTACAGTATTAGCAATGTGCACAATATCAAATTCAAGTGTGTATGCTGAAGATATGCATGTAAATGCAATGCACTCTTATAATTTTTCAACATTATTTCTCACATATCCTGGTCTAGGATCCTATGTCCTAACCCTTAATATGGAAACGGGATATTACATAGTTGCCCCATTTTAACCTCCAATTTGTGAATGAAAAAGGCATTATTGTTTGCTACTTACTAGAATTTCCCTTTTCTGGGCCTCTTCCATACTTGTGAACTTGTCCATTAACTTGTCTAATTTTGAATCCCATAAACTAGACTCGTCTTGTTGAAATCCTAGTAAGCCTTGATTTCCCATTTGATTCCCTGCATTATTAGACCAAAAGAAATTTAGGTGGTTCAACCACTCATTATTGTACGTGTTCTAATAAGGATCATTACGTCCCTGACCAACTTATGCCCCTATGAAGTTGAATTGTTACATATTGTTTTCCACTAGGAAGCAATCAACTATGATATGGCTCTCTTATCTGCATAAATTGCATCCTTGTTGAATTGCTTTAAATGGAGAGAAAGAGGTAGTTGTCAGGTTGGTCAATTGCTTGGTGAGGTTATCGATCTTAGCCTGTAATATTGTCATTGAATTTATAGAAATCATTCCTTTTGGATCCTGGAAGGTTGATTACTATCTACTTTGTTCTGATTTCTAAAGAAAGTTGTTGTTCATCTTCTCTTCAAAAAAATCGTATCTTGTGTGCACTAGTGGTCGTATAATTCCTTGATGATAGGCATTATACCCTGGCTTCATAAAGTCCATAAGGGTTCTGTGCTCTCTGTGATATATTTCCTCCATCATCACTCGTTTTATCTCTTCTTGGCATTTAACTCTTTGGATTTCTCATTCTTGCCTTAAGATGTCTAAATTGATGTGCCTTCTACTTTATGTCCATACATTCCTTTTTTTAGTTTCTTAGGATTAGGTGCCTCAATCACACAAAAAAGGTAATAATTCCTTAAATCAAAGGAATTCAAATAGTCTTAATGCTAAAATCCCTAGAAAAAGTGTCAAAAACATGATGAGCAAATTTTATATTTAATAATAGAACTCTCAATACCCGCAAGTATATTAATCATATATTGTAGTATCAAAAGGTATCATTCCCACAAGGATTATGCAATAGATAACAATCTGAACCTAACTTTGTCTAAAATAATATGAAATTGAATTGAATAAAAATAAATAACAGAAAGTAAGACAAAGAAATAAATGAAACAAGTAAACAATAAAATAGTTGAGCTACAAATAAAATTAATATTGCTTAAGATTGAATATTTAAGAACTATTCCTTCCCTATTTGTTTCGGTAGTCTTGTTGAATCAATTTATGTGTTTAATCCTAGATTTCCTAAGGTATTGATTACTCTATCTCAATGCCTAATCAATTAACCCTAATTGAATCCGAAAATTCCATATTTGTAACCTCTCAATTCACAAACCCATTCCTACGATTTCAATTAGATATGAAGCTAATAATAGTTAATTAATTTCTCAAACAAGATCTCTCTTCGAATGATTCTTAATTTGATAATTGCGAGACTATTTGGCTACCAAATCTTGTTGCACAATCTAATCTGATGACTATTGACTCACTCTCTTAATTTATTGTCAAGTATAAGCATTCACAATTATCACAAACACCAGAATATGTACTAAAATCAACAAGAAATAAATTCACAAAATAATTTCTAATAAGGATATAGAAACCTATAAACATGTTTAACATCAAGAAATCAGATTACATATCAAGGAAAATAAAAGAAACTAAAAGGAAGAGAGAGAAAACTATTTAAAGCCCTAATATGGAATGTTGGAATTTTCTGATGTTCTTTTCCATCTCTCCATTTGATCCAATTTAGTGCGTGGCTTCTACTTTTTTTTGTGTTTTTCTTGTTCATAAATAGTTTATTAGGGTCTTGGGGGTGTAGCTAGGGGTTTTCCATTTTTTCAGCTCTAAAAATAGCCCTAAAACATCAAAAGATCAAAAAAATCTCGTGCTGAAAAAGCTAAAATTTGTTGGAATTGCTAACTGGTAGATGCATCAGACTGTGCATAACTAAAAAATCTCCATAATTCACAATTTTGCACGGGCTGATGCACAATCGTACATTCCTTTTATGCTTTAAATCTTTGTTGTTCTTTAGTTATCTAATTTCCAACACTCACAAACATATCAAACACCTCATAAAACATAAAATTAAGATCTAATTCTTGATCTAAACTAGACAAACACTTAAAATAAATACAAACATTAATAATTACATAATTTTAGCCCTATATACATTATAATCATATGAGAAATAATTAAAAACACACTTAAACATCTAGCAAAACATAGTATAATTTACACCTTTCAAATGTTTTAAAAACTTAGAAATTTCTAGTCACAAGTTTTCCTATGTTCCAAACTATTTAAAAAATGAAGCTTATTAAGCAATAGTTGAAACATGTTAATAAATAATTTGTGAGTGACGTAAGTTATGCAATCAATCAATTCAAATCTAAATTCCTAAAATAAAAGGATTTTAACCCTTTATTGAGGAAAGAGAAACATAAAATTTAGGGTTACCTTCAAGCCATTAATAACCAAGAGTCCTTTTATAAGTAATCTTCTAGAATTAACTAGCTAAAGAATAAAGTAAGAACATAAAAAAAAATTTAATAGGATCCTATTTAATATAAATAAAAATAAAATTATTTCTTTCTTAAATGAAATAGTAACTCCTACAAATTTTCTAGCTAGCATTAACAAAACCACCTTAATACACTTTCAAGATTTTTTAAGGGAAGATAGATCTATTCCCCCTCAAATTCCCTTTCTTTAACCAAGAAATCCAAAAAGGCTTTTTTTAGCTCTAAGAATTGTAAAGCCCCTACACTAGAGGGTTATAATGCTTACTTCTTCGAGAAAGCTTGGCCTACCATAGGTGATCAACTTTTAGAAAATTCTTAAAAGAGATTAACACCATCTTCATCATCTAGTACCAAAAATCCAAAACCATTCCAATGTTACTAACTTTAGATCTATTTCTTATTGTAATATGTTTTACAAAGTCATTACTAAAATCATCACTATACAATTCTTTTACACTCCAAAAATATGTAGATACCCCTATCTTTATCAATTAGATCTTTCTATATATCACCATCCTAAGCAAAAGGGTTTTAAGATAAAGGCTCTTTTACCATACTTGTTAATTATTGGACTAGAGCTACTCTCATTCATCATTGCCCATAACATCTCCCTTAGCACTTCCTTTAAGTATCACTAGATATGCTCTAAGCTTAAACTAACCTATCTTTCTTTTATTGATGACTTTCCTTCAATTTGTAATGCTAACTATGGATCCCTTCTAATCATATCCAAATCACTTGAAGAGTTTGGTGTCATCTTTAAACTAATGGTTAACCCTAAAAAAACTCAAATTATGTATCTCCAAATAACTTGAAGAGTTAGGTGTTTCAAATACTTGTAGTACCCGTATTACTGAACTTCTTTTTAAATACCTTGGTTTATCTCTATTATCCACCAAACTCACCAGGAAAAATTGTAAGCCCTTTCTCATCAAAATTGAAAAGTGCATTTCTGCCTAAACCATCAAATCTCTTTTTATAAATATCAAACTCTAACTTATTATTTAGTTATTAGTACTATTCATGTCTAGTAGTCTTCCTGCTTCTTTCTCCCTTCTAACATTATTAATAATAAACCAAAAGCTTGTAAACTTAATTTTTTTACCAACAATGCTACTAATCAAAAGTGTGTTGGGAAGTAGTTATCTAACTAAAGAAGATAAAAGGGTTGGGCATAAATCCCCTCAAAATCTAAAACAAATTTATGCTTATCAAAAGGATTTGACTTCTATTCAAAGATGGGGAGTCACTTAAGATAAAATAGATGTATAACATAATCCTAAAAGGTCAAGGATTTTGGATAATCAATCTATATACATGATGCTCTAAGTCTTAGAAAAATATTCTCATACTCAGACCTCTACTTCAAAGATGTCTCCTTCACAAAATTGATAATGGGGACTCCACCAACTTATGGAATAATAATTGGCATCCTCTAAGGCCACTTATTCACATTTTCCTTCCTATAGTGGCCTATTAAGTAGGTCTCTCTTCACTTAAGGTGATCTCCATTATAGTGAATAACTCCTTGTCACTGCTTTCGGCTAACTCTAGTGATCTTTTAGATATTGAAAACTCCTTGTCAGATTACCAACCCAACTTCTCCTACCCTAACAAAGGAAATTGGATCAAACACCTAACTTTTACTTTCATAAATGCCTTTACCTTCAAAGCCCTCTCTTAACCTTCCCTACCTGTTAGATGGTATAATCTGGTTTAGTTCAAGCACTTTATAACCTATTAAAGTTTTATATTCTGGCTTGCTATCAACCACAAACTTAATACCTTATATAAACTCAACTATCTAAGCAATACTATAAATGTCTATAACTTTTTCTTTTCTAACATAAAACTCATGATCATCTCTTTTTTAACTACCCTTCTCATCCTTTCTTTGGGCCTTAATTTTAATCAAATGCAACCTTACCCAAACACCCCACACTTTTACAAACACTACATCTTAACAACTATAAATTACAAAACCCAAATTACTTTCTTCGACCTTCATTAAAACCACCTCTAATGCTTGTATTTACTACATTTGGGCTTAAAGGAACAAGAGGACTTTTGAAAATATTAGCTATTCTTCCTCACAAACTTTCACTAGTACTTTCTCCTAGATAAGAAAATTTCTCATCTCCAACTCTAATAACTTTCACTATGATAATGTTCTTGTTAACAATTAGAATATTTTTTAACCTCTTTCTCTTATTTGTATTATTTTCCTCTAATCCTTCATCTGCAAGTAAAAAAAAGATTGATTAATGATCTAGAAGTTGTTCTAGGACTCCCTCCCCATTCCCTAGCCAAATGGATTTCGCATAAAGACCAAAAAGTAACTTTTAAACTATAAAGGAATATGTTATTGAGATAACGGAAATTGTGTTACTTCCAATATTACCTTAGTATGAAAAATATCATATTCAACCAAACTCCTCTAGCTATTATGCCAACTTCCCAACATGAAAATGTGATTGATAATTTATATGACAAAGTTATACAATTCTCCTCCAACATTGATATAAGCTTTAAGAAAACCAATTCCTCCGATAGCAGGAATATAGATGACAATCGTTTTAATTGAGAATTTGTCAATAAGCAAAGAAAAAGAGAAATTATAGAGAAAGTCCTAAGGTCAATCCTTTCTTAATAAAAAGACATTCGCCAGAAGCTTCGTAATTCAAAAGAGGAGGAGGGTTCTTTTAATTGGACCATTTTAGAGTGGAAGAGGTCCTCTTCAAAAGCAGCCTAATGAAACAACCAAATCCAAGGCCAAAAAGATAGTTAGTAATATTATGTTTTATGATTTTAGTAGTGGCATTTTAATTGTTGTTCTTATAAATATGGAAAGTTGGCCTATCCAAGTGTCCCTTTAATTTTGATTTAGATAAAGTTGTGTAGTGAACTTAACTTTTCTATGTATATGTGATCCCTTGAATAGGCCTCTGACAACATTTTGTTTTATAATTAAGGGGTCGTTTGGTTTTACTTACATTTTTTTGTTATAATTTTCAGTTTTTCTTTCAAATAAAACAAAAACTTGTTTGATTGTTAATATTAAAGTAGTTATATTTTTATCACTGATAATAATTACATATTAGATAAATTTTAAATATAAATTATTTTGTATTAAATAAATTTATTTTAATCTCTTATATAATGTTTATTAACAAATTATTAATAAAATCATTTTATTTTATTAATAAATATTTTAAAATTTTATTTATAAATTAGTATTCATTTTAAATATATATTAATTATCAAATCAAAAGTTTTTGAAATTTATATATTTTGAAGATATTTTAAATTTAATTATATTTATTAGTAATCATTAAAATTTTAATTTAATTTAATTTAAATAAAAAATTAAATTAAAGTATTCATAATTGTCACTAATAATTAATTTTATTTAATTAAATATATAATATAATATCAAATTAAATTATTCATATTTTATTAATAATTGTTATATTAAATAATTGAATAATATATATTTAGTTGATAGTAAATTACATTATTAAAAAGTAAAAACAGAAAACAAAATCACTTTTTATAATTTTCATAATTTTTGAAAACTGAAATAATTCAAAAGCAAAAACAGAAATAAATAACTTTTTTTACTGAATTTAAAAACCAAAACAAAAAAATGAAAACAAATATACCTTAAATTGTCATTTTACGTCTCTCTTTTTACTTCAATTTTTGTCCTGGATCATGCCAAATGGCCCTCTAATTTCTTACCACATTAGCTTATATAGTTCTCAAGATTTGTTGGGTTTCAACATGGTTGCAACTACTTCATATTTTTTTAATTCATTTACTTACTTTAAAAAAAATGTTAGCCGCGGAAATTTTTGAAAAATTACGAGAGCTAAAGAAACTTGCCAAAAACAACCAGAGGGAAAAAAAGTAGACTCTGAACTAAATCATCATCATCATCATCATCATCATCACCCAGTTTGAAATCCCGCAATGAAGCGAGATCTGGGGAGGTCTGATAGTACGCAACCTTACCCCTATATAGTAGAGAGGCTGTTTCCGGTAGACCCACATGCAGATGTGACAATAAAAGTGATGCAGATAACAAAACTGAAATGCAGATAACAAGAAATACAAATAATAAAGATACAAAAACAAAATACTAATAATAAAATATTGATAATAAATAATAATAAATAGATAACGGAAAAAAGGAAAGGGAATAGGAACGAAGGACAGACCTGAGATGGAGCCCAGTTCTTCTAAATACCTGATAGGCTGCACCAGGTCGGCTCTGCTCGTCGCTATGGGGCTAGGAGTGCTGGCGCTGCTACCTTGT
>JAOTAY010000009.1:9702006-9718702 GCA_025629805.1 Erythroxylum baracoense | reverse complement strand
CATATTTTTCATAATTCACATTTATTCACAATTATACCGGGAAATGTCATGAATGCATGTACAGTCATTTACATGTGAAAAATTCCCTATTCATGTGCATATATGAATGCATGAACATAGCAATACAATTTTAAACTCTCCTAACCCGTTCCAAATTACTATTTTACCCTTCCCATTGATGAGGGGATGTTACATTTGATGTTCCTTGACATTGACCGTACTTGCTACTTGTGTGGTGTTGAACAGGAGACTATTGATCACTTATTTTTTCGGTGTTCTTTCTCTAGTGCTGTTTAGAATGCTATTCGTGATTGGTTGGTTTTGGCACGAGCTATGACCACTTTGCCTAGTGCCATCAAATGGATCAGAAAGGACTACACTGGAGCACTTTTAAGAAGCAAAGTCGCACGACTGGCGTTGGTTTGTATTATCTACACTTTGTGGACGATAAGGAATGTTGTTTATTTAGACTCGGCTTTTTCTATGTGCTCTAATGTAGTTTATAAGATTAAGAGTGTGATTTATAAGATCTTATATAGGCTTTATCCTAGTGAGCCATTACTTTTTGATATTGCTGATTGTTTTGATTATTTTGATGTTTTTGATTCCTGATTTAGGTCGGGGTATTTCCCATTGACCATGTACATAAACTTTTGGGCTAATATATTTTACCTTTCATGAAAAAAACATACTAAATATCTTCAAGGCGGTCATGAATGAAGTTATGAAGCTTCCATCTGCCCTTCAAAATAACTTTAGGTTGTTTGTAAAGCTCAAGCTAAGAATTTCTCGCTTCTTACATCTCATAAGAAACTTGAATTGGTAGTTTCTTTACACTATCCTTTTAAGAAGTATGTTAAAGACTTCCATAATGTTTTCCATTTTTACAACTTAACAGACAACAACAACAATAACAACACCTAATGAGAGTTTCATTGATTGAGACACGAGGCTTAAAGAGGTCTGGTAATATGTAACTTTATCCCTACTCGGTAAAGAAGTTGTTTCCAATAGCTCCATATACAATGCGTCATTTTTTTTACACCTTAAGAAAATCATAAATCCAGTTTTAGGTTTTCTATTTTTTTTTTAAAATATGATTTTATTACTAACTCACTATTACTAATTTTTAGTATTAATTAATAATAAAAATTACGATTGATACAATTTAATTATTAAATTTATTTTTAAAATAAATATTTTAAGATTTATCATATTTAATAAAGATATTTTAAATTTAAAATATCTTAAAGTAGTTTTATGAAATATTAAATATTTACTTCTAAATAATAACATTAGTTTTAATAATTAAAATATTTATTAGTAACTAAATAATAGGTTAAAATAAAGTTGTACAAATTTTTTCTTATTTTTATCGTTTATTTTGATAAAAGATAATTAGTTTAATATTCATATTTGTTGATAAATATTATATGATAAAGTAGGATAAAATAACTTAATTAGTTCATAAATTATATCTGTAGCTTTTATTTAATATTTAATTACTTTGTTAGTAACAAAAATATATTCATATTAATATTAATAATTAAATAATTTTTTATTTATATAAAAAAGAAATTATATTAATCAAATCAAACATATAAAATGCAGTTGTTGTGAATGTAACAAACAATTTACTCTACGTTAATACTATTGGTGTGGAGCACCACGTAATTAAACTAATATATTTGGTGTGGTCCGTGGGGCGTACCACATTATTAGACCTTATTTTACGTTAATAGATACATATAATCTAATAAAACAAAAACTAAGTGAATACTTAAATAAAATAACAAATTAAAAAGATTAAAATTAGATATTACGTAATTAATATTTAATTTTTGTGTTTAATGTTAAAAACATTAATATTAATGTAAACAATCAATTATATTTATAATAAATTGAAATGTTGCATATAGTTGTAATTAATATTATAAATTTAATCAAAATTTTAGATTAAAAATAAAAATATAATATAATATTTTTTTAGAAAGAAAGCTGGAAGTGAAACGGTTGTATTTTAAGAACTATACTTTCCTTCATAAAGGAAAAGACAAGACAAAATCATGAAAGTCGTGAATTGATTTGAAACAATGGGCTCAAAAGAAGAAAAGTTTTGAAAGGCAAACGATAAGGAGAGAAAGGGTCCCGTTTAACGACCATAATGACTCGCTACCAACAACAAAAGAGACTGCGAGGCATCCAACGGAATACAGCCTTCCACGTGTACGGTCAAAAAGATCCACGTGATCTCTTGAAACCCCACCTTAAACCCACATCTCATTTGAAGTTGGTAAGACACAACGCCCCCCCCTTTCTCTCCAAAACTTAGCTTCAGTTTTACAGTCATATCCGTTACACGCGCACACGGAGGAGACGAGAGAGAGAGAGAGAGGAGCATGCAAATTCTGAAGCATGTCTTATTTTTTTTCCACTTTTCACCCTTCATATTTGCTTAATTCACATGCAAGCGACGTCTCTGTTTCAACTTTCTCAAGTTCCACTTGGAGTTTGACTTTTGGCGATCATGTCCCAAGCTGGAGGTCTAATATCGGAGGTCGAAGCAGTGATAAATTTTTTGCGGAAGAACGGATTAACAGAGGCAGAGTCTGCTCTCAAGGAGGATATGATCGAGAAAACTGAGTTGGGTTCTTTCGATTTCGAAAAGTTCTTGTTTGAGTTGCCGCCGGTGAGAATTCCAACTAGTCTCGGGCGGCAGGATGTTGAACCTGACATTGGTGATGAACGCTCGAGAGCGAATTCTGGGTCCACTTCGGATGATGAGTTCGTGAGCTTGGATTCTTCCACAAGTGATGTTTGCTCTTCAGGTAATATGATAATTGTACTAAATCTTTTTCCAGTACTGATCAAAAACTAAATATTTACATCTATTTCAGCTATATATTCATAACTTGCAAGTTTCGTTTAATATGATGAACTGTAAGATACATTGTCTGCGATCTTTAGACGCTAAACATGGAATTTGATCTTTTGCTTGTGTGTGGAGGATCTAACTCAAGCATAGGCTTGTGATAAGACCTAAATATTTATTCTTTCGAAATTTTAAGTTTCCATATTATGTAAGGTTGCAGAGTACACAATATTCCTTATGACTTCAATCCACCATTAGGAATGTCATCATTTCTCAGCAACTAGCGAGGAACATATGTGAGACACTTTTACACACGCACATACTCTAAGTTCTTCCTAAGGTTTCTCAATTTCTTTTAGGAATCTTAGTTTCGATAAATGTGCATCAAAGTGGTACCTTCATCAAATCGTCAGTGGTGCAATTGGCACTCTGACTCCCTTCCTATTTCTGCAGAATTTACCAATCCGTATGGACTGCGTTCTGCATCTCAGGATTCAGAAAGTTCATCTGTAACGTATTCTCAGTTCGGCACAGCACGTGATTATCCCGACTTTGATAAGCAAAATGATCTATTTTGGTCTGACGACAAAGATGAAGGCTGCTTCATGACTCCTACCTTTCAGGTGCCAGATTTCTATGGCTCCGAAAGTGAGGACAAGTTTGTAATGACAGCAGAAACTAAAAGACAATATGAAAGTCCACTGAATACATATAAAAGATATGAAGGATTTAAAACAGAGACAAGCCCTGATTGCTTCGACAAACTTTGCCTTGCAAACAATATTTTGGATGAGCAAAATGGGCCTCAAGCAAGTGAGTATTTCTCTTGTGCAAAAGAACACAATGAAGGAGGTGTTGCAGGCGTTGGAGGTTCAGACCCACTTTGCAAATGCCATTTGGGAGCTGGTGGAAATTATAGCTGGGATTCTGTTGATAATATTTACCTAAGCTCCAAAGAAGCTGATTTGGATCATTTTCAGATCAAACTTGGGGATCTTTCTGCTTATTGGAATATAGATCCTGAACACAATGAAAGCAAGAAAATCGCGTATTCTTCTGAAAATGTTTCTACTGGTGACCAGAATGGAGGGTTTAAAGATCGTTCTGAAGTCATACAAAATGTACTTGACGATGAAGTTGGAGATGATAAAGGAGTATACAGAGGAGAGGAGGTAGCCAGGCCTGCCGCTAATGGAGAGGATGACCTTGATGATGAACTTCTGATGTATGGCACTCAGGAGGATGAATATGAAGTATTCAACCTAAGAATCATTCACAGGAAGAACAGGTTTGTGAGAGATGATAAAGTTTTTGTTTTATTGTTGCATCAGGCCATAACATACTTGCTAAGGATTACTAGCAATAACTTTGACATAACAGTAATATTTTAAATGTGCAGCAATTGGTAAAACTGTTTTCTAATAAAAAAAAAAGTTCTCTTGTAATGCCAATCCTTCTAGGATTGCTGTTATGTTATGTAAACATAATATTTTTGTGATCTTACTTCTTTGGTCTGTATTAAGTTACTGTCTTAATCAATTATCATCATGTTGAATTCCACAGAACTGGATTTGAGGAGAGCAAGGACCTACCTATTGTGCTAAATACTGTCATTGCCAGCAGATATTATGTTACAGAATACCTTGGTTCAGCTGCTTTCAGCAAGGTTGTTCAGGCGCATGATCTTCACACAGGAGTAGATGTTTGCCTGAAGATAATAAAAAATGACAAAGATTTTTTTGATCAAAGTTTAGATGAAATCAAACTTCTAAAACTTGTAAACAAAAATGATCCAGCTGATGAACGCCACATTTTGCGTCTTTATGACTACTTCTATCACCAGGTATGCCTTGATTAGTTGGCAGTTGTTTATGGACTGCATATAGTTGCTGAAAAGGATGCTCTTCGTGTCATTAATTAGTAAGCCTACACCCATAATGCCGTACTACTGCCTGTCTGACAATTTCAGTAAGCACACATTGAAGTAGTGTGAACTTTTGTCTTTTCTCTGTCTTCTTATTTGTAAGTCTCTTCTGTATCATCTAGGGCAGGCTTCTTCTCCGAAAATTGCTGTTCCATCTTCACACTCTTTTCTTTTAGCTTCATTTATGGTGATTAGCATGATCAGTGTTATCAGCAGTTCCTTTGGAAGCAAGTGTCTAGCACTCTGGGTCTTGCGGTACAACTCAAAATTTTCCTGCAGCATAGATGATAAGGTCTATAAGTGCTAATTGAGGCATGTAGTTGCCATTGACGATAATCCCATTTCCTAATACGAGTATCACAGCTAGGGGCCCTCGCTGTTAAAGGATATATAGAAACTAGGTTTCTTAGGTAGGGATTTGTGCGTTATAAATGGATTAGAAGTTCAGTTTTGTCAGCATGCTTAACTTTGCATCACTATTCAAAGATGGATCTGAAGTGTTGTTACAGCTATCATTGCCATTTGACTTTACCATGTATTAAATAAACAATACAGGAGCATCTGTTCATAGTTTGTGAACTCCTAAAGGCAAACTTGTACGAATTTCAAAAATTTAACCAAGAATCAGGTGGTGAAGCTTACTTCACATTGAGCAGACTGCAGGTCAGTATTATGAGTTTTCAACTTTTGTAGTTGCGAAACAATTTTTACAGCCATTTGGGTTCATATATCATCAGGTATTTCAGAAACCAAATAGTGCAAATTTCCGTTACTGTAATAGACAGGAAGAAACATG
Organism: Erythroxylum baracoense; assembly: GCA_025629805.1. Taxonomy (NCBI): domain Eukaryota; kingdom Viridiplantae; phylum Streptophyta; class Magnoliopsida; order Malpighiales; family Erythroxylaceae; genus Erythroxylum; species Erythroxylum baracoense. The sequence goes on along the minus strand of JAOTAY010000009.1, from coordinate 9,713,110 downwards.
TATAATTTTGGGCTCTTAATTGGTTATTTCACAGGTCATAACCCGTCAATGTTTGGAGGCACTGGAATACTTGCATCGCTTGGGAATTATTCATTGTGATCTAAAGCCTGAAAATATACTTATAAAGAGTTACAAGAAATGTGAGATAAAGGTTATTGATCTTGGAAGCAGTTGCTTCAAGTCAGATAACTTGTGCCTTTACGTGCAATCTCGTTCCTATAGAGCCCCTGAAGTCATTCTAGGTCTTCCATATGATGAAAGGATTGATATATGGTCTCTTGGATGCATCCTGGCGGAGCTATGCTCTGGGGAAGTATGTCTTAGCTATCCTCTGTTGCATTCCTTTAGTAAAGCTTTGTGGTATAACTAAGCCATAATATGTTCCATGAGTGAATTCAACGAGTTAAAAAGCTTGATTCATTACATAGTTTTATCACTAATTAATTCTTAAAGGTATCCATCTATGTCAGGTGCTGTTTCCAAATGATGCGGTTGTGATGATCCTCTCACGGATGATCGGGATGTTTGGCCCCATTGATCTGGATATGTTAGAGAGAGGACAGGAAACCCACAATTACTTTACAGAAGAATATGACATCTATCACATGAATGAGGTTTGTTTATTTCTTTCCTTGTAGTCAACAGACTGCAGTGCATTCTCATTAACTATATCCAAATTGGCAATAGGGCATACCTTGCCTCTGGACATTGCACATCCTTGTCTGAAGAAGAAAATTTTGGTCCATCCTGGAGTTGAGTACCTAGTTGTGCAAGGCTAAATCTGCTATGATTATATAAATATTGATTAAAGGAAATTGTCTTCACCCTTTAGATCAAGGCCTCCCCTAGTAGATATGTTAGAAAATGGTATATTCTGAAATTGGTAACTACAGAAATTTGACCTTGCTCTCTGTTTCCAGGAAAACCAATTAGAATACATAATACCTGAGGAGTCCTCATTGGAGCAGCATCTGCAAATTTCCGATGTTGGACTTAACAATTTCGTGAGAAGCATGCTTCAGGTCAATCCTCTGATGCGACCAACTGCGAAAGAGGCATTAAAACACCCTTGGCTCTCACATTCATACGAGTTCAAGTGAGTGGGGATCTGGTATCTGTTCAGGATCAGCCACAGAGCTGAACAACCAGCTTTCTGTGAGCACAAGGCTGGGAATGCAACCACACCACTTTGGATACAAGTATAGCACCCGCTTATCAATCGACACCTTATCATTTCTATTGTACAGAGAGCGTTTTTTTTTTTCATTTTTCTTTGGGATATCTTTTCCATCCCTTCACTTAATGGGAGCTTAAAACTAAGTGTAAACAATTGATTTGGAAACAGAAGCGAACAATAATACCATTCATGTTCATTCTTGTCACACAAACTTATTGTTGGTTGCACCTGATCCACTTTTCTTCAGATTTCAAGATGTTTACTATGATCTCTAGAAAGAATTCTTGGGTATTATCAATGCAGGACACAGCAAATGTTGAAGGTTGACATGTTTGTCTCGTTCCAAAAAAGACCACGAAATTATCAGCAAGAATTCTGTTTTGTATAGAAATTTTCGCTCGCAAGAGAAAGTCATCGACTAGTCGGGATCAAACAAAACATCCTTATCAAAGTTTTAAAAACCGAACCGGACATCGAACTGGTCGAAAAGAAGGTTTAAGATTTAGAGGTTCAATCAGTAGTGAATTGCTATAAAATCGGTGTATAATAAATAAAAAGTAAAACTTATAAGAATAACTAAAAATAAAATATTTTATTGAAATAAAAAAACTAATGTCAATTATTATATAATGAACTAATAATAAATAAATATAAGTCTAATATAAAACTTAAAATAACAATGAAAATCAAAATTGTATTTTTGAAGAAGGTTGCGTCTCATCATCGTCAAAAACTTCAAATTCTCCAACGCTGTTTAAAAATTCGTAAACTACACTTTCATCCAAAGTATTTACATCAACTTCTTCTACTGCATTAAAATAAATTACAAATTAGTAATGTATGAAATTATTCTAAATTGTAAACTTGTAATACATTATGATTTTAACTTAAATATGATCAAAATAAGATATGAACTAATCATCAGTAGATGTTCTTAATTCATTCATTGTGACAAATGCATTTTCTTCATAAATCGTCTTTTCAAGTTCATTATAATCAAGATCAGGCGATGGTTCTTCTTCTTCGATCCAAAAATCAGTATGTTCAATACAATCAATATCAACTGGATCATATGTTCTCTTCTTACTAAGCGCTCTGAACACATAATAAAAAAATTATAAAGTCAATAATAAAAATAAAATTATTGAAATAAAAACAAAACTATAAAATACCTGTTCTTCATTCTCAGATTATAAGTAACGTAAACAAGGTCATTAATTCTTTGATGTTCCAAACGATTTCGTTTCTATGTATGAATACATTTAAAAATACTCCAATTACGTTCACAGCCTGATGCAAAAGCTGTTTAACTGAGTAACCTAATAGCGAGTTTTCTCAATGTTGGAGCATTGTCACCGAATAATCTTCACCACTCATCTGTATTTTAAATTAATATTTATGATAAAAATATATATTATTAATAAGTAAATAATGAATTAAAAGTATAAAACTTACTTGGCTGCATTTTTTTCATTATAAGTTCTCTCTTTGCTGATGATCTAGCAAAACTCTCTAAACCTTCCCGATACAAGTTGATTTCATTTATTGCTTGTGATTGCTCTTCAATAGAGAAAATAACTTTGCTTTCAATCACATCAAACAAACCACCCATAATATTAATTGTACGTGCTTCTCCATTATATAAGCAATAAGGATTGAGAAAATAAACTGCTAAGTGGATCCTTTGAGTAAGATGCTTATCCCATCGTCGATAAATAATATCTATATAAGGCTTGTACAATTTCTCCTTTCCTTTAAAAAGATTTATAATTATTTTATGAGCTATATACATACCATCATATATATAACTCAAAGATGGCTTCTCATCTGAGTCAATAGTCCTCAACAACCTTATAAGTGGAGCCACAATCTTCATAATGATCAAGCAAGCATCCCAAAATTTATTATCTAGAATAATAGCAAAAATTTCTTTTTCTTTTTCATTCTTTGATAATTTATGACTTGAAAAGTGTTTACTTGTCACCAAATTTTGAAGTAGTTGCTTATGTTCATAAACACTTTTCAAAGTAATAAATGTAGTTACAAACCTAGTAGCAGCGGGACACACGATCTCAACCCAATTTTCTTGCTTTCTTAATTAAGACAAAAATGTAACATAATTATACACAAAAATTGTAATATTAGATGCGTATGAAACAAGACTAGAAATATGATTCATACCATCAATATCTTTTAAAATAAGATTTATACAATGAGCAAAGCATGGAGACCAATAAATATGCCTATACTTTGATTGTAATAAGTACCCAGCTGATACATAATTAGTTGCATTATCTGTAACAAAATGCACAACATTCTTTGGTCCAACCCACTCAATAATTTTAGAGAATAATTAAGATAAAACATTAACACTTTTTACCATGTTAGAGGCATCAACAGACTTGATAAAAGTTGTTCCAACATTACAATAAACCAAGAAATTAATCAAGGTTCTTTGTCTATCAGTCCACCCATCTGCCATAATAGTACATCATGTTGATTTTCAACTAGATTTATATGTATCCACAATTAACTGACATTCCTTTTTTAAATCTTGAAGCAGAGGTACATGCAACTCATAATAAGATGGTACCTTAAATCCTGGACCTATTGCTGTTGTAGCATCAATTGCTTCTTGAAAATATGGTGAATTTAAAGCATTTAAAGGAATACATAAATAATAGAACCATTTTGCCCATGCTCTTTTACATCTCAAAATAACATCCTTATCAACCATCAAACTTTTTAGACTAGGTTGAGAACCAGGAGTAGTTCTTGGAGAAAAATATGAATCTATGTCAATAGTAGCTTTTCTTTTTCCTTTATCTAATGCTTGTGGTGTTTCATCATCTCCAAAAGATATATCATGAGCCTCTTTATTTTCCTTTTTCTTTTTTACTTGTTGCTGCAAATATTTTCCAATCATATCACGCACATCAAGTGGCACTTTTTTGCAAGGAGCAATATTACCCTTAACACCAGCAAGATGTTCTTTCATTCTAAAAATTCCTCCCCCTTTAAATATTCTACCGCAAAACATACAGTTATATTGGACATTCCCATCAGATGCTTGTGAGGAAGAAAAATAATTCCATGCTAGATCGGACTTACCACGAGTAGAGGATGATTTCATATTTTCCATTATGATTTAACCTAAAAAGTATAAGAAAATAATTGGGTATACTATTGTCAGGGTAAGAGTATACACCTTAAACAATTCTTATTTATCAATTGTAATAAAGAAGACAAGAATGGATTTAAAAAGACCAACATATGTTACTTATTAAACTTTGCTCCATAGATTTACCACATAATCGGGCTGATACTATATATTTGTTGTAATTATAAATTCTAATACTTGAAATTGTAATTTTGATCAAATTCTAAAATTACAATTTGCAAAATCCAAACTCAACCTTAAGAACCATTATGATGGATTATCCTTCTACGTTGTTATAATTTAAAAATCTAATATGTAGATTAAGCTCCAATTCAAAAAATTTGGGGTGCAAAGACAGCTTTAAATTTCATATACAAATGGAATTGATAACACTTAAAAATTCAACACTAAATGTTCGATTTCAGTTAAAAGTTCGCATAACTTGGTTGATTTTATCACAAACTTGGTAAAGTCATGTGTTCCTGGGTCCTTTGCTTATAGTTCCAACAAATTTGGAATTCATGTTGCATGTACTTTACAAAACCATGATAAGGATGCATACCCTTTTTTACCCAGATAAAAGCACGAGTCTTTCTAGTTTTTTTTGTGGCAAAGAGATAAGCCTTTGATAATTATAATAATGAGTCTATTACGTTTCCAACATAATAACAGTAACAATAGCCAATTTCATGGTCTCTCGATCTCACACTTACACTATCAAAATCTAAAATCACCACCACCACTTGATCTTCAACCTTATTCCCACCCAATCTGAATATATAATGAATGATGGATCAAATCCAAGAACAACAACAAACCAAGAGCTGAAAGTGTGAAATAAATCATCACCATAACAGAAACAAACCAAAAGTAGAAGCAAAATGGTACTCACTTCTCTACTGACTACGTTGGTCAAAATTGAAATTGTTTGTTAGGTGTCAAAGTCAATAAGTAAATCGACTTCCGAAGCCTATAAAAAGACCCTTATATTTGTAATGTATGCATAAGAAAAAAAAAGAGAGATTAAGTAGAAGCTTATATAACAGTAGCTATTGAAGAGTGTAACCTCAATTTATTTTTAATATATTGTTGTTTGATTTATAATAGTGAGTCTACTACGTTTCCAACATAATAACATTAACAATAGCTAATTTCATGGTCTCTCGATCTCACACTCACGTTATCAAAATCTGAAATCACCACCACCACCAGATCTTCCATCTTATTCCCACCCAATCTGAACATATAATGAATGATGGATCAAATCCAAGAACAACAACAAACCAAGAGCTAAAGTCTGAAACAAATCAAGTCACCATAATAGAAACAAACCAACAGCCGAAAGATGACCATAACAGAAACAAACCAAAAGTAGAAGCAAAATGATACTCATTTACAGAAAAGCTCTATTGATTCAAGTCTCGGAGGAAAGCAACCCAAAACAGTGTATCAATAAATTCAATCCTTCATTGGATATATATAACACAACTATCAAAATTGAAATGAAATAAAGTTCTAATTGTTACAGAAAACTAATTAAACAAGAAGTATAAACGAGAATGAAAGCTTATAAATCATGATTCAACTGCCTTATCCTTATCTCCTTATCTGAGACATGAGCTGTACTAAACCCTATATATCATAGCCAGAAACCAGTAGTTACTGCTTCACAAAACACAAACCCAGATACCTTTTACATGGCTACTTATGCACCTCTGTGGCCCTCCACCTCCCTATCCACATTCTTGTCGCTGTTTCCAAGAGTTGGTAGACCATTTACTTGGTTAGCTTCACCAAAGCCAGAGCAGGTCCTGTGCAAGAGACTCAGTAATTCGAGGGCTTTATGTATTTTTCGGAAGGACTCAGAGAGATTTGGTGGCCTCAGTATTAAGGGTAATTGTAATAAAGACGGTGCTGGTGAGACGGAGAAAACAGGGGAGAAGTTAAAGGGTACTCAGTCGGAATCTGTTTCGTCCAACGAGACGGATGAGACAGAGGAGAAGTTGAGGAGTGCTCAGCTAGAGCAAAGTAAGCCTAGAAAGATGGAGAAGGCAGAGGAGAAGTCGAGTATTCCGTCGAAGCCTGTTTCGTCCAACAAGACAGAGAATACAAAGGAGCAGTTGATGGTTACTGTGCCAAAGCTAACTAAATCGAAGAAGACGAAGAAGGCACGGGAGAAGTTAACAATTACTATGCCAGAGCCAGCCAAGTCCAAGAAGATGGAGACGACAGAGGAGGAGAAGCCCTAGAAGCTTCAATGAAAGGAATAATAAACCAGCTTTTATCAACGATTACTCTACAGTTTTGTCATTTGTGTTGAACCGGTTGGGTCGGTTCTACAAAACCGGTTGGTTTGCTGATAAACTAGTCGGTTTTAATATATAAAGGTTATTAAGTAAAACCGAACTGGATCACAAGCCGGTTCAAACTTTTTCCTGTCGGACCGGCCAGTCTGGTTCAGTTTTTAAAACTTTGTTTATTAACATGGGTTGTTTCTTAAAGAAAATAAAATTAGAGATGTTAAAAGGGACTGTGTGAAGAAAGCTTTTTCCGCCTAGGCTTGTTAACTGAAAACAAAAATATAATGTTAAGGACTAGTGGAAAGTAGATTCTGTCTAAAGAAACAGAGGCATATAAATATTTCATAATTTATTGTAGAGAAATCATATTCTTTTATTAATTAAAGAATTTAATTTAATCTAATTTCTAATTGAAAATATTAATTTTATAAACATTTTATATAAATTTATATTTAATAAGTAAAAAAGGGAGTGCCTTATTCCAATTATATCGATTACCAAATTAAAATACTACAAATTATTTCAAATAGAACTTATGGTAAACTCAAACGAATGCTTTTATTTTAAAACTCAAATTACTGCAATAAATGCGACATGATTGATGGTATGGCGAAACTATTCTTTTCCAATGAACTAGCAGCAGTTTTAGACATCCTTAATCGTGTTGCATTTCTTAGAACGTTATGAATGCCCTATTGACATTGACGCTAAATTATATTTTGGTATAGGATTGGATCATTACCGGTTAATATTAGGTACTATTTTAGGTAATTTTTTAAATTTATGAAATAGTTTTAATTTTTTTAAAAATTATAAAATAGTCTATTAGTAAATTATACTGTATACTTTATAACTTTATATCAACCATATTTTCAAAAATTATAATAATAAAAATTTAAAATAACAACAATTTATTTATTTTTATTAACATTAATTTTCACATATAAATAATAACTACAATATATTATTACTTAAACCAATAACCATAAAGAATAGCTTGACATATAATCTTCATACACTTTGTATTTTTGAGAATGAAATGTATTATAAAATCACCTAAAACATACAAATAAAAATTAACAGTTATATATTTGGAAAAATAAAGGAAGACTTTCCTACCCTAATGTGAAGGTATGAAACTAGTTATGGATAACTAAGAAGGAGAGAGCTCCTAAAGAAAAAGGCTTAAGGGAGATTATATCTAGCTGACATGTCTTCACTAATATTTATGTTAATCCCCTTGATTAGAATGATTTCTCTTATTTATTTAAATATTTTTTTAACTTAAAGCTTAAGTTTCTAGTTTCTCTCTCCATAAGATATGGATGATGCAAATGGAGGCTAGTTTAAATATAACGTGATCTCTTTTAGTGGAAAACCAAAAATTATCTTTTTGGTCTATTGTTTCATGCATTAATCTTCATTATAATAGGTTGCATAAGTTTAGGAATTTTAACCAAAGTATTAGGGTGAGTTTTAAATAAAGAAGAGATGGTTCAAAGATTCATTCTCTTAATCATACAATTTGCAACTTAAGGTGTTATTGGTGCTAACTTCGATTATCCTTAGTCCTTTGCTTGACTGCCAACCATAAATAAAAGAAGTTTTTAGGATATTATTTTAAAACCGTATTAAGTTTTTTAAAAGGACTATCTAATGTGTCGTCAAGTAAATCTTTAAATAAGTTCCTTTTTAGGAGTTGAAAGGAATTAATTAATGAAAGGCCTTATATGGGTGTACAAGGTCAAAGTTAAGAAAAACTAACAAAAGGCTAGACCATAATTCCTAACTAAGATATGTTGTAATAGAAGGAAAGTCTAGAAGACTAGCACCAAGTTATCTGCCTGATGCTAAGGCTTCTATACATCAAATTCTAACACCTTTAAATCTAAAATTAACACATATGGTGACATCCATAATATTAAGATAAAGTAGTCTAGTATCCATCTATGATATCCTTAGCCTAGTCTTTAGTTTAGGATCTTCTATTCTTCATACACTGAAGGAATTTCAGTTCTCCGTTGATAAGTTCCACCTAATAGCTGCATTGGTACTTATTTTATGATGCCCTTGACATGATGATCTTTTTGATCCGTGTTAAAGTCTAGCTATAAAGTTCTTGCGTGTCTCTTTATTCATTCTTGAAGTATCTCCAATTCCTTTCCTTCTATAGAGCATAAATAATGTATTTAAATACTAGTTTGAATAATGTGTGATCATATTAACTATGAAACTTTTTCCTTTAGACTAATCCGTTGTTTGGCTCCATTCTTATTTGTCACAATGCGTATTCAATAAGTGTGGAATTTACTCTAGAGGATGACTATGTATTTTTTAAAAAAAAAAAGAAGAAATGTATTAAGCCTTAAAAGGCAAACTAAATATAAATCCAAAATACAATGCTAAAGGTCACTAGAGATCGTTAATTATCAAGGATTACAAATAGGATTTAAAAGAATAGGAAACTAGAAAGTTCATAAGGAAAGAAGGTATTGCTCATCCTGAAATCTTTGCTTTTGGGAGTTGAACAATAAGTCATTTATAGATTCTGCTTTTAGGTTGCATAAAAGACAACTTTCTAGGCTTAAGATAGCATGTTTAATTATGTCTTTGGTGCTCAATATTTGTTTGAGTGCTCAATGATCTATCTATAGTAACTTTCTTTTTCATCTCGTCTACTTGTTTCTTAAGGCAGATATTTTCTTCTTCTAAGATTTTTGTATTCTTAGAATTTTCAACAAATTTCTTTTTCAACAATCTATATTGTTTTAGAATATTATGATAATCTTCTAACAATTCTAAATAAGCATGCTAAAGATCATTAAAGTCAGAGATTACCTCATCATCGCTTTTACCTTTAGCTACCAAGCATATGTTTGCTTGTTCTGATGAATCTGAGTTGGATTCAGATTCAGACGAATCCTGATCTTCCCATGTTGCCATCATACCTTTTTTGTTTCTAAGATTCTTCTTTTGTTTTCTTTTGAGCAAGGGGCATTTAGACTTGTAATGTCCTGCTTTATTATACTCATAGCAGATGATAGAGCTTTTCTTATTCTTCAAATCGTCTTTGTTAATCCTTTTTAAAGAGGAATCTTTATTTCCTTTAGTTTTCTTTTTCCACATCCTTCTAATCTTTCTTGAAATTAAAGATAGTTCGTCTTCATCTTCACTTGAATCTTGATCAGATTCACTAGCATTGTCATTCCTGATTTCTTCAATCTTTAATGCTTTTGAAGACGAGCTTCTATTTTTCTATATTTTCTGATTCTTTTGACCAGCCTTAAAGTAATAGATTTTTTCCTTCTGGGTTTATCTTTCGCATCAAGCTCTACTTCATAGATTTTCAGTGAAACAAGCAATTCATCTAGCTTAAGCTTGCTTAAATCCTTGGCCTCTTATATTGCTGTTACTTTGGGTCTCCATCTTTTTGGAAGACTTTTGAGGATCTTTTTGACATGATCTTGACTATAGTAGATTCTCTCTAGAGCTTTAAGTCTATTAATGATTGTTTGAAATATCCCAAACATTTGATCAATAGACTCATCATCTTTAATCTTAAACAGCTCATACTGATGAACAAGAATACCAATCTTGGATTCTTTCACCTAGTTTGTGCCTTCATGTGCAATGGCTAATGTGTCCCACATTTCCTTTACAGATTCGCATCCATGAACCATATCATATTCACTTTTGCTTAATGCACAACTTAAAAAGAACTTGGCCTTTGAATTTAATTGAACACGAGCTTTTGATTAACTAACCACTCATCACGAGAAATGCTTTTCCCTTCGTAGTCTGTTGGAATATATGGACCACTTTCAATGATATCCCAAAGATCGATGTGTGTGGATTCTATGAAGAGCCACATTCTATCCTTCCAATAATGATAATCTTCACCATTGAGTGTAAGAGGTCTTGTGACTGAGGCACCTTCAGTTATAAAAACATGTGATTCAGCCATGGATCTTTGTCCTCACTTTGTAACAATGTTTCTTGGAAACTTCACTCTGATACCAACAGAAGTATATCACTTGTTATTATAGAAATCACATAATATGTAAGAGTAAACAAGAAGGGGGTTGAATTGTGATAAATCGTCTAAGATTGAAATCTTTAAAAAAACTTCTTGATTTTCTTGAAAGATTCAGACAATTTACACAACTCACTTAATTCATTTGAGTAATACAACAGTAGAAATAGTATCTATTCTTCTATCAATATGAAATTAAAGAGATAAGGGCTAGAGAATATGACACTGCGATTTATACTGGTTCACCCTTAACCTTAGGGTTATGTCCAGTCCTTAGAGTATATATGAGATTTCACTATCTCTTTCAACTTTTACAAGTATTATTTCACACTTCTAGAGCCTTTTCAGGTCTCTTTAACAAAGTATTCTTTATCTGCTATCTTAGCCTCTTCAGGCTATAGCCTTCCCTTTCACTGAAAAGATTTTGAGTTTTC
>JAOTAY010000009.1:9677983-9686312 GCA_025629805.1 Erythroxylum baracoense | reverse complement strand
ATGCAAATTCCCATCTCGATTTCCTTAGTTACATGTTAATGAAAAGACCCACAGAGCAAAATCATGGACTTTTAATCTAGCTCCTTTCTTTTGGCAAAATGAATGGAGATGTGTCGTTGGAGGCTAGCTGTAAGTGGGGGTTGTAGCATGGTGGAAGCATGGAGCTTGTTGATGGAAGTGAAGGCTGAGTTAGTGGGGGCTGCTGTGGATGGAAGTAGCTATTTCGGTGGAGTGAAATAATTAAATGTGGGGCTGATGTTGTCTCTTGTTGTGTTGAATCTGATGCTTGGGAATTTATTTCTCCTGAATTCCGGCTCAAAAATCTGCAATTGGTCTAAAAAAATCCGTCCATGAGTCAAAAATTTAAGTATAAAATTTCAAAATTTTTTTGATTAAACCAATCTCGAGATAAAAATCCCACAACGACTAAAGGTCAAGTATGCTAGAAACCTAGAATTTTCTTCTTTTGAGAGCTTTTCTTACTTTAGGCTTTTAAATGTGCCTAATTTAATATATGCCTAAAATTAGAACAAATAACTCTTAATTGGTGCATTTAATCATTAAATGGACAAGAGTTTAGCAAATTGTAAATTTAAAATCAACGTAAAATGCCCATTAACACCCTCTTTACCCACCTTAACCCTTACAACATTATAACCCTAAACAAGTCCTTTTGATTTATTTATGCATGCAATCATTGTAAAGGAGAATTGATGTATTAGCAAGCCTTTGGTAGTGTAGTTTCCTATAGGAAGTTTGAGCGAAACACTAAACATCAAACACTTGAGAGAAATGAGTGAAAACTGTGAGAAAGATTCATTTTGCATCTATACTTATCTTTGAGTGATGGTGTCAATTATTGAGTTTGTCAATGTACACCAATGAAAAAGTAGTCATGATATGTGTAGTAACTTAATATTTGAGTTGGCTTAACTTTGAAGAATTGTATGCTTTGATCTTTGTGAAAATGAAGTGACAGAATTAATTGGGTGTCTTTATTTTGCTTGAGGACAAGCAAAAATTTAAGTGTAGGGATGTTGATAGTTATGCATTAGTGTATGTTTTTCTAAGTAATTGGCATGTGTTTATTGCATAATTGTTGATTATTATTGTAGTTTAGGAATCATTTTGTATAGTTTCATTTAGTTTGATTTCCATTGTTATTCTTTTATGTTTGATGTTAATTTAGGGTAAAAATTTATTATTTTTATGTAGGAATGAAGGAGAAACTTGGAGATTGAGCCAGAGATCAAAGAGGAGAAGAGAAGAGGGAACTCTCTGTTGCAAATTACAATATGCAAGGCTTCATTAAACTTAGGTTTTTTGGACTATTAAAAGATAATAAAGCCTCCAAGACAAAACCCTTCTATAGAAAGAGCCTCCTTGAGTGAAGAACACAAGTTTTGAGTCTTGAGGAAGGATTGAATTCAAGGATTATCATCAAGATTGGGAAAGATAGCACATCAACATCAAAAACTCTAGCTTTTGGAAAAGAAGAGAAGAAGTTTCCTTTATCCAATTTTTTGTGTTTTTCTTTCTTCTAATAGTTGTAAGATGGATTATTTGTGTGTTGATGATGTTATAGAGACTATGAGTGGCTGGTTTAGTTTTAGGGATTGCTTTTGATCTATTTTTGTTAAACTCCTATTTTATTGAATTGAATGAAAGTGTCTTTCATGATTGTTGATTTTATTTTTATCTTGCAACAAATCGAGAGAGTGAGTAAGGTTATATATGTAGGATTGTACAACGAGAGTTAGCAACCCATAGATATACAATCATCACGTTGATTGATTAGTTAGAAGAGAGATCTTGGCTAATTAAATTGATCACCTATAGGATAGTTTAGTAACTAGTTAAATTGGTGGAGTGACTGGCTAGGTTAAGAGATCATTCAATTAACTTTATTTAATTTAATTAGGGACAATTAATTACACCTTAAAAGAGGGTAGTTAATACATTCGGAAATCTTAGGTGAGACATAACTCAATTAATAAAATAGGAAGGAGACAAAATAGGAAAAAAGTAATCTCTAGTCTTTAGATTCTTGAATTCTAATTTTCTACACTTTGGTATTATCTATTGTTTTTTTTAGTCTTCAACTTTAATTTAATTTTCCAGATTATTTACATTACACAATTTCGTTTCTTAAACAAAGTCTGATCTGAATTAAGTGGTGTCTGGGTATCAATCCCTATGGGATTGATATTTGCTTTTTAATTACAAGTCACGACCTATAAACTTGCAATTTTTGAGCGTAAAATGAGTATATTGTTTTGCAATTCAACAACGGCAGACAAAACAGTTCATTGACCGAAGAGTATTATTAAGGATGTGCAAGTATACATCGATATATTTACCTTCCCCATAGACTTCATTATATTGGATATTGGAGATATATGGAAACCCCTATTGTACTTGGATGACCATTATTGGCTATTGCTCTGTCAATAATTGACGTTGTGGGGATGAACTAACTCTAAAGGTCGAAAAGCATCAAATAACCTTCACTCTGTCGAAGAATGACAATAGTTCTCTCTTACTTCCAACTAATATCAAAGAAACTAAACCTTGAGGATAATGTAGTTAAAATAGAAAAGGCATTCGCAGATTTGGGAGCGAGTATTAATATGATTCCCTGTACCTTTAGTCAAAAATTGAGGTTAAAAAGTTAGAACCCACTACGATGCTAGTGAAGACGATAGATAAAATAGTTCATCGATCAAAAGGTATTATTAAGGATGTGCAAGTACAGATCGATATATTTACCTTCCCCACAGACTTCTTTGTATTGAATATTGGAGAAGATGTGGAAACCCTTATAGTCCTTGGACGACCATTATTGGTTACTGCTCGCTTAATAATTGACGTTGATGGGGTGAACTAACTCTGAGGCGGAAAGCATCAAATAACCTTCACTCTGTCAAAGAATGACAACAGTTCTCCCTTACTTCTAGCTAACATCAAAGAAACTGAACCTCGAGGGCAATGGGAAGATATTGAGGATCTTGGGAATGCATTAGAAAGAAGGAGAAAGTGAAGGAAGGTGAAGCAGAAGGAAGGTGGAACCTAGGGCTTGGTAGCTCATGTGCAAATTGTAAGAACGATGGTTGTGCTACCATTGCACGATTCATTTGAACCACCTTGAGCACAATAAGAGTGTCGAGCTACCGACGTTAAAAGAAGCGTTGTATGGGAGCCAACCCACAGATTGTTAATTCCATCTTATTCCTTTTTATGTTTAGATAGTTTGAATTCCGTAGTTAAGTTATTTCGTTTCCAAATAAGGTCAGGAAGGCATAGGACTTTGACATTAGATGATCGAGGAAGCAAGCAAAAAAAAGAGGAGAAAGAGCTATAAAAGAGTTAGGAAGGGATCTCGGGAATCTGTAGAAGGACAAAAGAAGAAAAAAAATAGAAAATCAATGGAATTAATGTAGGCCATTATAGGCACGAGTTTTTCAGCATTTTTCTTACAAAATGGCCCTCCTCTTACCTATATATTCAAGTATAACCTCATTTCATCCATCACTTTCATTTAGACTCTCCCTTTCTCTACATATAAAATATTCAAAGACTCTCACTTCTCTCTACCTACACTCGACTCCTTTAATCTCACAACTATTGCACACTCTCATTGCCATGGATCAAATAGATTGTTAAGTGGACCTAATTCAAGGGGAAAGCCTAAGTATCTGGCCGCGACAAAAGAGATATGGCAGTGGATTACAGAATGCCTTCCTGTTCTTCTCAAATGAGGAAAGTAACCACTTCCACTCCCTTCGCTATAAACAAATTATAGTTCCCAAGTATTTTTATTTCGAGACTTTAGATAGACTAGAATTGAGAAACAAGTTTGAAAATTTAGTAAAGAGGATTCAATTGGGACAGATTATTCATTTTCAATATCCAAGTTACGAAGAACTTATGAATAGAGCTAGTAGCCAGTTGAGAATGTGATGTAGTCGAGTAATCGGATCGACATGCATCACAAATGTGTGCTTTGGCATTAAAAGGATATAATGAGGTTCTAACCAAGAAAATTAATAAAAACATGACTTAGTCGAGTAACCAGATCGACATTCATCACCAATATTTGCCTATGTGTAAAAAGACTAGGTCTTTGTCCACAAAAGGTAATAAAATTGGTTTCTAATAAAACCTACTAAAATTGTAAGTAGCTTAACTTTTCATGAAAATGTACTTAGGAGTGCCTATAGAGTTTGAATGACCAAATAATTATTAATGTGTGTGTATAATTGAAAAGGATGAATAACTTGACATTTGGGTCTGGATTAATATGTATATTTAGTCCAAAGCTCTTATATGTGAATTTTGTATGTTAATGATTTGGAATAACTTAAATGATTGTGTTTAGAATTAAACTTGTTTTATGAAGTTGAAGCCATTGTCTCATTATTCCATGATGTGCTTTGATTTTGTGTTGTTTAATGTTTTTTTTGCTTAAGGACAAGCAAACGCTTAAGTGTGGGGATGTTGATAAGTGTAACTTGCATCGTGTTTTAGGGCATAGTCTGATATGTGTTTAGCTGTTAATTCAATCATTTAGTATACATTTAGGTTAGAATTGTGTGTGTTTGTTAATTATTTATGTTTTAAGTGTTTTATGGGTTAGTACAAGTCTTTGAGCATAAATATTATGCTTTTGAGGTACTGTGATGTATTTGCTAGTGTTTTAAGATCAACATCGAAAAATGGAGGAGTTTTAGAGACATTCGGGCCGAAACAACGACTCACGATCATGGCAGGCCATAATCATGATAGAAGCCTAGGGAATGGCCCACGATTGTGGCCTGTATGCCATGATTGTGACAGAAGGCTTAGATGTGAGCCACAATTGTGGCCTGCATTGGACAGACGCGCAGACACTCACGAATGTCAAGTTTCGAGGGATTTTTGGACCCATCGGACCCCCAAAAAATCCTAGAGTTCCCCAAAATAAAAGAGGATATAAAAATAACAAAAAGAGGTAGAGAAAGGAGATTTTGCATAAGCCACCTTGAGAAACCCTAGAGAGAAATCATTGAGAGATAGAAGAAGAGAAGAAGGAAGAGAGAAGAGGAGAAGAAGCTGACTCGAAGTACTTTTTTGATTGGGAAGTTTCCCAACGTCGCTGCCTCCTGTCATCCATTTTAGATTGTACTTCCTATTCTTTTTAGTTTTATTATTATATATAATTGGATTGAACAGTTGATGGTAGGATCTAGAATGTCGAGGATGCTATAAACTTACCTTTGAAATTTTATTCTTGAATTATTGAGAATCTAATTGTTTATGTGTTTGTTGGATATTGTTGTGGTTTGATTATGCTTTTGCATAATTCGATAATAAACTGAAAGGGTGAATTGAATGAACAACGATTAAATTGGACTAATAAGAGTTAGGAGATTTAATAGAAACCAGAATTAAATCATATCGATAATTTATGCAGAGAGAGATCTTGTACATGTTTTCGATAGTTTAGTAGAGAACTTCAGAACTAATTAGGGTTTTGGATAGGTTATGAATTGAGAGATTGTAACCTCCATAACCTGATTAGAGATTATGATTTAGGATTAAAGATTATAATTCGAGAGAGAGTAATCAACCCTAAGATAGTCTATAACCAACAATCGAATAATTCATAATCAGTTAGGTTAGCATTAAGGATATGTAAAATTTCCTTTCTCTCAATTGGTAATTTTCTTCAGTTAATTCTTGGGTGTGTTGCAAATTACTTAATAATTAGTATTTTTGTGTTTGATTCTTAATTTGATTGATTGAATTAAATTCTCATATTAGTTTCGATACATCTTAAATTTTTGTTATTTGTTTCTAGCCTTAGATTTTCGTATTAGATTAGTTTCCTCCTCGCGAGATTGACACCTTTGGTACTACGCTAATGAACCGTGCGCTTATGGATTATCGAGGGTTAATAATTAAAACTGACACATAATTAACCTCAATCAGGGCATCCTTGAACTACCCAACTTATGATACGGAGATGTATATTTTAGTGAGGGCCTAGAAGACATGACAACATTACTTATAGCCCAATGAGTTTGTCATTCATACTGATCATGAGTCTTTAAAGAATTTGAAAGGCCAAAGGAAGTTGAACAAATGCCATACAAAATGGGTAGAGTTCATTGAATCTTTTCCCTATGTGATCAAGTACAAACATGGTAAAGAAAATTTGGTTGCCTATGCTTTGTCTCGTAGGTATACCTTAATCTCTATGTTGGATACTAAATTGTTAGGCTTTGAGTACATTAAGGATTTATCTTCTGATATTGATTTTGATTAATGTGTTTGAAGCTTTTAAACATGCTGCCTTTAGTAAATTTTACAGGCATTAAGGTTTTTTATTTCACGAAAATAGATTGTGTGTGCTTATTTGTTCTTTAAGGGAGTTACTGGTTTGTGAGTCTCATAAAGGTGGCCTAATAGGACATTTTGGTGTTAAAAGAACTTTAGATATACTTGTTGAGCATTTCTTTTGGCCACATATGAAATATGATGTGAAAATAATTTGTGAGAAATGTATAAATTATAAACAGGCCAAATCTAGATCTTTACCTTATAGATTATATAATCCTTTGCCAATACCAAGTGCACCATGGGTAGATATTTACATGGACTTTGTCTTAGGTTTTTTAACAAGGTCAAAAAGAGGTAATGATTCAATTTTTATTGTTGTGGATAGGTTTCTAAGATGGCTTATTTCATTTCATTCCATAAAATAGATGATGTTAGTCACATTGCAGACTTATTCTTTAGTGAGATAGTACGGCTTTATGGAGTGCCAAGGAGCATTATTTCTAATCAAGATGCTAAGTTCTTAAGCTACTTTTAGAAGACATTGTGGGGTAAGCTAGGCACTAAGCTAATGTTTTCTACAACTTACCATCTACAAAATAATGGGCAAACTGAGGTAGTTAATCCAACTTTGTCTATGTTATTGTGTGCTATCATTCAAAAGAATTTGAAGAATTGGAAAGATTGTTTGCCACATGTTGAATTTGCTTATAATCGTTTTATCTATTCTACTATTAACTTTTCACCTTTTAAAGTTGTGTATGGGTTTAATCCCTTGACTCTAATGGATTTAACACCATTACCAATTAATGAGTATACTAGTTTAGATGGCACAAAGAAGGCTGAATTGGTGAAGCAATTGTATGAAAAGGTTAGACATCAAATCGAAAAGAGGACAAAATAATATGTTTCTCAAGCCAACAAAGGGCGTAAGAAAGTGATCTTTGAACTAGAAGATTGGGTGTGGCTTCATTTAAGGAAGAAGCCATTTCTGACAAAACGTCGTTCTAAGTTACATCTATGAGGAGATGGACCATTCCAATTCATTGCGCATATTAATGAAAATGCATACAAGCTGGATCTACTAGGTGAGTATAATGTTAGTGCTAAGTTTAATGTTTTTTTATCTCTCTCCATTTGATATAGGTGATGAAAATTTGAGGACTAATCCTTTTTAAGAGAGGGGGAATGATGGAAACCTAGCTAAAGATATGTAATGGATTGTATAATCTGGTTCAACATATTTTGATGATCCATTACACATTAGTGGAGGTCCAATAACTCGGGCTAAAGCTAAAAGGATGTAGAAAGCTTTTAATGTACTGATTAAAGATGTTTGAGGTAAACAAACAACAATAGAAGTTGATTTTGGCTTCAAGAGATCAATTAGCCCTATCACGTTAATTCACACATTAAATAGGCCTAATTAGTTGTTTATTTGGCCTAATTAGAAGACTATGTTATTTTGATGATTTTAGGAGATCTCTAACTGATTTGGGCTGCCTAAAAGTCCACTTTCTATATTTGGCTTTAGGAATCAGTTTTGAAAAGACTTTCCTAAATCTTGGGGATTTCCTTATTTTGAGGAATAAATCATTGCTAGTAGATTGATTAGGGTTTTTTTAGCTTATATAATTGTCATCTTTGTACAAGAAATCATATTGGAATTTGTTTTACATTTTTGGTGAGGTTATTCACTTTTTTAGTTCTTCATTGAACTTCGAACTTATTAAAGTTATTTCTTCTAATGTTCATCTGACTTATCCCTCTCAATATCTTCTTTTTCCTAGAGTGTGGCATCAATATCTTTCTTTATAACTTTAGTTTGTGTTTCTTAAAACATTGGTCAAGGTTTTCTTGAAAATAGAACTGATTTAGCTTTTCTAGAAATTCCTTTCAACAACTTGTTCATGGGTTCCTAAATCTTGATTTACAAGGCTCACGTCACCTATTGTAGTGTAGAAAATTGGGGATGGTGAATATGTCTCTGCTGTCACCTAAATATAGTGTG
>JAOTAY010000009.1:9631549-9666827 GCA_025629805.1 Erythroxylum baracoense | reverse complement strand
TTATACAAAACAAATCAAGACGTTATAATTGAAGAACAACTTACAACGTCAGTTAGTTAGTTAGTTGGAGTTAGTTAGCTAGAGTTAGTTACAGGACTCAACTAACAACTGATCTCTCAAGATTATACAAGCAATTTTCAAGAAGACCGTTGGAGATTTAGACTCTAAATATCACTTATAGTTATAAAAAAATACAATATACAATATACACAAGACACAACCTTACAACTCTGAACCTTCAACTCTCAAATCTTTATTTACGATACTGTAAAAAATAGCTTGAGTGAAAAGAAGAAAGAAGAGAGATCAAGTCGACCTGTAATGTGAGTTTAGAAAAGTCAAAATCTTTTCAGTGAAAGGGAAAGCTATAGCCTGAAGACGCTAAGATAGCAAATAAAGAATACTTTGTGAAAGAGAATTAAAGAGGCTCTAGAAGTGTGAAATAATACTTGTACGAGTTGAAAGAGATAGTGAAATCTCATACATACTCTGAGGACTGGACGTAACCCTAAGGTTAACGGTGAAACAATATAAATCGCAGTGTCATATTCTCTAACCTTTATCTCTTTAATTTCATGTTGTTAGAAGAATAGATACTATTTTCACTGTTGCATTACTCAAACGAATTAAGTGCGTTGTTTTGTAAATTGTCTGAATCTTTTAGGAAAATCAAGAAGTTTTTTTTAAAAGATTTCAATCTTAGACGATTTATCACAATTCAACCCCCCTTCTTGTGTATACTTACATATTACGTGATTTTTATAATAACAAGTGATTTACTTCACATGCATCATATGATTAAATTGAAATGATTTCTTGAATTGCTTTGAAATAGTGAAATACAACTGATGTCAATAGAGAACGTGATGTAATATGCAATAGTAGTTTATATGATATACTTGTTGAAGTGTGATAAATTATAATATAAATTGTCTTTTTGATTTAACTTGTGTGAGTGCATCGAAGATGGTTCACTCACAGAGTTCACAAACTCTTCAAAATTGCAACGTTGTTTTGTTTTAGGTTCAAGGGAGTTCTAGCTACTAAAACGATATACTAGAAGTTTAGTACTTACTTTTTGGGGACAGAAATAGCTCAAAGGTCTAATCAGTTGAATCTGCAGAGTATAGTTAAAGTCTTTTACATTAGCATCCCATATCATGTTACACATTTTTGTACTAAGATTAAACTTTAATCTGTTGTGTAATGTATATATGGATTCTGAGTTATAATGCTATATGTGACCCTTTATGGGTATGATAGAAATGAGAAGAAATGAATGTTTTGAATGCTTATGATATGTTCAATGTCTTTATTTAGTTATTTTGATTGTCTTAATATATCATTTCTATAGAGTATGTCTTCGAATATCCTCTAGTATGTTCAGAATTATGCTCTATGGGAGTGGTATGTTGCAAATTTGGTATCAGAGTATGGTTTGGCATCCTTAGGGACATATGTGAGCATTTCAACATGGCTTATAGTAAAAGACCCATATAGTGATCACTATTATTGTTTGTTATAGATCATCTGCTATAGGAGACCGTGTCACAGAATCAGCTAACCTTGAGTCAATAGGAGCTAATAAAGAGTCCCCTGTACCCCAGTCTGAGCAAATACCTCAGAGAGTCCCTGAGAGAAGAGAAAGGAGGTATGATAAACTTAGGAAGCAGGGGGTTGTACACTTCTATGGAAGTACAGATCCTGCTAAGGCAGAGGGTTGGCTGGAGAAAACAAAGAGAGTGTTTGATCAGATGGACTGTGAGCCTAATGAGAGATTTGACTACGTAGTCTCATTACTTCAAGGTCCAACCTATCAGTGGCGGAAGATAGTTTTAGGTAGTTCCGCCTGACCTTACAGACTGACATGGGAGGACTTCCTGAAGGTCTTTTAAGATAATTACATGCCAGAGATCTATTTAGACAGGAAGATGAAAGAATTTCTTAATCTGAAATAGGGAAATCTCACTGTAGCTAAGTATAAGGTACGATTCAATGAACTATCGAGGTATGCTACTACTCTGATCCCGACTGAGAAAGTTAATGTTGGCAGTTTGAGGATGGTTTAAATATGGAGATTAGGACAAGATTGGCTATTACAAATTTGAAAAATTTTACTAAGCTACGAGCCGCTTAGATTCGAGTTGAGCAGTTACTAAAGGATGAACAAGTAGAGTATAGACAAGAGTTCAGGTCTAAGAGGCACGGTGAGTTTCAAGCTAACTTTAGTAAAAATTTTAGCAAACGACAGAATAGACCAACATGATCACAGTTGAGATCGAGACAGTCAGGGTTTAGACTTAGAGGCGGTTCTACTCATTTTGGTAGTGGCAGAGGCTAGACATCTGGAAGGCAAACTTACAACAAACAAACACAATAGATTTCCAGCCGTGAACATTGTGAAAAAGACATGGTGGAGTATGTTGGAAGGTAACGGGAGCTTGTTTACATTGTGGCTCCTTAGATCACCAGATTAGAGATTGTCTATAAGCTTTAGGAGCACAATCTGGAGTGAGAGGAGAACCAGTGACAGAGATGATTGTCCAGCAGAGCAAAGCTAATGGAGCAGGACAGAAAGGCAGAGGTAGGGTAAACTAATCTCAGCAGGTCCTAGTGTTAGGACTGAAGTACAGAGTAACCGACCACAGTCTCAGGCCAAAATTTTTGCCATTACTAGACAGGAGGCACAAAGTTCCCTAGATGTTATTGCAGGTATCTTATAAGTCTTTGATCTTAAGACATTTGCATTGTTAGATCCAGGATCTATGCATTCCTTTATTACCTCACATCTAGCATCTCAATTGCATTGTGAGAGAGAGATATTGGAGTTTGGCTTAAAGGTAAGTACTCCAGTAAGTGGTACTATAACTATTGGAGAAATATGTAGAGGGTGAATTATTTGGATTGACCACACTGAATTGAAAGTCGATTTGATAGTACTGTAGTTGAAAGAAATAACCTTATTTTAGGTATGGACTAGCTCACTGATCATAGAGCTATGATGAATTGTCACACTAAAGATTTTATTATTGAATCTCCTACTCAACTAAGAGTAATATTTCGAGGTGTTAGTTAAGCAGTGCCAGCCATATTGATAAGCATTGTTAGACTAATTTGAAGTGGATGTGAGGCTTATTTAGCCTATGTGACTGATACTAGAGTTAAGCAGATATTACAGGATAGTCCTATTGTTAGGGATTGTCTAAATGTCTTTTCTACTAAATTACCAGGATTACTACCACATGGGAAATTGAAGTTCACCATTGACCTTGTCCTAAGTACTGCTCTTATATTTGTTCCTCATTATAGGATGGCACTTGTGAAACTTAAATAACTTAAAACTCAGTTGCAGGAGTTATTAGATGAGGGTTTTATCAGACCCAGTGTGTCACCTTGGAGAGCTCTAATTTTTTTTGTGAAGAAGAAGGATAGGACTTTGAGACTGTGCATTGATTATAGGGAATTGAATCGGGTGACAGTGAAGAATAAATACCCCTACTGAGAATAAATGGTTTACTCGATCAATTATAGGGAGCTCAGGTATTTGCTAAACTAGATTTGAGGTCAGGGTATTATTAATTGAAAATAGCAAAAGTTGATGTACCAAAGAGTGCATTCATAACCACATATAGACACTTTGACTTTTTGATAATGCCTTCTGGTTGATGAATGCTCTAGCTGCCTTTATGGCATTGATGAATAAATTATTCCAACCTTACTTAAATCACTTTGTTATTGTATTTATAGATGATATCCTGGTGTATTCGAGGAGTATAGAAGAATATTATGAGCATTTGAGGTTAATTTTATAGATAATAAGAGAGAAGCAATTGTACGCCAAATTTAGTAAGTGTGAATTTTGGCTTGATCAGGTGGTGTTCTTAGGTCATATAGTATCTGGACAGGGTATACAGGTAGACTCAAAGAAAGATGAGGCAGTGATGAAGTAGGAAGCACCTAGAAATGTGTTAGGGATTTGGAGTTTTCTTGGGCTAGCAGGTCATTACAGGAGGTTTATTGAGAGGTTTTCATTGATCTTAGCCCCTTTAACAAAGCTTTTAAGGAAGAACGTATCTTTTCGATGGACTGATGAATGTCAAAGGAGCTTTGAGGATTTAAAACATCGTTAACTACAGCACCGATGTTGACTATTGCATATGGATTTGGAGGGTATGTTGTTTTTAGTAATGCTTCACACCAAAGGTTTGGGTGTGTTTTAATACAGTATGGTAGAGTGATTGCTTAGGATTCGAGACAGTTAGGGCCTCATAAGTTTAATTATCCAGTTCATGATCTAGAGCTTGCTGTAATAGTTTTTGCTCTGAAAATTTGGAGACATTATTTATATAGTGAAACATTTCATATTTTTATAGGTCATCAAAGTTTGAGATATTATTTGAGTTAAAAAAACTTAATATGAGACAAAGGAGGTGAATTGAGTTGCTTAAGGATTATGATTGCACGACAGAGTACCATCCAGGTAAGGTTAATGTTGTATCTGATGCATTAAGTAGGAAATCCAATAACAGTGTAGCACAAATTCAAGCATCGAGGTTACCAAATCTAGTTCAACTGAGAGCACCGAATGTCGAGCTAGGTTTGGGGCAGAATGAAGCATTATTAGCTACGTTTAAACTTAGACCAGTATTATATGATAGGATCATAAAAGATTAAAGCAAGGACCCGAAATTTGTGAAAATTATAGAGAAGTTAACATAGAAATCAAGTCCTGAGTTTGAGTTGAGAAATAGTACATTGTGGTGAATCAGAGATTATGTGTACTAGATGTTGATGTTCTGAGAAAAGAAATTTTGGAGGAAGCACACATAGCATCCTATGTTATGCATCTTGGTACTACCAAGATGTGCAATACTCTAAAACAACATTTTTGGTGGCCATGGATTAAGAAGCAAGTGGCTGAGTATGTTGCCAGGTGTTTGACGTGCCAACAAGTTAAGGCAAGGCATCAGGTACCAGTTACGAAACTGCAGTCATTACCTATTACAGAGTGAAAATAGGAGAGGATTACAATGGATTTTATTATGGGTTTGCTGAGAACTCTAAGACAGCAACGCTATATGGTTCATTGTTGACAAATTAACAAAATCAACTCATTTCATACCTATTAGAGACAATAATACACTAGATCAGTTAGCTCGAAGATATGTAAATGAGATAGTGAGGTTACCTGGGTTCCCGGTGTCTATTGTATCAAATCGAGATCCCAGATTTACTTCTAGATTTTGAGGCAACCTACAGACAGCATTGGATAGAAAGTTAAATTTTAGTTCAACATTTCATTCTCAAATAGATGGACAGAGTGAGAGGACTATTCTGACTGCTGAGGACAGGCTTAGGGCATGTGTTTTGTAGTTTCAAGGAGCATGGGATGAATATATAGCTCTTGTTGAATTTGCATATGATAATCATTATCAGAGTAGTATTAGTATGGCTTTATATGAGGTGTTATTTGGCAGAAGGTGTCGAGCACCTTTGTACTGGGATGAAGAAGGCCCAAGGATTATTGAAGGTCTAGAGTTGATTCAAGATACTGTTGAAAAGGTAAAATTGATCTACAATAGGATTAAGGCCACTCAAGATAAGCAAAAGAGTTATGCAGATCATCACCGGAGGGATATGGAATACCAAGTACGAGACAAGGTATTTTTGAGAGTATCGTCATGGTGAGGAGTGTTAAGGTTCGGTAAAAAGGGAAAGTTAAGCCCTAAGTATATCGGTCTTTATGAGATTACTTAGAAAGTAGGTCCATTAGCTTACAAATTAGCATTACCACCAGAAATGACTTAGATTCATAATGTATTTCTTGTTAGTATGCTCAGGAGATATCGGTCAGATCTAACGCATGTATTACCGGCACAAGAGGTTAAGATTGCAACAATTTTGATTTATGTGGAGGAACTGGTTAAAATAGATAGATATCAGACTAAGCAATTAAGAAACTGTGAAATTCCTTTGGCTAAAATTCTTTAGAGAAATCATTCTAGAGAGCAAGCTACGTGGGAGACTAATGAGAACATGAGAAAACATTGCACTCTAATCTATTTGATCAATCAGGTAAGAATTTCGAGGACGAAATTTCTTATAGAGGGGAGAATTGTAATAGTCAGTCTCTAAAACTATTGAGGTTAGAGTGTTAGAATACTGAGTCACATGAGTTATATCATTATAGAATTAATTTGGTTCAATTAGAAGATGATTTTATGATTTCATTCACAAGCATAATATTAGCATACACACATGAAATATGATTTAGAAAAAAATGCGAAGATTTTATGTGCACTCAATTGACATGTTCCAGTGTATGAAAGCTTAAAAATGATTGTGACATAATTGTGCATTTATAATGTCTTGTATTTTGGTTTACCAATAAAAAGAATTGATAAATTAATATGTACATTTAGCCTAGGAAAAATTTCAAGAGGCAAGACAAGTTGACATGTGAAAATTTAGGATGACTAAGCCTATAAAATGAGTGACAAATAGCTTAGAGAATTAAGTGACAAATGACTTAGGAATTAAGTGACATTTGGCAGCCAAAAAAGGAGGACATGTAGCTTGCTTAAATCTATGGCAAGTGTCTTTAAAAAAAAAACAAGAGGAGAAACACTCATCTTACACCAAATCAGTTATAACATTTAATGGTTATTTCCTTTTGTTATTTTTTGTCATATACTCCCCCTCTCCTCCCTCTCATTTCCGAAACCCACACATAACCCACATCTTTGAGTTTTTGCCTTAGTTCTATACAACACCACCCTAAAACCCATACAAAATCCTTCATAAAGATAGCTATAGAGGCAGAACATTGTGACATATACTATTGTCCTTTCTCCTAGTCATGGTTGAGCCCATCACACCCCCTTAATGTTCTTGAATTGTTCTTGCATGTGAGGCTAAGTAAGCTTGACATTTGAGGTAACATTCAAGCTAATCAAGTAAGTGAAATATTGACCTAGTATGGGTATATGTTAGCTGAATTTTATTATTACTAATTAGAGATGGATTGAATGTGGTGTTAGTGTTAAAGATGTGCTAGAAAATGAAGAATAAATGGGTACTTTTCTGTTCTGTTTTTGCACGTACGAAAACAATATTTTATGGGTTGTTGTATGGATGATTTAAGTTGGGATTTGAAATATAATTGATGAGGAATTCATGCTTAAGATAGGTGTTATTAAGGTTTTTTCGAATATGGAAAATTAGAGTTGTAGGCGTGTTTGTAAAAAAAGTGACTGTTAATGACATAAGTGAGCAAAATTTTGTAAACCTTATTGTAACCAATATGGAAGTTATATTAACTTGAAATGAAGTAACTTTAAAGGAAATGAAATATGGAAAATTTCATGTCTTATTAATGTCTCTAAGATTGTAAAATTTGTGAAGTATTGAAGGTAATAAAGTTACACAAATTAGTGATGTTGATGACAAATTCTGGAATTTTAATTTTAGCCTTGTCTACATGTCGAACCAGCTGAGAAAATTCACTCTAAATAGGTATATTTTAGACTTAATTAAGTCTAGGAATGAGCCTAGATTGTTGCTTAATTAATTGGTTAAGAGCTTGATAAGTTTTTGTAGTTAATTGATGTTATAACCTAAAGAATGGACTGTTTTGATGTGGTCGTATTCAAAGCTGGAAATTATGATTTGTTAAAGGAATAAATGTGTTCTTTTAATGCAAACATGATCTTAAGGACATGAGTAATATGTATAAGGTATGGATGAATGAACATTGAAGAACATGGGTTAATTATGAATGAGAATTGGATAAATGTATGAATATATATTGCTGGAAAAAGTTTGGTGAATGTATAGATCTAGCTTGCTAAAATTCCATATTTAAAGTAACAATTGTGTATGTGTTATAAGAGGCTTTTTGATCATGAAAATGTACAAGGATAAGTGTAATGTATGGTTGATGAAATTGGAGTAAATAAAGCTAACTTAAAGGTATAAACTTGATTGCAAAATGGTAGTATATAAGTCATAATGTTTAAATGGTCTTAGGGTATAAGCGTAAATTGAATAGTCAAAATCTATGCATAAGAATACATACTCGGAAAGTCAATTGAGCATGCATTGAAACATGACACATATACATGTACATGTAATTATATTTATATAATTAAACAACTTGGTGATTAGTGAACTATATGTGTATGTATTGCATGATGATAGACGCACAAGGTGATCATATACATGCAGACATTATCGAAACATCAAGGCAATAACATTTCTGGAGTGTACAGTGAGTCAACTTAGATGTGTAAACTCACTTATATATGCTTCTGTGTGAATTGTATGTCTAATGTGAAATGCGTGTACAACTGATTGATAAATGTCGGACTTAGGTCCTAGGAGTTAGTTATATGATTTCAGCACACTGAAATGAAAGGTAATAAAAGCATATCATATGAAATAATACATCTCATCATATTGAAATGCATGATCAGATAAAGGAGTTATGACCAGAGTGATCGATATGCAGAAAAGAGCTGTAAGTTCGAAATTATAAAAAAGAGCCTCAGGCTCTAATAGCGTGGACTTGTAATCCACAATGGGTATGGCCAGCCATCAACTCAGTATCCACAATGGATATGGGACAACAAATTGCGTTGATAGGCACTTGGTCATAACAAAACAAAATGACAATGAAAACACATGTGAATTTACATATGCATCCTTATATGCATCATATGATTGAATTGAAATGATTTTTTGAATTTCTTTCAAATAGTGAAATAGCTGAAGTCAATAGAGAATGTGATGTAATATGCAATACTGGCTTGTATGATATACTTATTGAAGTGTGATAAACTGTGATATAACTTGTCTTTGTGATTTGACTTGTGTGAGTGCATAGATGATGGTTCACTTACAGGGTTCATAAACTCATCAAAATTGGAACGTTGTTTTGTTTCAGGTTCAAGGGAGTTTTAGCTACCAAAACGATATACTAGAAGTTTAATACTTACATTTTGGGGATGGAAATGGATCAAAGGTCTGATCAGCTGAATCTGCGAAGTCTAGTTAAAGTCTTTTGCATTAGCATCCCATATCATGTTACACATTTTTGTACTAAGATTAAATTTTAAATTGTTGTGTAATGTATATTTGGATTCTAAATTATAATGCCATATGTGACCTTTTATGGGTATGATAGAAATGAGAAGAAATGAATGATTTGAATGCTTCCGATACGTTCGATGTCTTTATTTAGTTATTTTGATTATCCTAAAGTATCATTTCCGTAGAGTTTGTTCTCAAATATCCTCTGGTATGTTCGGGATTATGCTCTATAGGAGTGGTATGTTACACTCACAGTTATAAGACTAAGTTAAGTGGAATTTTTTAATGACTTTTTAATTGTATTTGTTGTAAATTCAAATTAGAGTATAAATTTATCTTTATTCTGTCGTTTATACCTTTTTATATATTTCATATCCACATATGGAGTTATTTATGTAACCTATAAATAGAATATAAAAAATTTACATGATTGTTAGATCAATCCATATAATTGGATGAAGAACGATCCAATGTACCTTGCAGCTCATATAGTTTGTTGACCATACTTTATGAGACCAGTTAACATGCGGAACATATCGTAAATAGTTATGAAAAAATTTATATTTGGTTCTTTCTCTTAGTTGAGATGTTCAGCAATGACACGCAATACACCACAACGGATTTCTGGGGAGACTCCCCCGCGTCACACCCATGACTGGGGAGTCACACCTTGACTCTTAAGATTATCAATTTATGATAAAAAGTAAATATTAATCAGTAACATTATCAAACAATATTTTGAAAAGTTAATGAGTAAAAGAAAGGAAAACTAATTTATGATAAAAGTAACTTAAAGAAAGGAAAATTATTTTATAGCAGTTTCGAAAACCAATCTTGCCTAAATCCACTCTTCGAGACATTTCTTAAAATTTCAGTAAGTCTCTTTTTTCAATAAGGTGAAGAGGAAACTTGTTGTAATAATTTTTTTTAAAGATTGTAAAAGGTACCTCTTTTTATAATCTTTCTCTAAGAAGAAGAGTAACCATACTCACAAAAGAATTTACAAATTTAGAAGACCTTATTGGGTTTAGGGGTCAAACTAGGTGTTAAAAATAAGAAATCTTCATTATAAATTACTAGTTATTGTGTATTGATTGATCAATATGCGGTTGAGCAATGTAGTAACTAATGGAACATTAATGTTACTCTTGAGAAAGATTGTATTGGTTTATTAATGTGCGGTTGACAAATGTACTAACTATTGGAACGTTAGTAAATTGTAACACATTGGTTGACCAATGCATAATCGATACTGCTACAAAGTCTTGGTACATAAGTTTTGACAACTTTAACTTATATTTCTCTACCATTAACCTATATAAGTCTACCAATATACCTAAAATCATTATTCTAACATCTTAAAATGGGTGAACTTAATCTTTCTAATGCAAAATTGAGTTAAAATACTTCTTTAAATGTACCCAAATGTATGTTTTAAAGATCTTCCTTTTCTTTAAAATCAAAACCTTAATTCTTTTTAGTGACTAAAAAGACTCATTCAATGAGCTAAAATATAAACATGTTTTTATATAAAAAGCCTTTAAAATATCAAAGTGATTAAGTAGGAAGTATACATTACATAATCATTTATAACTTTGTTATGCTTGTTCTTTCTTAGACTTGGTTTTGTTCTTCAATTGAATAAGTTGAACTTCAACTTTTCTCTAGTGACTTCATGAGATGTATCTAGACAAGTACATATTAATTTTAGGTGAAGAAAAGTCACGGCCGTGCAAGTGAAGAAAAGTCACGACCGTGCGCTAGCTAACACGGCCGTGCCGTGCAAGTGTAAGAATTATCCGTATGAAAATTCGAATAAATTTAGTAAGGTTGTTATATCCTCCAAAATTTAGGAAATAATTTTCAAGAACACTTATAAATTTATAATATTAACGTTTTGCAAATCAATGCCAATGTTTTATTGTCATTCTTGCTTCATCTTCGTCCCTAATTTTGTGATAAATTTATAGAAAGAAATTGCCCTCAAATGTCGCATAATTTGATGTGGTTGAGCTTAGGGGATCTAGGTTAGGTTTTACAAGGTGCAGGAAGGTAGCGAAGAGACTTGTAGTGAGACGATAAGAGAGCGACTTCTATAGTGTTACAAAGAAAATGACAGAGGATGTCGACATTGCCAATACTTCATTGTCATTCATGCTCCATCGTTGTCCCTAATTTTTTTGATAAATTTACAGAAGACAATCGTCTAAAAATGTCGCATAATTTAATGTGGTTGAGATTAGGAGATCTGAGTTAGGTTTTACAAGGGGTAGGAAGGTGGCGAAGAGAAGAGAGACGAGACGATGAGAGGGCGACTTTTGTAGTGTTACAAAGAAGATGATAGAGGATATCGGCTAGGTTGGCTTGACTCATAAGCCACGAAATTTGGGAAGAGTAACAGAGTATTTAAAATTTAAGCAGAATGACCACGTTTTTCAATTAGGCAGAATAAGACAGGATTATATTAGACAGAAGATATGGACTCGTGTGTGTTAGTCTAATATGGAAACAAAAGTCTACTTTGATAATGTTTAAAAAGGTTTTTCAAAATAGTATTAGTAGAATATTATTTTTAACATAATTAAATTTATTAGTACAATTTAACATCACGACTGAACAATATAAATTTATTAAACACTGAAACAATACTATATTAGAAATATAATTTATATTTTAATATTATATAAAAATTAAATAACTATTTGTCGTTATTTATATCAATTTTGATCTTATTATATTTATAATGTAATAGACATCATTTGAATACTCTTAAAATGTAAAATAATATTAAAATAATAGAATTATAAGTACTTATAGTTTTATTTGGGTTAATTGTGGCATAATATTGTTTAAAAAATTAGTTGAGAGTTATAGTTAGTTGTAGTTAAAAATTTTTGATAACTAAAAGTCATGTTATTTAATTAAAATTATAAGTTATTTTTTAAATGATATTACAAAAGTAATTAAAGATAATCAACTATGAAATGGTGTCTAAATAAAATATCTTCATATTTAAAGAAATGTAAAATATAATAACTTAAATTTAAATTCACTTTCTCATTTTACTCTATGAAATTTGTGCGATTTGAATATTCCTTCATTAATTTCATTAAACTGAATTAAGTTAGTCAAATGTTTTTTCAGCTTCTTAGTCTGAGCATTGATAGGCATTGTAGGTCCCAGAAAACGCCCGTCTAAAATCCTAAATAAATTCTGATAAAATAGCGTAGGATGGTTCTACTTCTGATAAGAAGGTACCTTTTGTACTTTGGTTCTTTCCAAAGATTACCCACTGACCTGAACGCGTCCCTACTCACTGCTCCCTAGAGTATCTCTGCCCATAAGACAAAACACTTTATTAATCCCATTAAAAACGTTATATATTATTGGGTTGTCGTGGTTGACGACCAGCAGATGAGATCCCCTTCCAGTGCCACCAGCCACCCAGTGGTTGATAAGACATGAGCATGTCATCCTCAAACCCATACCTCTAGAATGTTGAACTCTAACATTAGGAGCCTCCACTCTCCTGTGTCTTTAGGATTGATGAAGGATGTAAATTGCGGGATGTATCTTAATTGACCAGGGACTTAAGCTTATCTACTGATCTCACTATACAATAAGCCCAAATTTTAAAGATTGCCCCTAAAATTTAAACCCTCACTTTACAAGTTGCCAACATGGTAAGTAGTACACCACTCAAATCCGTACCTCTGAGCAGAATCGATAGGCATTTCAGTTCAGTTCAGCTCAGCTCAGTGAGTCAAAAAGGACGGCTCTCTTTGTTGCTCTATTTGTTATAGACTTATAGTCCCTGCCCCGTCTTAAATGCAATTTGTTGTCTTGAAATGACTACACCCAGGAGATAACTTCTCTTTGTTTTGCTTTTAATGGTTGAGATTCCGGAAACAGATCTTCTGTGATCTCCCTCCTGAGACTCCAGAGTGCAGGCTATTCAAGTTGCACACCCATTAGCTCTGGGAATAGATCCCTATGTCTGATTATCCGTGCTATTCTATTATTCTTACCATGCATTCGAGATCAGAGGATTTGATCGGTTCTTTCTCTTCCCATTAGTTCTTTCTCTTCCCGTATGCAAACAACTACCTTTTGGCTCCAGTAACTTAAAAGTCACAAGAAGCTCGAAGATTCAGATTTTAGAAAGAATTTTCTACATTTCGTACTGGAGATGTATTTTATGTTAGTCCATCACTTATAATCAGATTTTTATTAGCTGATTCATCAAATAAATAATTTAAAATATATGATTAATGAATTATTATATAACTAATAAATTTCTGTAACTATTAAAAGGTAACCTTTCGTAATCCTAACGAATTTTGTGTGCCCACCGTAAAAAGAGCTTTAAATAACAGATAAAAGTGTTCCTATTGGCACAATTATTGTTGCTTTTTTTATTTATGCAACATAATTTATACCGTTAAATAAAGTGACACAATTTTAAGTATAAATTAAAAATAATTTTTGATTAGTTAAAAAAATGTTACTTTAAATTTTCAGTAAGGCAAGGCAACAAGGTAAAATATTTTAAACAATATTTTATAACAATAAAAGTAATAATTTATTATTTTATTACCAATAATATATTATCATAAACGCAAACTCTTGTTATTATATAGGCAACATCTATATATACATTAAAAGCAATTATAGATATTAATGTACGCATGTACTATTAAATATAAACAACTAAAATATTGCATTTATATATGATATATAGTCTATAAGAATTTGTAAAATTGAACTTTTAACATATTCAAAATACAAAAGCAAAAAATAACTATCTAAAAATTTTACCTACATTATCCTCCTCTATTTCATATTAAATACAAACGAATTAATCTAAAGGCACTCCAAAATCAATATGTATAGGCACTCCAAAATCCTTCGCCAAATACCTTCTTTTCTACCTCTAATCATCACCTTCCTATAAAAAAACAAAAAAAGTATATTAGAATTGTAAAATCACTATGATCATAAACATATTAATAGAACTAAAGACTAAAATACTAACTACTTTATTGTTACCTCAATTTAATCAAAACAATTAATATAGTCCCAAACTAATAACACAATGTCAATTCTTTTTCTGAACACATTTTGAAAGCATAAACATAAGCAATTAATCTTCATAAAAACTGTAACAAGGTGATGTACAACAACAGTGAATTAAGAAAATTTGTTACCACATATTCTTCATGCTTAGATGTATGGTTTGGATGAATAGAAGATTCCTTTCTTGATTAACTAGGTGCAATCAATTTACAAAGCACGTCTATGTTAATGGTGTTAGCTTGCCCAAGTTGAGATTGAATGAGGAAGAACATTTGTTTCATCATTTCTTCTCTATCAACTATTTTATTTGAATGCATGAATTAGCCTAGTGAAGTCATAGGCCAAATGATGCCAACCCCAAATGTGATTCCTACTACTATCACCTAGAAAAAAAAACACATGAAACCTTTCTTTGTTCAATTTGTAGAACCCTTCTACAAAATATCTAAAATGGAAAAGCAAGACAATATCTTGTAGAAATTGAGATGATCATCAAAAGGGAATACGACACTTAACTTGTTCTTATTCTTGAGCCAAGTTAGTGTGTTCCTATAGACTAGTAGTATAATCAAAGCCATGTTCAACTTGAGTGTCAGCTGCTCCTTTAGTCATGCATACATAGTTTCCCATAATCTTATAAGTTGTTATGTGTCGTACTATACATACTTGTAAACAAATAATCCAACCATAGCACCATTCCATAAGGCTATTACCGAAACTCACTTCAAAACCCAAAATTTATAGTACAGATACACATAAGAGTTCACCTCATGTTGGATCAAACATAGGTAGCTAGAGAGATAGTGATTACTAAGATTAGATTCACCTTATCACCTTTTGCTATCATAATCAAAGATCTTAAAATTACAAGAAAAGAAGAAACAATGTTCAAATCAAATAAACCTGAGAAACAAGAACAACATAACTGTTAATTTAAACCCAATTCATTAAATAAGAGATCAAACCATAAAGACCATAACAACATACAAACAAGAATTGGAAAAAATCATAAACATAATAAAAATTCTTTAGCACATTACACAAAGGCAATTATTTAATTTATGGACTAGACATATCCTTTGTGGACACCGTAGATCATTAGGTCTCATGCATGAACTAGTGGAGTAGCGATTGATACGCTTTTATTTTTTAACTAGCATTTAAACAATACGAACATTACACCAATGCTTAAAATGGTTTTCTCATTTGCTACATAACAGTATCAAGTGCTTATCTAGGGAAGCAAGAAGATGCCATAAACGTTGACGTAACATATTACTACAGTAAACACCTTCAACTCCTAGGCTTTATGAAGATACATTGGAAGCAATAGAGGAACTCGCAGTGTTTAACTATGGAGGATTGCCTTATTGGGGAAAGAACTGTAAACTGGAAATTTATTTACTTCAAAATATAAGACATGATCAAAAAAGATATAAGTCCTGCTAGAAATTTAATTATGCCATAAGGTCAGGCAAACATAAGGTTCCACTTCAAAAGCGTTCTTGATCACTAAGGTTCTAGATATGCCTGTTGGATATCATGCAAGAAACAGTGATTTGAAGCATATAAAGAATGAGTTATCAAGCATTTTCTTAGTTTAAGAGTCAAGATTTTGGCTATCTTTAAGCTTCTGATAACTATGTTTGCCAACTATCTTCATATGGGTAATCCTTTTCATTTACTAAACATGCAGGTTATTGCTGAAACCATCGGCATAATTCATCAAATAGGTTAAAGATATGGAGAAACTTGTAAGTAAAAGCACAAGAACTTGTAAACCTTTAACTCCTTTCATCTAAATAGACAAATTCTTTTCGAGAGATTGTGTACCTTTGTCATGTCCCCAACCTTAGACCGTGATCAACGCTAAAGGAGTAGTAAAATTAAGGTTTACTGGACCCTTAGCAATCCTAAAATGTTGTCAAATCCCTATATCCATAATAACGATGAGATTTCAAAATGATCAAACTCATACTTTTAACAATCAAACAGTTCTAACAATATACAATACTCAATGTGCTACAATGTTGAGATAGTTAATATAAAGGAAATCTGACATATGTAAGACTACTGCAGGTCTAGAGTCAAAGGTCACCAATAAACATACATCGAATCATTAGAGAGGAAGAAGATTGGCGAAGTACCCTTTTAGGAGAGATTTTCAAAGAAGATCCTAAAAAATAGTTGAGGGGAGTCAGACCTTGCAAACTGAATTAATACTATGATTATGTTATGCGCTCCTAAGGATTTCAAATATATATATATATATCAATGAAATTTCATAACATAATGATTTTGTTCATAAATATGCATGCATTTCCTATATCAGTATCATGCCACATAATCATCACATTCATAAATCACAAATAATAATGGAGAACTGACGAATGACCCTATGACATATTCCTTACTAATAGACTATAGCCATAGGGGCTTTTTTGTTCCATATGGGTCACTTGGTCTAAATGTAGCGGAATGTCGATCGAGATCCATACTCAACCAAACCGCCACAACCTCACTATGACATGATTTCCATTCTAGAGCAAGCTCGACCAAACCGCCACAATTATGCCACCATATCATGTACAATATATCAGTTGACGTTCGAGAGCAAGCTCGACCAAAACTCCCCAACCGTCTCATATCTCAATCAATGGATCCACTAATGGATCAACTACTAACCCAAATCTATACCTGAATAATTAGCTTATTGTGCTCACAGCCTGGATACAACCACTAGGTAGCTCATGTTAGAGTAGTGCCCTAAAGGCAATCGCCTTTAGTGCGTTTTGTACAAAGTTATGTATAGGCTTTATTTTCAATAATAAAGAAAAGCATATTTCATTAATTTGGTGTTCATTCTTTATGAATTTATATTGATCTATAAGCAAATTAATGAAGTCCATGATATATGACATAACATGAAGGAAATTATGATGTGATCATATTATTGAAATTCCTATCATATGCAATTATGTCAGTATCTAAATTATCCCTAGTCGTAGGATTAATGAGACTGGACATCGTTAATCCGGATAGAGTAACATATGTCAAACTCCTTGATTTGATCAAGCAGTAGATCTCAGAAACTGTAAACATGAGATGTTTAGAGTTGAGATGTGGATGCTTACTAAAGGTAGTAAGTACATTGGATGAACTACTATGAGATCATCACATGGATGTCCTATTCTAATGTTAGTGATAATCTCATCTTAGTAATGGTGCAAATATCCTTAAACTTAAGGTACTCAAGGATATCTTGGATGTTGACTATTTGCTTTGACTCCATTCCTTGTTGCCTTACAGAGATCGCTCATAGGTAGTGATTGTGTAACATCCCACTATTATAAAGCATATACCCGCACATAACAATGGTATTCGAGAATATACGCTACGAGGATGGCATGTTAAGACGATCGAAAATACTTATAGCAAAATTTCCACACATCAAACACATCTTAAGCAACTTATATTTCATTAGAGCCCATTTCATTACAATCATATTCAGTCAGAAAAGTCATTACATTTCAGAGTTCATTTATACAACATACAAAGTTACAAAATACAATGTTTAATACAATTTAACTGATGACTTATATAGGTATAAACTGATCCTGACCACTAACTCATGCTCATATACAATGGTTAAACTCTAGTTAGTCTAACTGGGTGTCTCCTTTGAGTCTGAAAAATATATTGTAAATTTTGGAATTTTGCGAACTCAGTGAGTAAACCATCATTAATGATCTCACTCTAGTCAAAAACACAATATCACATAACCAACCAATTTCACAAATTTTCTATCATAATAGGACATAATGAATATCACAAACTTCACATACATTCTTTCAGAACCTGTATAACCCAATCAATCACATTATCATGGCATATCACTTTAACATCACAATTTCAGAAAAGGTTTCATAAGCATATATTTCATAATCATAAGTATACAAATGTAAATACATACGAGACTCCATATTTCTTATTATTTGTTATGATCGAGTGCCTTTCAGATACAGATACTAGCCCATTGGGCTCAGTCAGATACAGAAATCATGAAGCATAGCACTACGTGCAAAATTTTGAGCTTAATTTTGAGGGTTTTAAATAGATTAAAACTTGTTAAAACCTCCTACGCAGCACTTCTTTAATGTCGATAGCTTAACGTAACCTTTATGCTTAACTTCATCCTGGATCAATAATCAGTGGCTAGTTTCCACTCTTTTCTCTACAAAGCGATTTTATAGCCTGTAAACAAGCCACATGTTATAGGATGATCAAAAAGACATGATGTATTAAGTTAGTAAAACCAATTAATTACAGTAATGCCCTTTTAAATGACAAAATGTTAATAAAATGAGGGATAATGAAACTCCCTGAATCAACGACTAACTCGAACAATTTATCTTTGAGGAAGTGGGAACCCTCCGTACTTATGGTCACTACTAACACCTCATCAGTAGTTTCCTTACTTGGTTCCTCCTCTAATTCTTCCTCAACTACCTCTGTCCACTCTTCTTCTTATTCCTCTCGAACAAAGGTTTCTAGCTCATCTTCTTTAATTATCTTTTGCCACTCCTCTACTTTTCCCTTTTTAGATGGAGGCTTCTTCAGGAAGCTGTTCTTGGAATGTTTCTTTGTCCAGGAAGCCAACCATCATCTTTTCTTCACTCTGCTATGTTAATAGCTTCAAATAGTATTCTGTGTTATGCTCAAAATATTTAGGTGAAGAAACCCTTTCTTCAAATTCACGTCGGCTAGCTTTAAGTTTGACAATGTATTCCATTAATTTATCTCTAATATTTTCTTCCTCTTCCTCTTCCTCTTCCTCTTCTTCTTCTAATGGAAACTCTTTGTCGCTACAAAGGGTGATTGTCATTCCACATTCTGTAGGGTCTATTCCAATATTACTAAACAAATTCCCTTAGATTTCTTTAGATAGTATCTCCACCAGCTGGTCCATTCGATTCACCAGATTTTGTATATGAGCGTCTACTTCCTGAAGTCTCATGATTGATTCTTGAATAAAGTTGGCCATCATACCTTCTAGAATTGGCTCATTAATTGGAGATGCTCGGTGCTATAAATATCCAGCTAGAGCATAATCATTCCATCTATAGGCATAAGATTTGCTCCATTCCAAATTATAGGTATTCTTATATAACGCATCATGAGGATGATTGTACATGTTTGGTGGCTCCCATATATATGTTGGTGCTCAACATTCATGATTGTAGTGATAACTCCCACAAATGTGGTAACATGACCTAGATATCAGTTGAGCCTCCAAAAACATGTCATAATGACTCTCTCTCCTATATGCCGATGTGGAAGACTACAAAAGGCAATTTTTTCATGGTTTTTTTAACCAAATTCTCAAACTAGGGAAGGAAGTTGAGCATTAGATAACTTGCAGGATAGGGATAAGGGATAGAATTTCTTTATAGTATGACAATTGGACAAGCCAGGGAGCTCTAATTCACCATCCGATTGTCAGGGATACTCTGGATAAATTTTCAAAAAAAGCTAAAGTCCAAGAATTAATTGCAAATGGCAACTGGGATCTTTCCCAAGAAGAGATCATATCTCTTTCGATACCACAGCCGATACAATGAAGGAGATGATATATATCTATGGAATGGACTATCAGTAGCAGAAATAACAAATAGGCAAGCAAAACAACTAAAGTATGGGACAAACCCAACAATTGGATGAGGTAAATTGATATGGAGTAACACTATCAAGCCAAATGTCAGCTTTTTGAGCTAGTTAGCCATGAAGGACAGACTAAGCATTATGACAAGATTAAAATTCCTCTCCTACTCCAAAAGATGTATCCTTTGCAACCAAGATGAAGAGGAAAAAGACCATCTATTTTTCATATGTGAGTTTTCTAATAGAATATGGCAACAAGTCTCCTCTCTATGTACACTTAATTGCTATCAAGGCAATCTAAATGGCATTATTCAAGAGATACTACTGAACCATGCACCCAAACATGACCAGGATGTTTACATGGCAACCATTACAATATGTATTTAGGAGATCTTGAGGGAGAGGAATAACAGAAGATTTGTGTAAAAGGAAAGAGGCACAGTTGCCCTCACGGAAATCATCTCTAATAGTATTAGAGATCAACTGGTCATAAATCAGATAGAGAAGAAATGTAGCGAGAGACTAGTTATTTCTAAGAGACTTTAACGAGAATTCAAGAATACCCAGTACATCTTAGAGCAGTAAATCTCTGCAACCTAATCTGGTCAGTTACCACATAAATAACATTTTTGTAAGAATCTAAATTTGGAACCTTATAAGGCCCCTCCTCCATGAGGTCTTTACGCTTAATCCTTTGTGGGCGTTGAAGATGTGCAGTCGGGAGATACGAAATAGTAGCCAGAGCTCAAATACACATGATGACCCTTCGAGTATCCCTAATCAGAAAAAATGAGTGAAGATGAAAAGAGAAGATGAAGTAACTAAGCGCAAACCAGAAATTTCTTACCTCCTTAATCATCTGGAGAAACTGAAGATGGAGACTTTCAAGCCCTAATTCGGAAACTTTTAGAGAAACTTTAGATGGGGGATTTTTGGTTAACTTATTTTGGGAAGATCCGAGAGTTTACTTTATGTTGTTTTGTTACACGAGGACATTCTTTAGATTACGGTCTTTGTTTTTGATATCCTGTTAGTAAGATAAGTGTTGTACTAAACTCCTTTCCTTATTTAATTCATTTTAATTTTTCAAAAAAAATCCCAACTTCTATAAAAGTATTGTTTGCTCCATCCTTCCATTGTATGTTGTGGCTATGATAATAAATTGTAAATCTTACAATAAACCACAAACTCAAGATTAAGTAGAGAAATTCAAAGGATAATTAAAAGAATAAGGCACAGATACAATACAATAAGAAATAAATATAAAAGCTTAACTAAAAATAGAAACAAAAGTAAAACAGAATAAAATAAAGAAAAGTCGCTAGAGAAATAAAATAGAGGTTTTCCTAATATCATTAACCGGGCAACGACGCTAAAAACTTGATTGAATTATTTTGTGAGTTAGTCAACATTGTAATGATCGCAAATGCACTATATAGTTATAGCTACTACCAGTAAGTACGGGTCGATCCATGAAGATAATAATTACTAGTAATTACCTTTTTCCTATTATCTAGCCTTTGGACTGATTTTGGATTTTTAATGAAAAGAAATAAAACTAAATCAAATAAAATAAATGGGCAACAATATTAAACAGAGAATTACGGAAGCATTAAGAAAATGATCAATATAAAAAAGCTAGTATCTAGGTTTCGAATCCCTTTATACCCTTAACATATTGATCTTTTATTATGTAATTCTTTTGTTAGTTTATTGGACCGTGGAGACTCCTCTGGTATACTAATAGCTGATTTTGGTTCAACTGACAACTAATCTTAAGGTTG
This sequence comes from Erythroxylum baracoense, assembly GCA_025629805.1. NCBI lineage: Eukaryota > Viridiplantae > Streptophyta > Magnoliopsida > Malpighiales > Erythroxylaceae > Erythroxylum > Erythroxylum baracoense. The sequence goes on along the minus strand of JAOTAY010000009.1, from coordinate 9,645,216 downwards.
CCAACCAAATTACTTAGGTAAAAGTTTATAGGAATACGTTATCGATTTATGATTCCCTCTATTGAGTTTGACCCTAATTCGGAAGATTTATATCATCCTATCAATCAACTCCTTATAATTATGGTAGATATATTCAAACGTAGGATTTCTCAATCTCTACGTATGAAATCAGGTTATGATATAATATTTCGGGGTTGATTAGAACATAAATAAAACTAGTAATCAAATCACAATAATCAACCAAACCAATTGCATTAATAAACAAATCAAAACATATCAAAGTATTAACATAAGGTTCATCTAACCTAAATATTGATAGGACATTTAGATACACATGATCGAACACGAAATCAAACATACACTGAAAAAAAACAAATTGAAAACAATGGGTTTATAATTCTAAATATCCTTGATTGTCTTCTATTTTTATGGCCAAGAGGTTTGATCTTCTATTTGAATGGATCTTTTAATGAATTCCTTGTATTTTTTGCTTTTCTGGATCAAAATCGCCCCTTAAGAACGATCTCCACATCTGGAATCATCTCCTAACATTTGCTCCCTCTTCAAGTCTCCGTTTACGTGCTTTTATAAGAAATTCTAGGGTTTTGGTCAATGCATGGTCTTGTAACCGTGCATCTAACCATGCATCACCAAACTCTTTGCAAATCGCAAAACTATACAGCCTGGGAGATGTGCACGGCCTAATGCATGGCCATACATCATTTATGTGCATCAAATCTTTGTTTTATGTTGTGTTTTCTTCTAAATTCTTTTCTTTTAAGTCCATGAAAGCAATTATAATATGCAAACACACTTAGAGAAAATTAAGTACCAAATATACAACAAAAGTATCAAATATCAAGCAAAAAGACATCAAATATGAGGTAAAATTATAGTCAAATATGCATCTATCACCATTATTTCCTTGGCCCATTTTAAAGCTCTTGGTAATTTTCTTTTGAAAACAATTATTAGAAACACCATTCTTTTTGCTTATTTAATATTAATAGAAGTGATACTAATTATTAGTATTCATTTGAAGTCACTTGATATTGATAAACTAGGCAAATAAATTAATATGCTTTAAGTACGCACATAAATAAGGTTCTTAGGAGTTAGTTCTTAACCCTTTTATCAACTCATATCTTTGTGGGTTTACTTAACGTATATATATCTCACATAATGAGAATTGAAAGTGTTAGTGTTATAAGAGAAAGACCTACAAGTGTATAGGCTATAAACATTTTTAGGTCTTCGTGGATGTTGTAAGTGATATAATGCTCTCTTTGTATATATATGGAATTAAAAGATCCCCTATATAATGAAAAAGCCTTACATATAAATTGGTAAAGGCCATAAAGTTTTTGAAAAAAATATGTTCTATATTGAATGGGAGTATATACCACATCTTTATGATTATAATGATATCTCTAATGATTATGAGATTATTTCATGTCAACTTGATGATAAAGAGACTTATATGAATGAAAAGTTTATTAGATGTTCTTTTGGGATGATCTTTTATAAAAATTATGTTTATATTTTTTCGTGAGTGTTATACCCTCTGAGTTAGATTGCAACTTATATACGAATGCATCAAATTTTCCTTTTACTTAGGATAAAGATGATGATAGATGAATAAGTGACTTTTGTGAATATTTAGAAGATGTAATATGTTTATATGAAAATTTAGGTTATGTGAAAATTTAGGTATAGGCTTATCTGTAAATGATTGTTCCTAATAAAAAATATCTTATCATTGGATGTTGCATGGCTTCTAAGTATATTGTTCAATTATTCACTTTCTATAATGAATTTAGACTATGATTTTTTAATGACATCAATCTCCTTATTTAATGCCTCATGTTTATGCAACAAATTATTTACTTTATCATTAGCAACAACCAGATCTTATGTTTTTCATGTTATGCATATCATATTTTAATTTCTCATTCTTAATCATGCATACTTCTAAAAGTTTTTAAATATGCTTATACTTATAAGATAGTTTCTTCTTTTTCAAGCTTATGAGGTCTAAACATTCAACTAACTTATTATATGAAAGGTCAACATCATAATCATTATTATTATCATTAGAATTTGAGGAAGAGGATACCTCATTATTATTGGCTATAAAGCACATACTTACCAATATAATTTTGGATTCCCTATACCGTAAGTAATAGTGTTATCCTATATGGCCTTAAGTCCTTTCTTTTTATTTCAATTGTTTGTCTTCTTCTTTAAGAACTTCTCAAATTTCTTTTTGAAGAGCTTTATATCATCCTTTTCAATCTTACTTATGGAGGTCTCCTAATCATCAACTTTCTAATCTTTAGATACTTAAAACACCATTTCTCTTCTTATTAGAGTTATTTACTCTTCATGTAACTAATTTATTTGCATTTTTAGTTTCTTGTATGGTTGTTATCTTTGTCTCCTAAACTTTGAGTAAAGGACTAAAAAAAATTCTTACTGATTCAAGATTAGTGTAATCCTACCAAGGCTTTAAAAGTATAAATAAAATTGGTATAAATATTAGAAATATAATGATTTTTGCTTATGAAATAGCCAATATCGATGCACTCATAAGCTTGTTATATAAATTTACTTGAGTTATGCTCTCAAGTGTGATTTCAAGTATGTGTCCTATTATATGAACAATTTCACATATAGACACTCAACTTAATTCATTTCTATCAAGGGTAGAAAAAGAAATCAACACTTTTTACTCAATACAATGAGCCTTTTACCATTATCATTCCACTCACTTATATCCTTTAGTACCTAAGTCTCCACTTTGTATATAACTACTGTATTAGAATATAAGAACTATTCTTTTTAATTCTTCAAAGATCAATTGTTTTAGCTATAAGAAATTTTTTCATCTTTGTTTTCCATAGATGTAATTGTTACTATCAAATAAAGGGGGTCTACCTTTATTTTGGCTATCTTAACTAAAAAGAGAATCAAAATGTGCTATAATCATTTTTTGTAAAAATTTTGTTAGAAATTTATATGCAATAAATGAGACCTAGTCTAATTCCAATTATTACTCTCCATATCGCAAACTAGAGGAGGGTAAATTATGTTTCTTATTTTTTTACTCTATTTCTAAACTAATACAAGAATTTTTGTGCTAATAAATGATTATGACAATTTCAGACAAAATAATCATAAGCAAACACAACAATAACATAAGATAGTAAAGAAAGAGAGATAAAAATGATTATAGTAGTTCATTCAAATAACCATTAGCTTATATTCACTTCCCAAACTCCACTTGGGAGTTCACTACAACTAATACATGAATTGTTTATGCTAATAAGTGATTATGAAAATTTTATACAAAATAGTCATAAGCAAACACAACAATAACAAAAGATAGTAAAGAAAGAGAGACAAAAATGATTACAGTAGTTAATTCAAATAACCATTAGCATATATTCACTACCCAAACTCGACTTGGGAGTTCATTATCTTCTTGCTTCAAATGATTGAGAGGAACCCTCCATACATCATCTTCTTTTTCACAAGTGAAGGGAAACCTTTACAAACATTTTGGTTTATCATAAGCGAAAAGTAATCCTATAAAAATCTTGTTTAAGATCAAAAGGAACCTTTACAATTTGAATCCCAATAAAATTTTCTAATTGTAACAATTACTCAGCTATACAATTCAATACATCTCTCTCTTGCTCATTGATAAATAAAACCTCAATATATGTTTTGTCATATAAGCCTACACTCTTTAGCCTCTTAAAGGTATTAGAAACTCTCTAGTATACCCCAAAATTATTTTCATAATTCATATGTGGTCTACTTATATTTACAAAAGCCTAAAATAGTTGTTAAAAATAAAAATAGTCGTTACAACGACTAGTAATAGTAGTATTAGTTAACCACTTTGGCATATTGGTCGAACAATATAGTCGCAAACTTATTGTACATATTTTTAAAAGATGCTCTTAATCGCACTACCATACTACTTGATTAGTCAATCTAAAACCTTAATATTGGTCACTTAAATTCCTATGTCTGTTAATAGAAATTCTTAAAACAAGTTTTAAAAATCTTTTCAAATTCTTGCAAAGATCAAATACATCATTTGACACAACTTGATCTAAAACTATTTCAAAAGTATTTAATAATAAAAGGATTTTTTAAAAAACCTTCTTAAATTTTCTTTGGTTGTGTCAAAGTATATGTAATATGCCTAAGTGTAAATGATCATGCAATGATGGAGTCTCTTATTTATTGAAATTGTAGTATCCTATTTTCCGGTACATGCTTAGGGGTCAACCCTAGATCAAGCATTGCATATATATGCATAACATTAGCATTCATACATGAATTGTAATTTGAACACATTACAAGTTAGCATATGCACTCAATTGACATGTCCCGGGGTATGCAAGATGTTAAGTGAAAATGATATGAATTGAATTTTTATGTCTTGAATTTTTGTATGATTTGATTACAATTGGCAATTTGGAATTAATTGTGATTAATTGAGAGATTGATGAAATAATATGTACATTTGGACTAGGACAAAGGCCTAGTGATATGATAAATTGATACATGAAAAATTTGGATGATTATGTCTATAATTGAGTGACATTTGGCACAGTTAAATATGTGATAAATAGACTATTAATTAAATGACAAATGGATCAATTATTGTGTCACAAGTGGACCAATGATTAGGAGGCATTTGGATTAATTATTTGGTGACAAATGGCAACTTATAGAGTGGATTAGTGGCAGCATCTTAGTTAGGCAAATGTCTTCCATGCCTTAGGACAAATGTTGACATTAGAAGTTGACACTTAACGTCTTGACTACGCAAAGTTTCTACTGGTTCGTTCATTCTTCATCACCACTGAAGTTGCTTAAAACTTTTCTCTAAATTTTGGTTAAACTCTAGGCAAGCTGTTACATGAAATATACATGTTAATCCTTCACAAAATAACTAAGAAAACTATCTTATTGCTACCTTCATTTTGTTGTTGAAATCAGTTCATTATCATCTTGAGTTTGTGTTGATTTTGCTTGCATGGAGACTTGGTTTAATCTGGAGTTTTGTGCTGAATTGAAAGCCCCATAATTAAGTAGATACTTGATCTTTATGGCATGCTTAGTATTATGAGAATGATGTTTGAATTGGAATGAGATGAATGAGATATTGGTGATGATATGTGCTGGAAAAATGTTGCATGAACTTGGAAGCTTTTATGTTTGTTCTTGGAGTTTGAAAACCATGGAATTTTAGGTTGAAATATGGATGAATTAGGTCTGGATCTGATGTATTAAAAAGGTGAATTTATGCCAAAGAAAAATGTGAATATAGTATTCTTGAGTTGAGAAGGAATTATAACTATATACATGATAAGGTATGATAGTGTATGGTTTGATTTTTTATGCATGAAAGACCATAATTTTGAGCTGGAATTGGAGTATAATTTAGACCTTAATGAGGTTGCTTAATAAGCATGAATTCTGGAAAATTGGATTTGTAAAAGATGTTTCAATGTATCATAAATTCGTGAAGAATTGGAAGAAAACATACAGAGCACGATCATGGCCTTCAATGCACGATCGTGGCCTGATTACTTTGGTTCTGTCACGACCGTGGCCATTAGTGCATGATTATGGCTTATTGTATATGATTCTGTCACGATCTTAGGTAGATCCAACACGATTGTAGGCTAGTATGAAGAGTGAAATGTTGTATTTTAAGTGATAGTTGAAACAAATAATGAAAGGATACTATCTTATAATGCATTAGGGTTTGAAATGAACCTAATTGGATGTTGAATAAGTTGGTTGAATGATTGATTGATGAACTTAAGATAATTAAGTTAATTGAGGTGTAAACATAAGTGAAAACAAGACATATCTAAGTGACAATATGTGAATGATTATGAATTATAATTAAGGAAACATACCTGGGATAGTCATTAGGCATGCATTAACATGGCACATATATTTATTTGCATAATTGAATATGTATTTGTTTGATCATGATAGTAATATGTACAATGTATGTGTATGCTCAAATACGTTGTATAAAGAGAAGTAAACTCTTAGATACTTTGATGATGTAAATATTTGTTTTAAAAAAAGTACATCTACAATGTAAATCATGTTTGCAATGAAATGAAGAGTAGTAGTTATTTTTAAGTATTGTGTTATTCTTTATGATGCCATATAAGAGAACACGACTACTCTAACATGTCATTATCATAGGATATATGCTTGAACGTCCTCTAGATTTTCTAGTATATACTCTATGGTAGTGGGGTGTTACAATTTTGATATCAGAGCATAGTTTGGCATCCATAGGGCTATAAAAGGACATTTGGACATAATAAATAGTGAGAGATTCAAATAGTGATCATAATTATTTTTGTTATAAGTCATCTGCTATAGGCGATCAAGTTTGAGATTTAGCTGACGTAAAGCCTGTAGGAGCTAACAGCGAGTCTCGTGTACTTGAGTTTACACAAATGCTTCCAAGAGTCCCTACGAGGAGGGAAAGGAGATACGATAAGCTTAGAAAGCAAGGGGCTGTACACTTCTACAGGAGCACAGACCCTGCTAAGGTAGAAGGGTGGTTAGAAAGAACTGAAATAGTGTTCGATCAGATGGACTGTGAGTTGGATGAGAGGTTCGATTATGCAGTTTCCCAACTATAAGGTCCAGCATATTAGTAGTGGAAGACTGTTCCAGGTAGTGCCACAGGACTTGTAGTTTGACTTGAGAAGATTTTCTGAGGGTGTTTTGAGAGAATTACATGCCAAAGATTTATTTGGATAGAAAGGTGAAAGAATTTCTGGATTTTAAACAATGAAGTCTCTTAGTAGTAGAGTATGAGATAAAATTTAACGAGTTGATGGGGTAGGCAACTGCCTTGATTCCTACTAAAGAGGATAAGTGTAGGAGGTTTGAAGATGGGTTAAACATGGAGATCAGAACGAGGCCAGCCATTTCTAATTTAGGTAGTTTTATAGAACTACAAGTGGCCTCGATCAGAATTGAACAGTTGTTAAAGGATGGTTAAGGAGAGTATAGACAAGAGTCTAAAGTGAGGAGACAGAGTGAATCTTAGGCTGATTCTGGTAAAAGCTTCAGTAAGCGCCAAAACTGATCATTTCAATTCCAAACTAGATTGAGACAATCAGAGTTTCAACTGAGAGCTGGATTTGTTCAGGCTAGTAGAGGTAGAGGACAAGTGCCCTCCTGGCAATTCCAACAGATGCCTAAGTGTGAGCATTGTAGTAAGAAGCATGGTGGAGAGTGTAGGAGATTATCAGGAGCCTATTTCCAATGTAGCTCTATTAAGCATCAGATCAGAGATTATCCCGAGACACTGGGACCATAGTCTGGTATAAGAGGAGGAACAATTACTGAGACAACGGTCTAACAAAGTAGAGCTACTGGATCAGTACAGATAGGCAGAGGTAGAAGCAGGACACAATCAGCAGGACTCAATGTCAAGATTGAGGTGCGGAGTAACTAGTCACAGTCTCAAGCCAGGGTCTATGTCATCACTAGACAGGAGGTGCAGAACTCCCCATATGTGGTAGTAGGTGTGTTGAATGTTTTTAATTTTGAAGCATTTGCATTAGTAGATCCAAAATTTACACATTCATTCATCGCATCGCATCTAGCATCTAGACTGCATTGTAATAGAGAAATGTTGAATTGTGGTTTAGTGGTGAGTACTCCAATAGTTAGTACTAGAGTGATCGGTGAAGTATGTAAAGGGTGCATAGTTCAGATTGATTAGGCAGAGTTAGAAGCTGATTTGATTGTATTGCAGTTGAGAGAGATAGATCTCATTTTAGGCATGGATTGGCTCACTGCTCATAGGGCCATAATGAACTGTTACACTAAAGAGGTAGTTCTTGAATTCCCAAATCAGCCAAGAGTAGTGTTTCTAGGAGTTAGTCAAGCAGTGCCAGCCTGATTAATTTCATTCATGAGTACCTTGAGATTGATACGAGGAGGATGTGAGGCTTCTCTGGCCCATGTGGTTGATTCTTGTATTGAACAGACAATTCAGGATATACCTGTTATTAGGGATTTCCTTGATGTATTTCTTGTAGAACTACTAGGTTTACCCCTAAAAAAAGAAATGAAGTTTACAATAGATCTCGTTCTAAATACCGCGCTTATATCAATTCCTCCATATAAGATGACACCTATAGAACTAAAGGAATTAAAGACCCAGTTACAAGAGTTGTTAGATAAGGGTTTGATCAGGCCCAGGTCACCTTAGGAAGCTCCGATATTTTTTGTAAAGAAGAATGATGGAACTCTGAGGTTTTGTATTGATTATCAGTAGTTGAATCAGGTGACAGTAAAGAACAAGTATCCTCTACTGAGGATAGATGACTTGTTTGCTCAATTGTAGGGAGCTCAGGTATTCGCTAAACTTGATTTGAGGTCAGGGTATTATCAATTGAAGATAGCTAAGGTTGATGTATTGAAGAGTAAATTTAGAACGAGATATGGGCACTTTGAGTTTTTGGTGATGCCATTTAGGTTGACGAATGCCCTAGTTGCTTTTGTGGTATTAATGAATAAGTTATTCCAAACTTATTTAGATCGTTTTGTGATTGTGTTTATTGATGATATCTTGGTGTATTCGAAGTGTAAAGAAGAACATTCAGAGCATTTGAGATTAGTTTTATAGATAATGAGAGAAAAACAAATGTATGCCAAGTTCATTAAGTGTGAATTTTGGCTAGATCAAGTAGTATTATTGGGTCACATAGTGTCTGGACAAGGCATACAAGTTGATCCAAAGAAAGTATAAGCAATGATGAAGTGGGAAGTTGCGAGGAATGTGTCTGAGATTTGGAGTTTTCTTGGATTAGCCAGATACTACCGAAGATTTGTTGAGAGGTTTTCACTGATCGCAACCCCTTTAACAAAGCTTCTGAGGAAGAATGTGCCTTTCAGATGGAATGTTGAATGTCAGAGAAGTATTGAAAAGGTAAAGCATCGGTTAACTATAGCACCGGTATTAGCTATTCCATCTGGATCTGGAGGTTATGTAGTATATAGTGATGCTTCATACCAAGGGTTAGGATGTGTATTGATACAGCATGGCAGAGTGATAGCATATGCATCTAGACAACTGAGGTCTCATGAGTTTAATTATCCAGTACATAACTTAGAATTTGCGGCAGTAGTATTTGCTTTGAAGATTTGGAGACATTACTTGTATGGTGAAACTTTTCAGGCATTCACTGATCATAAAAGTCTGAAATATCTGTTGAGCTAGAAAGAGTTGAATATGAGACAGAGGATATGGATAGAATTTTTGAAAGATTATGATTGTACAATCGAGTATCATCTGGGAAAAGCTAATGTGGTAGCTGATGCATTAAGTCGAAAATTGAATAGCAATTTGGCTTAAGTACAGTTATCTAGGTTGCCTAACTTGGTACATTTGAGAGCTTTAAATGTTGAATTGAATTTGGAACAGAATGAGGCATTGGTAGCTACACTGAAGTTAAGACCAGTTTTATATGAAAGAATTAGACAAGCTCAAAGCAAAGATCTCGAATTAGAGAAGCTAATTGATAAGTTGAAAGTGAATCCGGATTCTGAATTTGAAATGAGAGATGAGACATTGTGGTTGAAACAAAGGTTGTGTGTACCTGATGTTAAGAATCTGAGGAAAGAGATTATGGAGGAAGCACATGTAGCAGCTTATGTTGTGCATCCTGGTACGACTAAGATGTATAATACATTGAAGCAACATTTTTGGTGACCAGGGATGAAAAAGCAAGTGGCTGAATATGTGGCTAAATGTTTAATTTGCCAATAGATTAAAGCTGAGCATCCGGCTCCAGTTGGTAAGTTACAATCTTTGCTTATTCTGGAGTGGAAATGGGAAAGAATCATGATGAATTTTATAATGAGTTTACCGAGGACTCCAAGGCAACATAATGCCATTTGGGTTATTATTGATAGATTGACCAAGTTGACTCATTTTTTACCAGTGAGAGAAAATAATTCACTAGATCAGTTAGCTCGGAGATATGTGAATAAGGTAGTGAGGTTATATAGAGTTCCAGTGTCCATTGTATCAGACAGGGATCTTATATTTACCTCTAGATTTTAGGCTAGCTTACAGACAGCTTTGGGTACGAAGTTGAACTTCAGTACTGTATTTCATCCTCAAACAGATGGACAACGTAAGAGGATAATTAATACTTTTGAGGATTACTTAGAGCTTATGTTTTGGAGTTTCAAAGAGTGTGGGATCAGTCTATAGCTTTGATCGAATTTGTTTATAATAATCAGTAACACAGTAGTATCGGTATGGCTCCATATGAGGCGTTATATGACAAGAAATGTCGTTTGCCTTTATATTAGGATGAAGAGGGTCTACGGATTATTGAAGGCCCAGAACTGATTCAGGATACTGTTGAGAAAGTGAAACTGATCCGAAATCGAATTAAAGCAGCACAAGATAGGCAAGAGAGTTATGTGGATCAGCATAGGAAAGATATGGAGTATCAGCTTAGAGATAAAGTATTTCTGAGAGTATCACCTTAGCGAGGCGTGCTGAGGTTTAGTAAAAAAGGTAAGCTCAGCCTTAGGTATATTGGTCTATATGAGATTATTGAGAGAATTGGACCATTGGATTATAAGTTAGCTTTACCTTCTGAAATGGCTCAGATACATAACATGTTTTGACAGCAAATGTCAAGTGCACTGTAAAATTTACTTGACTCTACACACTAAAATTTGTAGTTATGGTAAGTCAGGATCGAATCCACAGGGAATGTTCAGTTAATTTTTGTAACGAAATTAATTGATGTAAGGAAAATATATGGGCGGTTTGGCTTTTTAAGCAATTTAGAAATTAAAGTAAAAGTAAACTATCAAAACAAATAAAACAAGCAATCGAAAATGAGAAAAGTGTTGAATATAAGTAAGGTCTAGTTCTAGGGTCAATCTCGGCCTAAAAACGATCAAACATATTCCATCATCCTAACATCTTTAAAACTCTCTTCGGACTATTGATCTGAGATTTATGGAATGCTCTACTAATACCAAATTTCCTTTAGGTCGTATTTGATCAAGATACGATCGTTAATTAAACCTAACTATCGAATAACCTAGGATATGATCTCCAGATTCAATTTGGTAGCCACATTATGAATTGGAAAACAATCAATATAGGCAATAACCTCACACGTTCGGGTTATCTAACCTAAGTTATGTTGTTCCTAATGATTAACGATCATTAGATGCTACTCACAAACATCAAAAGTAACGATTACGTATTACATTCAATGCTTTAGCAATAGGTTCGAAATAAAACAATCAAAATAACATATTAAGACCATTCATCCCAAAACCTAATCAAATCAACACCAACAACACAACAATCCGAAAAGAAATTATAACCTTAAAATGATAAAAATAGCTTAACTATGACTTAGCGTCGATATTCCTATTGAACTAGTATCTGGAAGCTAGGATTTCATCTCCATTTTATGCTCCAAGCGTGAGCCATCATCTCTTTGCTTCAGTGGTGAAGAAAAATGACCAAAAATCTAACACCTCCACTCTATTCCATGCCCGCTCTTTTCTCCCTTTGTTGCTATTCATGTGATGTCACAAATAAACATTTGTGGTCCACCGTCACTATTCACTTATGTTTAAAACCATCTCCCGCAAGCTCTCTTTTACCTCCCCTTTTTGTTTTGTCGCCCTTGATGCGATGAATTAAGGTTGATGGACCACCCTCTACTCATGTTTTTTAAAACCCTCTGCATTTTAAGTCAAAAAATGCACCCTACATTTGCGTTTAGTTTCTTGGCTCTGCTGCTGCGCGTCGTCATTTTCTACTGGTGTGAAATGTTTGTGTTTCATGTTGCGTTTAACGCATACTTTCAACCATCTTTGCCAAACATTGTCAATTTGGTCTCCTTGGCTCTATGCGTGAAATACACATATGGTTGTGTGTTTCATATGTGTGTTTCCCGCATGAACTGTGGATTGTAATTTGTAAAAGTTGCTCATATGTATGGAGCTATCCGAAATGCACCTTTGTTACTGTCATTTTGTGCTTCAAGGAAGGCTACATTTTGCTTCATCTTTTTCTAGCCATCATTCCATTAACTTCACACTATTAAACTCACGTAACTTAGATGCAAAAACAAGCACGTGCCCCTGTTATTTCTTTATTTTTTTAGCAAGCACTTTTAATTCTTCTTCTTTGTATTTTGATTTTTCTTGTCTTCTTTTTGTCTTTCAATTTTGTTCTACTTGCTCCTTAAAGACAAGTGAAAATTAATCTTCGAAAAACTACCTAAATGTAGTGCTTTCGACTCACTTTAATTTCTTTGCTTCCTAATTGTGCCTAAAATCACAAATGAGTCAAAGTGAATAACTTAAGCATTTCTAAGGCATTAATCACTAAGCGTAGCATATCAAATGAATCAAAATTTAAACACATATTATGTTTCATGTAAGTATGCTTAGAAGATATCAGTCAGATCCTACTCATGTGATACTGACTCAGGAGATTTAGGTTTCGAATAATCTGAATTATGTTGACGAACCAGTTAAGATAATTGGCTATCAAAATAAACAAAAGGCAGTACCCTACCTATTTAATCATTCAGGTAAGAATTTGAAGGACAAAATTTCTAAAGGGGGAGAATTGTAATATCCTATTTTTCGGTACATGCTTAGGGTTCAACCCTAGATCAAGCATTGCATATATATTCATAACATTAGCATTCATACATGAATTGTAATTTGTACACATTACAAGTTAGCATATGCACTTAATTGACATGTTCCGGGGTATGAAAGATTTTAAGTGAAAATGATATGAATTGAATTGTTATGTCTTGAATTTTGGTATGATTTGATTATAATTGGTAATTTGGAATTAATTGTGATTAATTTGGAGATTGATGAAATAATATGTACATTTGGACTGGGACAAATGCCTAGTGGTAGGATAAATTGATACATGAAAAATTAGGATGATTATGCCTATAATTGAGTGACATTTGGCATAGTTAAATAAGTGACAAATGTACTAGTAATTAAATGACAAATGGATCAATTATTGTGTCACAAGTGGACCAATGATTAAGAGGCATATGGATTAATTATTTGGTGACAAATAGCAACTTATGGAGTGGATTAGTGGCAGCATCTTAGTTCGGCAAATGTCTTCCATGCCTTAGGACAAATGTTGACATTAGAAGGTGACACCTAGCATCTTGACTAAGTAAAGTTTCTGCTGGTTCCTTCATTCTTCATCACCACCGAAATTGCTTCAAACTTTTATCTAAACTTTGGTTAAACTCTAGCCAAGTTGTTACATGAGATATACATGTTAATCCTTCATAAAATAGCCAAGAAAACCAGCCAATTGCTACCTTCATTTTGTTGTTGAAATCAGTTCATTATCATCTTGAGTTTGTGTTGATTTTGCTCGCATGGAGACTTGGTTTAATCTAGAGTTTTGTGCTGAATTAGAAGCCCCACAAGTAAGTAGCTACTTGATCTTTATGGCACGCTTAGTAGTATGAAAATGATTGTTGGACCCCGATTTCTTCTTCAATATGTTTGGGATTAATTTTATTATTTTGTTGTGATTAGGCTTTAATTAAAAT
>JAOTAY010000009.1:9601856-9621015 GCA_025629805.1 Erythroxylum baracoense | reverse complement strand
TTTGAAATGAACCTAATTGGATGTTGAATAAGTTGGTTGAATGATTGATTAATGAACTTAAGATAATTAAGTTAATTTAGGTGTAAACCTAAGTGAAAACAAGACATATCCAAGTGACATTATATGAATGATTATGAATTATGATTAAGGAAACATACCCGGGATAGTCATTAGGCATGTATTAAACATGGCACATATATGTATGTGCATAATTGAATATGTATTTGTTTGATCATGATAGTAATGTGTACAATGTATGTGTATTTAGACTCTTAAGTTGAACGTCATCGACAAGACATTGCCAGACCATCCAGGCAATAGCATGTAAGGGAGCGTATTGTGAGTCAACCTAGATGATATCACTAGGATTGATTTATTTATGTTTCTATTTAATTCCCATATATTGAACTGTTTTTAGACTTTACGGTCCAACAAGATTGATATTTGGGAATATATAGGAAGTGTTCTGTTTGCATCTATAATCTAAATGATATATGTTTGCATCTGAATTCTAAATGATTTATGAATACTCAACGAAAGTTGAATGTTGAACTGAGGTTCGATGAATATGAGATTTTGTCTGCGCATAAGTAATTGTTGTTCATAATATAATCTGTGATTTGATGCATTACATTAAATGCATGATCAAATAAAGGCGTTGTGACTAGAGTAGCCAGTCTGAAAGAGCTTTAAGCTCAGAATTCTACACGTAGAGCTTTACTCCGTGATTTCTGTATCTGAATGAACACTATATAGGACAGTATCTCTATCTATATCTGTATCTAAAAGGCACTCAATCACAACAAAATAATAACGGGAGCGGAGTCTCATAAGCATCTGCATTTGTACATTTATGATTATGAATTATATGTTCATTAATCCATTTCTAAAATTGAGATGATAATATGATCTGCCATATTTGTGTAATTGTTGATAAAGTGATTGATTAGAATATGCATGTTTTGAAAGGGTATGTGAAGTGTGTGACATTTTTTATATCTTAATGAGATAAGAAATGTTATAAATTTGGTTATATGTAACATGAATGAGCTCATCAATGATGGTTCACTCACTGAGTTCGCAAAGCTTATAAAAATTACAACGTGACTTTTCAGGTACGAGAGAGGAGACATAGTTTTCTAAGTCAGAATATTATTGTTGATTTTGGACTAAAGAATGGCTCAAATGTTGGTTAGCTGACAACTGAGGAGTTATAGATTGTGCATATGTACTTCTCATTCCTTGAAGATCTTTGTATAAAGAGAAGTAAACTCTTAGATACTTTGATGATGTAAATATTTGTTTAAAAGAAAGTACAGCTACAATGTAAATCATGTTTGCAATGAAATGAAGAGTAGTAGTTGTTTTTAAGTATTGTGTTATTCTTTATGATGCCATATAAGAGAACATGACTACTTTAACATGCCATTACCATAAGATATGTACTTGAATGTACTGTAAATGTTCTAATATATACTCTATGGTAGTGGGGTGTTATAAAAATGATCAAGATAAAGTTACAAAAAAATTATAATGATTTACTTGAATTTAATGTGATTAATTCATTTGAATTTATAATTCTTCACTTAAATTGCATGTGCTCTACTTTGTCATTTTCTTGATCTTTTGATTGCTCAATTGTTTCAATGGGGTCTTTTGCTTAATTTACTCTTCTATTGAACTTGATATTTCATATATTAACTTACTAATATTACCAAAGATAAAAATATTATTAGTAACGTATTTTATTATCATTAAAATTATAAGTTAGAACTTCATTTGTACCCAAAAAAATAAAAAGATAAACTATGACCAACTTTTGTATTGTTATAGTAAATTCTTGATTAGAATTGTTAGTTTTAAAACATTTAAGAAGGAAGTGGTTTGCGTATTCTTTACAGTTTTTACGATGATTAATTGTTTCGCAAGAGTTCACTCAACTATATGGCGATCTTAAACCAACAACACTAACATTACATATACTAAGGGCATCCCACGTCTCTCTAGATTAGTATTCCTACATTCTTAGTTATCCGGCATATATGCCTTGGATAGACTATTTCATTGGATGGTGATAACTTATCCAATGCTTCGTAAGCCTAGTCTTCAAGCAATTTTATCTTAAGATTACTTTATTCAATCACACAACTAATTAACAGAAACAATTAATAACATGATAAAAGAATCAAAGCGCAAATACATAATAAGCATTAAAGGTAATAAATATTATACACTAATTTATAATCTTGTTCTTGATTTAGGTTTATTTTCTGAACTCTTTCAAGAGTTCAATCGTTTCCCGTGCTATTGAAACTTGCAAACATTAATGTTCTCTTCTCAAACAGAATTACAGCTTTGAAACCCAACGTCTAACTTAAACTCATTTGTGAAAGTCTTCATCTTGATATGCACACTTGTAAGAATGTTAATCATTTATATTTTGCAATCATTAAATTATGAAAAGGATTAAAAATATAAGTGATTAAAAAAAGATATGCCCTTCATATTTTATTCCTGAAAGACTAAAAACATGTCTTACCCGAAATGATTTTGCCAAATCGATAAAGCCTTTACCTTTAATGCTAGCTCAAGAGCACATCACGAATTAAGCCTCAGGCTCAAATTGTCGAGACCTCACAAACTCAAGATCAAGGTCCTGCTGACAAGGAATAATTCTTACGTATCCGTCGCTTATACGCCACCTTTGGCAATAGATTATGGATGTTACAAATACAAATTGGAAATAGCAAATAGTAGTTAATCATCACAGATCATATGTACTGATCCCTGGATCAAAGACACGAGGGACAACATTTTTCACGCTTTGATATCGTACGATCTAAGTTTACGCCTAGAACCCAAAGATATTCATCATTATAAACTTTAGCTATGTGATCATTCATATCTCCTTATTGCCTTCTCTTCTAGCTTGACTTTGAGGCAGCAAGCAGCATTACTGGTACTTGATTTTTTCTTTTTTCTTTTAGTCTGTGAGATGTCTAAGGATAGTTTCAATTATAAAAAAGCGTTTTAAAACTATTCATACTTAAATTAATTCCCGTTCACACTAGGTCAGTCCGTAAAGAGTAAAGTGTTGGTCAAACAGATCTTTCCATTTTAGTAGTCATGATCCTAATCAACTTCTAAATTCATTTATTTATGATATTAAGTTTCTTTATTTTGGTAAGATTAAATATAATATGTATTTTAAAAATCCTAATTTTATCATTTATATCTATAACAACAAACGCTAATTGACACCAGGCTAGCATGCAGACAATCATAAAGTTTTTGAAAAAGATATTCTCACCTAGAACTAAAATGTAGTGCTCGTTATTAAATAACGGAAATTCATGGTGCAAACCTATTACCTGTATTTGAAAACTTACACGTATAAACTTGAGCTCCAAAAGAAATAAATTAAAAAAGAACCAATAATAAATGTTGTCTTAGCGCTCGACTCTAGTAGCCTATGTAAAGTGGCATTCAGTTTCAGACTTCAGAGTAAGAAATGGAATCAATGAAATCATCCTGCATCGCTGATCACGACTCCTGAGCTTAGCTGTGGTCTAGTTTCCAGGTTATCTGCGTAGATGATCACCTAATCGAAATAAAGCATAACCTGGGCATTTAAACCTGTACTACTTTTTTTGGTCGAGAAAACCTGTACTACTTTACCCGCAAGTAATGTAGCTCCCAGTGAGCTTCCTCTCAGCCCCATCACTCAGATCTGACTAAGACCTTTTGACTTTTGATGGCACCCCTTGCAGTGCAGTTCCTACTGGCAACTGCAACTAGCAACTAGCAACTAGCTACTAGCTACTGGCTTGATTGGACTCATATAACGCGGCAAAAATTTCTTTTTTGTTTTCTCACCTTTTTTACGACAAAACAGGACCCATCAAAATCCTATCGATTCCAAACCTCAAAATTATTATAAACAGAGTTACAGAAAAGAAAGCTCGTCTAAAGGCTCGTGTACTTGTAGGAAAGCACCTGAAAACACCTTGGCAAAACGTAAAGACCATCAGTTCAATCCCTACCTCCCGCCGTCTTTGCAGGGCGGGAACATTTCTTCAACCCCACCTCATTAATAAATACATCCACGATCGCGTTTGTATATCCATGTATGTATTTAGGCACATGTATATGTACTGTTCTTTATGGACATACATCATAATACATATTTTGTTTTCCATCCGAGTGTAATATTTATATTCTTGTAGATTCCCAAAACCCTCTTCTGGGACCCCAACTTTGCGTCTTTATCTACGCCTTTTTGTCCTTGGTTCTTTGCTGCCCATATCCCGTTCTTTCTTCTTTTATTTCTTTGACAGCTTCACTTCTTTTATATATTTGTATTATTTGTTTAATGTCTTCTTCCTCCTCTTCTACTTCTAGCAATAGCGGTGGTGATGGCCGTGAAACCTTTAGCCGCAGTGAATATAGTGGTAGAAGAGCTGGTGACTATGAAGCTGGACCATCTAGGACTCGACCACGTGCAGCCATTAACGAGGTGTGGCCTGAGCTTTTTGTGGAATCTCTGGCTGCTCAAGTAGCCATTCAAGCTGCCAGGATCGCCGGTCGCCTCGCTGCTGCTCAAGCACTTGTGAATCTATTTCAGGTACGTAGTTGCTCTTTGATAATGCAAGCCAGAAGCCATGACACGGTTGGTCGTGAGAAAATGAGTTTATATCACCCGAAGTCATTTAGATTCTGTTTGTTGATGGGGGTCCGACGATACTTGTGTGTGAAATTGTTAGGCAGAGAAATAGGGAAATAAAGACGTATGTAGATAACGATTCTAAGAGTGGACAAGTCTAGTCAAAATGTTGTTTTGAACCTTACAGGTAGGATTCTAATGATTTTAATGACATGAAATATAAATAGTATGGTAATTTAGAGCTCTTGTTTGATTTTTAAAATTGGTTGCAAGGGAAACTGGTCAAGCGTAACGACTTTGGTGTTTATAAACTATAAACAATTGCATTCGCATCCAAGGATCATAAAAAAATCGCCTTTTCTTTTGATCGGTCCGGTTCTAATCCCTTTTACGTCACTGTCGAATGGCGTACTTTGGTTTTTGTCAATTTGTTCATCCCTTCACTTTTTCATCACTATAGCAAAAATGTCAAGTTTCTGGACCCTCTTGAGCTAGCCTAAAATGGTCTTTTTCAGGTTTCGAATTCTCTCTTTCCATACTTGGTAAGATCCTGTCCAAGCTTTAGAAAAAATCCCCTCCCACCTTCTTTTTCTTTGACTGAACTTTCTCATCAGACCGTCCTGGACCAAATCTACGTATTGGAGACAACTATTTCCTTTTTAACTAAAAATGCATGTAGATAGAGACATCACTTTTAACTTAGCTGCGGTTGGTGGGAGCTGTAAGGCATGATTTAAGGAGAAAGGTTCAGATCCTTATCACTTTATCTTCGCGGCCTGACCATTTCTATATATGTAGCTGAGAACAACATTTTTTTTTAGGAGTTAGGTCTGTTATTTCCTTTACACTTTTGTACACGACCAGTCTCAGGGCATCTTGATCTTAATTATATGGGTAAGAGCAGGATATCTAACCACAGTTAAATTAGACTTTTCTTTATCAGGTCAATGCAAATGTTT
Organism: Erythroxylum baracoense; assembly: GCA_025629805.1. Taxonomy (NCBI): domain Eukaryota; kingdom Viridiplantae; phylum Streptophyta; class Magnoliopsida; order Malpighiales; family Erythroxylaceae; genus Erythroxylum; species Erythroxylum baracoense. The sequence goes on along the minus strand of JAOTAY010000009.1, from coordinate 9,615,393 downwards.
TGCTAGCAAGTTAAGGAGCAAAAGTGCAATGAGAAATGTTGTCGGATAAAACAATAAACTGGGGGATAATAATAAAAGTGCATGTATAATTGAATGTTAACGTTCTACTGGGCATTAATTGCTAAGGTAGTCATTGAATGTTCTATCAGTCAAAGCCAGTATTATGTACAAATGCCAAAAACGCACATGGGTGTATCTCCTACTAGTCACTTGAGAGGTAAGGATTTCTCCTATCCTTCAGAAGGCCCCCTGCACAGTCGGTCACCTGTTTTCATCTTTGTTTTGATTTGGTCAATCTTATTTATCTAGACATATTTTGTTTGACAGGATAAAAGTTAATTATTCTTATATGCATGTTTTTTTTTTCATGTGTATGAATATCTCCAATATTATATGTTTTATGCTGTATGGAAGTTTTCTGACGTCTCTTTTTTCAGTTGGAAACGTATATTCGTTTGTGATTTGCCAAACAAATTTTCTGTTTGCAGGTTTTTAACTATTGTAAGTATTTGTTATTTTTAACCCAAAAAAAAAAGGAGGATACGTTACGTATAACTAGCTAGAGAAAAAGGCAAGTCTTCTCTTTTTCTTGGAAATGAAAGAGAAAATATGGGAAATCACGCCTATTGAAGCAATAGACTGCTTGTCATATGAAACAAAAACTGTGTATGGAGCACAGCTATGTTTTGTCTTTTTCCGCAAGCGCAGTTCGTTTTCGAAACCCTATCTGTGACCGAGACTGTGACTGTGACTGTGACTGAGGCTCCGAGTCTGAGCTCTCGCCCTGAATCATGCTTCGTACTAAAGGCTGGTGACTGAAGTGACGTTGCACAAGCTAGAGAACATGCGGAAAGAAACCAACAGAATTACTATTTTTTATGAATGGACGGTCTCCCTGTTAATGAGCAGGATTGTAGTCTGAGCTACAAGACAAGTCCATTCTACACTTCATTTTATTTTTTGTCTATATACAGACACTGACATATGGGAAGCAATAACGCATGCTATGCACCTTCCGCTCACTGCTTTTTTTAATGATAATAAAATATCTTCGAGTTCTCGTCTTCCCTCAACGCCTGACCCTACCTTGCAACCGTTTTGTGCTCCATCGTTCGTCTCTCTTTTCAGGGAAATTGTTTTATAATAAGCATGCCCATGTTTTTCTTCCTTCAATCTCGCTAAATATGTCTAATATTCTTCTCTTCAGGTGTGTTCCACGTGGCGCGCCGTTTCACGCTCAGATCTTCTCTGGCAACGTCTCACCCAACTTATCTGGCGTCGAACCCATCTCCTCCATGACACGTGGCGCGATGAGTACATCTTCCGCCATCGGACTGCCCGGAACTTCCGAACTCGGAGATCGACCCATTTCATCCTCCAGTTTGATCCCTCTGGCTCCAACGACCCGGACGCCCTAATCTGCCGCTGCCTCACTCTCTCCGACCACTATCTCGCCTGTGGGTTCGCCGATGGCGCCGTACGGCTCTTCCATCTCAACACGCGTCAACACGCGAGAACTCTCCACCCGCAATACCGCGATCAATTAGGCCGTTTTTCACGTGCTGTTTCCGGCATTATCATCACCGATGCGAACTTGGTGTTCGCAAGCCTAGACGGAGACATCCACGTGGCAGCCTTGGACGGCAACGCTCAGCCAAGGAGGGTCTACTTCGGAAACGTGGTCAACGACGGCGTGTTGGTTGACTTCACCGGATGTGGTCGGTGGTGGGTGGGACTATACGCCGGGGTACCGGGCCGAGCTTTTCACATATGGGATGGAAACACCGAAGAGTTGACGTTTATTGGAGGAACGTTGACTGACCCAGAAGCAGTGATGGGATGGCACTTACTAACGGAGTTGACTGAATCTGTTGGGCGACTTAGAGTGACGAGTCAGGAATCGGCGGTGGCGTGTACAAGTTCAAGGAACATAGTATTTGATCTGAGGAACCAGGGGGTGATATTAGATGAAGAAGAGTTTAGGAGACCGGCAATAGTGAGCTCGTTTGATGTGTGGAATGAGGCGTACGTAATTGTGAATAACAGAGCCGTGGCTAGCGTGTTCAGGGTGGGGACACGGGAGGAAGTGTGTAGGTTTAACGTGAGGGCGTTGAACGTGAGGGCACATAGAGTAATGGGGTGCATAAATGGAGGGTATTCGCTAATGTGCGCCGGGGGTGTTATAATGGTATGGGAGATAGAGGAGAGAGGGGAGCATTTGTATACTTTCCGGGAGAGAGTGGGTGATGTGAACGCACTTGTGGCCGACGAGAGACACGTGGCAGTGTCTTCTGGTGACACGATACACCTGTGGGATTTTGGGGTGGAGTAGTGAGAGAGAGAATAGTGGTGTGATGTTATATGTAGCATGTAGGAGTTGGGAGAAATTGAGGATGATTTTTTTGTAGCCACTAACCACTTGATACCAGCACGTCGAAGTTTAATGAATGAGGAGGAGATGGGGAGGAGGCGAAGAGAGAGGTAGGCATTCATCAGTTATGGCCATTCTTATTATTTGTACAGTTCCTGACTAGTTTCTTCGTTACAAAGGTGAAGACGATTTAGGGGGGCATCCAAGAAGTATTTATTCTTTCTATTTGTTTAGAAGAATAGCATTTCTGACAGACCATGTTATTACCAAAAGTTGACTTCAATGCATGCTAAAAATCAGGGTTATGTTTTTTATTTGTTTGATCTTCCAGTTCCAGGAGGTTTAAGAACAAGGCTCAAACGAAAGCTGAAGAAATTTTAGCAGACATTAATCAAAGTCAACTTAGGCCTACTACTCTTGTCCTCAAATATGCCCATCACTTTGCCCTGTATAAAGACTAGAGTGGCGATCTCTTCAAAAAAAAAAAGACTAGAGTGGCGATTACTTTGATGCCTTTTCTATCAATGTAGTCCCAATTCTCCGCCTATTAAACTTTTGGCTTCACATCTAAAGCAGCCAAAAAAAGCGTTCAACTAGGTGTGATAAATGATCGAAACAAATTCAGTTTAATTAGGTCTATTGAAATTTGAATTTAAATATTTAGGTATAACTAGATTTATATTTAAATTTGGAATTTAGATTAATTCAAATTAAAAATTATATTATATTTGGTTAAATTTAACTTAAACTGTTGAATAGTTATTTGAGAGCTAGGTAAGCTGGTTCGGCCGATTATTATGTAAAGACGGCAGGAGATTCGAAACAAAGTGCAAACACAATTCAATTCATATTGGCTATGTCAAATTTTGGATTGATAGCCTAAAACCCAAACGACCTCAAAGCCCACACCAATTATGCTTGGAAGAGCTTGGAAAATCTAGTTTCTGCACTTTATTTTCACTAAAGTTGAGGTCAGCCGAATCCCTCTAGTTACTGCCCATGATCAGATATACATTACTCGTAGAATTGCAGAAACGTGACGATCTTAGCTTTTAAAAAGGTTGCATAAACGACTGCCTACCGAATCTCATGTTCGAGCAAGATCCTTCTTCAGCAGCATATCGTACACCCTGTCCACTTTGCTCGGTTCCACCCTAAAAAGGCTATGAGCATCAGCCTTCTTTGTAACGCTACCCTTCATGACCTCTACTGACATAATCTCAAGCATGTTGAGATAATGTGAAGGAAGTATTCTTATCTCTATGCATAATTGTTTCTCCTGCACAAAAATCAAGGACTTTCCAGTTTAGGTCGTTACTCTCATAAGCATTGAGAAAAAGATAAAAGATCCGATGAACTGACAAACATTAAGAGAATAGAAGTTGGAAAAAAAAATGAAAGAGCATCTTACAGATTCAGAGAGCAAGTCCGCCCCTGGAAATCCACTGATATCCCAAATCTCTATGGGGTTAAAGAGAGCTTGATTTGCAGAAGTTGAAGATGACTCATGGCCCAAAGAATTTAAATCAGTTGGCCACCTGACAATTCCATGAGGACTGCAATCAGCTTCCCCCTTCAGGAGAATTGGTCTCTGCAGGACTTTACCACCAGGAGGGCTTTCTTCCGTTTCTTTCTTCCTCTTCTGCTCAATAAACTTATTTGCTTCGGCAGCTGTTTGACACCCAGCAGCTCTAGCGTCCTGTAAGATTACTTCTGTTAAATTTCAATGAACTCAATCCAGAAAAGTGATAAGCAACCACCAAACATAACAACCTTTTTCAACAGCAAACTAAATCAAAGGTGGAAAGTTCAATTTGTTAAGCAGTCTAAAAGTGACATTTGCCAATCCAGGCTATTAAAGGGAGGAGGAAAAACATTTTAGAAAAACTAAAACGTTGTTCTTGCTGTGTGGTCACAATTCCCCAAGTTCTAAGGTTATGTATTAAAAACAGATGCTTAGGATCAAGCATGTGTCAAACCTGAAGATCTTTAATCCTTTTGGCAATGCGAAGTTCCTCAATAACACTCTTCATTAACTCTTCATGATCTTCTTTAGAGTGAAACCTCATAAAGACCTTGTAACGCTGATATATTTCCTTCTCCTCAGCTGAAAGATCCTTCTCAAATGGATCAGAGTAAAGTAAATTCCTTTCCAATATGAAATCTTTTCTGCGCTTCCTCTCATCTAACCTGTCAACAAGTTATCATTGATTAGGGACATAGTTGACCAAAAATCAGCTCTTGACATTAAGTTGTAAATATAACTAAATAAGCTGTCCTAAAATCACATCTAGTACTTCGTTTCAGACTTTCAACCTAAAACGGTTAACGGCTGAGTTAATTATGTCCTAAAATCGCATCTAGTGCTTCCTTTTAGACTTTCAAGCTAAAACAGTTAACAGCTGAGTTTACACAGAAGAACATAACAGAGAACTCACGGCATCATAACATCGATCAGTGGATCTACTTTCAAGAAAAACTCACTGAACAAGAGCAACTAGCTCTGGCTTAGTGTCTTGGTTGAAATAGGGATATTTCCTATTGCGCAAGTAGCAACTGTTCAAGACTAGGTTGTACTTTTTCTGGATCAGAATAACGCATTATCATCGTGAGAAGAAGCTAAGCATATTGAAACATCAAATACATGTTTGTTCATCTGATTTCAAGTGTACCTCTTTGAGTAAATACGTAGAACTCGTAGTTTTAGTTCACGCTCTGCATCACTGTCAGAATCCTTGAACTCCATATCAGCAAGTAGCTGTTCAGCATCATTGTCATATTCAACCTCAAATTCTTGTCTCTTGAAATTAAAGCCGTTTAACTCTGTCATGGAAGGTCCTTCTCCAGAAATTCTAGGTTTTTTCTCTCCAGTGCTCCGATCTGCCTGGCCTTCTGATTACATTAGATAAAACTTAGAGTAAGCATTCCTTGATAAAAATACAGATGAAGCCGCGAATCAACAAATGCATCTCTGTCAAAAAATAATCAGGTTTATTTCCCAATGCAACCTTAATAAAATAAAATAAATATAACTACCGCATAACTACTAGTTTTGGAAACAAGATTTAACACTATTTATAAATCTCATCTATAAATTAATATTTTATGCATCGCTCCTACATTGAAATATTCTGGAAATTTACACATAGATGAAACTATACCCTCCACTTTGACAGCATCATTAGCCTGGGCTAAGTTGGTGGTCACCTTGACTGGACCTGCAAGTGTGACACTGCTGCTTAATCGAGTAACTGAGCCAACTTCTGATATCAACAAAGAAAATTGCAATAAAGCTTGCAGTGACCCCCTAGTTCTGCTGTACAGAATAATGTCAACAATAATATGCCAGGATTGTCCATTTTGCTTCACCTATGTTTGAGATAGATGAAGATTCTTGAGCCGATTCCTCTTTTCTTGGAACTTCATTTCTGGTAAAGAATGTCCACAAGGATCAGAAGTCAGGACTAATCTTTGACAGAACATTAAAAGGAGACCATGATGAACAGTCATACTTGACCCTTGATGCAAAGGTAGATTCTTCTTTTAGCATAAGCTCTCTGGATGCAGGGACCTCTAGGGTTGAATGTAAGTCTCAATCAGTATTCTTTATCACGTGAACATTAAATAGATTACTTAAATGACCCGACAAATTACAAGAACACGACAAATGGGTCCCAAAATAGAAGCAGACCACCCTATGCTTTATGTGATTTTTTATAGTTTAAGATGTAAAACAGAGGCAGCAGGGAACAAAAAAATTTGTGTTTTTCTTCAAAAGTAGAATGAGAAGTTGTAGTGACATGGTATAGTATCCAGATTCATACATACAACCCATAAATTAGCTAAGAGTATTTTGGTATGAAAACACTAAACATCCCATTGGAATACAAATATCGCTAGAAACTGTCTAATTTTGCCTTTTGGATACAGAAGCACCTAGGAAACTATAAAATTGAAATCTAATCTAACCTTTCTTGATTGTGCAATGGCTTTTAGCCATTTCAAGAAGTTCCTCTCTGCTTTTGCCCCTTACACGAGACATATCCTTGAAGAATAAAATCAATAGAAATATTAAAAGAATCACCATCATACGATGCTTGGTTTGATGCCAAGACGCCAAACATCAGTTAACTAAACAGAAAACCCATGGAGTACAAAGAGAGATTAATATTGCAATTGAAACCATCATCCTTATTACACCATTCAACTTACCGGGAGAGGAAAGAATGGGGAATTCATATACAAAGCATTATAGTGATCAATACATTGTGCTTTCTTCTTTGTTCCAACATGCTCTGCAACTTCAGTCCAATTTCCAAATCCATACATTTCTATGCCCTACAATCAGATTCAACAATATTCAGATAAACTAGGAAACTATGCAGCAATGGCATCAGAAATGAGTAAACACCAAGAAATATTAAAATGATATCTGAGATCATGAATACCTCTAGAAGTAATATCTCTTCATCTGTATTCCATTCTGGACAAATGAGGGGGAATGACAAATTATCCTGTTGAAACAATGATGAAATTCATAGACATAGTAAGGCAATCCCACTTGGTTATCCAAAAATTTAATTACATTGCTGAGGAACCTGAGAAAATGGAAAATGAGGAAACAGGTTGAATTGACCAAAAATATACGATAATAACCAGGCTATATTATGCAGGAATTCAAATGCATTACTAGAGGCATCAAAGATAGTATAACACTCTGGAGTGCGATTGTCCCTACTTTGAACATGTATAGCATAATCCATCTTGCAGACAATGATACCACTCTTAGATACATGGATTTCAACTAAAAAGTCCTATTGATTATAAATTCGAGATGCTCCTATCACAGTAGCGGGGCAAGAGCTAAAAAGGATAACTTTTATAACAAGGTTACTAACCATGACTCTGTACGCATGATTGCATTTGTGAGGAGTTAGTTCAGCTCCAATAGAGAAGCACTCCACACAAAGGTCAAAATCAGGACACAGCGCACATTTAATCCGAACCATTCCAGAGATATCTTTATGGCAATAATTGCAGTGATATAATGCCCCTTTCCCTTCGCTCGAATCTTGACACACTGCATTAGAGGAGATACAGAGTAAACTGCGTGCACTCATATGCCTGAAAATCTCAATCTACATAGGATTATGTCGGGCATACCGGCATTAGGTGCAGTATCTGTGTTGTCAGGATTTGTTGCCGTTCTTTTTCTCTTCGATCTACTGAAGCAGAAAGCATCACATAGAGTCAATTGAAGACAGCACAAAGAGGGGGAAAAAAAAAAGCTGTACGTACCTGAGATTAGGATCGTCATCGGTAGAGCGAGATACTGCTTGAGAACGACCCATGACAGTTTGATCTAGGTGATAAAAATCAGAAGATGAACCAGAACCCTCGAAGAACTTTTTATTAATGGGATTGAATTTAGTACTCGAGGCACGATTCAGGTTCGGACTTCGTTTTTACGAAGTATTTATTAATTTGTTAAAATGGCAGCGTAGCGTTGCGTTTGGTTACTATCTCTTGAGTGTAGAGACAGAACGAAACGAAAATTTAGAGACGGAACAGAATAAAAATTGAAGACAGTAAGGTGTTTGGTTGTGATAAACAAAACAGAAAAGATTGTCTCTATCTCGAAGACAAAAATATATTTAATTGCAGTGGACAGAACATAAAAATAGTGTCAATAACAAAAATACCCTTACAGTATAATATACTTTAAAATATGTAATTCATTGGTGAATTTATAATTGTATCAATATTTATTTTAAGTGTATTTTTAATTTTTTTATTATGATGAGAAAATTACAATATAATTAATTAAATTATTATCACTTAATTAATTACATTATATTTAATTAAAATATTATTATTAATTAAAATATAACTATTCATTAATTAAAATATTAATTAATTAAAATATTATTATTCATTAATTAAAATATTATAATTAATTAATTAAAATATAATTATTAATTAATTAAAATATTGTAATTAATTAATTAATTACAATATAATTAATTAAATTATTATTATTACTTAATTAATTACATTATATTTAATTAAAATATTATTATTAATTAAAATATAACTATTTATTAATTAAAATATTAATTAATTAAAATATTATTATTCCTTAATAAAAATATTATTATTGCTTACTTCGGTCGTTCTTTTGTAAATTCCATGGATTTTAATAGGAAGTTTTATATTTTATATATATGCCATGTTTTTTTTATATTTTATTATTTGTAGGCAACAGCCAGGAATGCAATCGCACCGTCATCAACGATACCTTCGGGGTGGCAAATCGGGTGGTTCTGGCAGCTCAACTGGTGGAACCCGCGGTAATGATAATACCCGCGGCCATAACCGGTATAGCCCATATTAAGTGTCGAAGTGCAGAGATTGAGATGAAGCTACTTCTGATTGACTAAAATTAATTTCCATAATTGAAGAAAAGCCTTATCTGTTCGCAAGCAAGAAGCCCCATAGCCAAATTACAAGTAAACGAAAATAACTCGTCCAAAAGCAAGCAAGCAAACGGATGCACTAACAAGTAATGCTTTGAACTTTGAACGCTGAAGCCAGAGTTTGATAGGTAGTCTTTCAAGGATGATTGACAGTAAGAATAAAATTTTGGTCATGATATAGAAATGCATGTCAAATTCATTTATAATTGTTGCTTTAGTTTTGCCCAATTCCTAATCTAAATATTAATTTCCTAATTAAACCCGAGGCTTATAGTATCAGGCATCCACTCTTTATTCTATTACCAGTCCCAGGGTTTCCTTTCCAAATCAATTATAGTCGCTTGAATGCCAAACACTATTCGGGTTATATATAAACAGTTGAAGAAAACGCCTACAACGCTTTAGTGGAGGCCCGCGAGACAAATCCTTTAGGCTCTTCACTGCCTTCAGAAACAGAGCCCATTCTATGTCGGACTTTCCAGGTTAATATCGTCATCTACTTGAAAGTATTAGCGAAGAGAACAACCTGCTGGCGCGAAATCCAAACCAAGTTTGTGGTTAGGTTAGAATGCCTCATGCAACACAGGTCATATTAACGTGTACATAACTGTTCACTCACAAAAGCCTCATTAATATCTGTTTCGTGGAGGTTAAGGCGTAAACGCTCGTTTATTCAGTAACACACTTGCGCACGTTGTTGTTTGGTTTAGCAGTCAATGGCAAACGTAAACCCTACATCAATATTGCGAGAGACATTAACTATTAACTAATCCCACTCCTGTTAAAACATGTGATTGAATGTCACAAAGATTGCATATGGAATGGGCATCAGTTTGCAGCCCTCGTAAAAGCAAATCATGCGCACTCTGAAGAAAAGAAAGTAATATTTACTTCAAATACTTTGGTACAAAGGCACATTTAATGCAAATCACTGTTTTCCTCAAAGTTGCAAAATTAGATACCATATGCAACGAACTCTCTAATGTAAACTCTGGATGCCCTCTTTGAGGTCAATATGAGATGTTTATGCATATATCATTTGGTGTTGCTGGTCAGCTGCTCCGTGGAAAGGCATGCATTGAGCACTCTAGAGCGGCTTCCGGGACGTGCTGAAGGAAAATCAAGACTATTGTTCAATGATAGTAATCTTCTGGCACCAATAAAAAAAAAAAAACTACTCATTCAAGCAGTAAAAGTGGAAGTCACCTAGATGTTAAGCTGCTTAAATTAGAAACGTTATCCGCAAATGCAAACATCTGCAGTTCTTAAGCTTATAGTGCAAGTTTATCCTGCTTTTAACATGCATGAACAATATGCCCAATAAGACACTGTATTACACGTATTGTTCTCTTGGTCATGGTTATAATGTATTAGACACTTCATATCAATTTTCACCTTTACAATCCCCACCCCATCCCCAAAAATTTGGAAAAGAAAAAGCACACACGCATAGAAGAAAACAGACAAGTGCGCCACACAGATACAAAAAGAACAATGAAAAAAGGGAATAAGAAGAAAATACTGTAAGACAGAGAGTGAGAGAGAGATTGAGATATAGAATGTAGATGATAGATCTACATAACTAAATCACCAAGGAAATACTCTAAACCGAATAGATATTTCAGCCATAAATATGCAAGTGCTATACATGCTTCATCATAACCAGCAATTCCATGGTTGCAGTTATCAAATGAGCATCTAGAGCACTTAATATTCTGCAGAGCAATGAAAAGGAAGGCAAAGATAGATCATACATGGCCAACTAGTGTAACTGCTTCTCAAATGAAGGTTGAAAGGTCTTCAGGTGGTTCGATCCATATATTCTCGAAAGGATCTTGCTCTCCCCAGTCATGACACTGCTTACGAGGATAGTATCTACAGTCATCAAGTGAGTATGATATGCAGCGCTTCCCAAAGAAACGAACTTTGGAAAAGTAGACACTGTTTCTCATTATCCCAGGGAGGTCAGTTCTTGAATGAGTTGATAAGAAACTGGCAAAGATTGTCACACCATTGAGGGTTTTCAACTCTTCCCAGACCATTTTTAATTGGTCCAACTTGAATATGATTGGGTTTTCACTACAACATGTATAGATAACTAAAATATCTCCGTCATGCTCTGACATAAATTTACCCTTCCACCAAGTTTTAGTAAAGAAGTTCTCAGGGCATTTAGGAGGTGGCACAGCAAGCACATTCCATGTACGTTGCAGTGGGTCAAAAACTCCCAACCAACCAGTGAGACTCAGACAATAAAAAAGTCCATTGCAGAAAACAATCTTATTCCAAATGCTACTAACAAAAGGCAACCGATTTTGGTAATTAACTGTCCTCCACTCGGTTGCCCCAGGATAACAAGTGCTAATGGAAACAATAGTTGGACTAATGTGCTTAACTGTAAAGACTACACAGCTGGTAGATTTTGGGGAACAAGAGAAGGCAACTATTTGATAAGTTAACTCAAATCTTGGCAGTTTGATCACTTCCCGAGAAAATGGGTTAAAAAAGAACACACGGTGTGTTCTTGGTCGGTATTGCAACAACCAACCATCTTTGGTGTAACAAACTCTTGATCCATACAATTCTGGCAACTCAAGTGAGTAGGTCTTGCGCTGTGATGGGTCATAAAACTCATACAAGTTACCAACTTTTGGAAAATACATCAGCCAGGGAGACTGGTTGACTACTCGAACAGAAACAGCAGCTGCGTGCCATCTCTTGCAAACAACAGAAGCAAAGATGTTATCTGCAAGTGATAAACGACAAAATATCAACTCCAGAAGTTCTGTAGGTAGGTCAGACCACGTATGTAGTTCCAATCTCTCTTTCTTATTCTTGATTGTCATTCTTTTATCATCTGTGACAGTTGCAACCAACCTATACAATCATAAAAATCATGATCAACCACAATGTCAATAGACCACCACTAGCCCCAAGAGTGTCCTCAGATTTCATTAATGGAGAGACCCAACAAGATCTTTCACTTAATCAGATAAAGCCCAGTTGCAATATGCAAGGAGGAAAAAGCTCAGAAAGGGGTAGAAAGTAGAACAACCTTTTGTATAAATTTCTATTATTTCAAGACCCAAAGAAATATACTTACCTAGGGTACTGAAACCACTATAGATCCATTTAACCACAGACCATCATATCCAGATCCATGTTAACAGAGGTCACAAAGAACAAGTCAATTGCGTAAGACAGAAATGCAGTAGCTCGTTAACACCTTGTTTAGACATCAATTCCATGTATGCAGATTCAATCTCATAAATCGATAGATAAATGGTGACATCTCCCAAAAGAGCTGCCCAAAAGCAAAACATAAAAAGTTGATCGGAACATCTAAAGGTTCCGACTTGCTATCGCCTTCAGTGGACTCCCAAGTTCCAATCCAAGTCAGACCAATACAAATGTACTATTTAGCACAAAACCCATTAAAGATTCAGCTTTTATCCACTTATACTCACATACTCAAGGAAGCAATAAATCTGAGCAACACCCTTTTGCCTTTTCTCTAAACTCCAACATACAATTTATTATACCTAACCTCAAGCAACTAAATTACAGCTGAACGAACAAGAAAGTTAAAAACTTTACAATTCTCACTCAATATAAAACAAATTAACTTACGATTTTAGCTGCTTTCTCTTCCTTCCAGCCATTTTGTAGAACCAATCAAGCAATTCAACTTTACCCTTTAGAGAGAGAGAGAGTAAATTCAGTGCTGAATTGAAAGAAGGAGAGAGACGGGGGGACACGAAAGAGGCAACATATATGTGCAAAATGTGAGAAAGATAGAAACACGTGTCAGTGAAAGTGCAATCTGGTGTGTACTACTCACACTGTAATGTTGGTGATAATCAAGTGACATTTTGCCACGTGAGAGTACCGTGTCATTGGAGTGTGAACCTTTTAAACATGGTCATAAAGATTTCAACTTTGACTTCTTGTAATTCCAAATCATAATCAATTATGGGCAGCAAGCAAAGCAAGAAGGTCGGAGGACTCTTCTCTAATTATAACAAAATGATAAAAATATTTGTACATATAATCAAAAGAAATTGCATTCATTTCAACATGTGGAAAACGTTAGACATCTATAAATTAAAAAGCTTCATGATCATGTCCTCAATTATTGTATTCAAAACCTCATTCCTTCAAAATAAATTGCTTGACAGTAGTGTATTGGAGTTGGGTTTTAGATTGTGTCTAGTTATCCTGAAAAGGATCTATCGTCCTGGAAAACTAGTTCTAACGTAGTGTTTGGATGTCGTCTTTATAAGTGAGAACGGATGACAAGGACGCAAAAGTTCTGTACTTTATAGTATTTGTTTGCTGTCCTCATCCATTTTTGTTCCGTCTTCGGAGGACAAAGACAGAAATTGCTTTGTTCCTTTCAAGACTGTGGTACGATATTTCTTATCCCGCGGACGGAAACAAAACACATAAAAAAATTTCAGAAATACCCTCCCTCCATTAGAATATCTAACTTGTAGGATTTTTTTAACCTATTCATTAATTAAAATATTATAATTAATTAATTAAAATAATATTATTATTTATTTAATTACATTATATTTAATTAAAATATTATTATTAATTAAAATAGTTTAATTATTATTTATTTAATTACATTATATTTAATTAAAATATTATTATTAATTAAAATATAACTATTAATTAATTACAA
>JAOTAY010000009.1:9566890-9582073 GCA_025629805.1 Erythroxylum baracoense | reverse complement strand
TCCTAACTTCTCTAATTGGTCTCCTCGTAGACCCGTTTCCCGGATCCGACCCGTTATGTGGGACCGGGATGTTACATGCCACCTTCTTTCCTTTTTCTCTACTAGGTTCCATTATATTGGATATATATAACTTAAATATGAACATTACACGTAAACATAAGTCAAACATCAACAATACGCATATAAAAAGAAAATTGCAAAGTCTAATGTTTGAAACTTGAAAATTTGAAAGGTCCAACATTTTTTTTAATTATGGTATATGATGAATGCTCAAAAAATATATATCAAAAATCGAATTGCAAGCTTAGCGTAGAAAAAGAAAAAAGAAGTATAGTACTAATAGATTTATATGGAAGGACCTACATATTTTGGGAATAAGTTTCTTGTAATGTTTTCCCTTTATAAATTTCCTTTAAATTTAAGACATTTTTATTACCCTAATCATACCTTACCCAAGCCCCAATATAACCCTTATAAAGAATTTTTGATTTTTGATTTTTGATTTTTGTTTACATATAACTAGTGAAGATGTGATAATATTGCAAGCCTATGGTAAGAGTTATGCTATGCATTGGTTTTAGAGTTTGATACTTTTCACCCTAAACACTTGAGTGAAACCTTAGTGAGGGTGTAAATATAACACCCCACTTCCATCGAGGCACATACCCAAACATCCAGAGGACATTTGGGTACATGCCCTAATGAAAGCGGCATGTTAGAGCAGTCAACTTCACTTATATGGCATCATATAAATAACACAATTATTCAAAAGCTCAATTCCTCATTTCATTCATAAAACATAGTTTACATTGTAGCATTTTGATACACATCCATATATATAGTATAAAAAACATATAAGAGTTTACTACTCTTTTACAACATTCTAAATGAATGAGGAACTATACAAGCACTCTAACTAAACTCCTTAGCATCAGCTGATCGACCTTTGAGCCATTATGTTCCAAAAAATGCAGTACTAGATTTCTTCTGGAACCTCTTAGAAGCTAAGTCTCCTCTCTTGTACCTGTTGTAATTTTGATGAGCTTTGCGAACTCATTGAGTGAGCTATCCTCGATGCGCTCACCCTTATCAAATCACAAAGATAGTTCACAATTCAATTTACAATCAAATCACATCATAAATACTGAATATCACGTTACACTTCATTTCAGAATAATATGTCAATTCACATTTTATACCATAGCACTTACTCATTTATTTTCCATTATATATATCAAGCAGTTAACTTATTCATTTCTATTTAATCATAAGAGACATGTAAGGATGTATATGTAAATACACATGTGACTCCACTTTTATTGTTACTTTATTGTAAATGAGTGCCTTTTTAACTGTCCCGTATTCGTTGTGGATACTGGGCTCATTTTAATACTGAGCCTGTGGCTCTTTATACACATTTTCTAAGCTTTAAGCTCTTTTTCACTGGCCACTCCAGTCACAACTTCCTTTATCTGATGATGCATTTCAATGTCATGAGATGTATCATTTCACATTATATGCAATCAATCACTTTCATTCATCATATAAGTCACTTTCATATTTTCATTGGACCTAAGTTCGACATTTAACATTTTTGTAGAGTACACTTATTTTTCCCAATTCACATTCAATTATAAACATTCCAATGCAATCTCAATTATCATCCTCTTCAGACTATCAATGTCCGAAATTATCATATTCACATAAATATCGATTCAATAATTGAAATTTAAGCGAATACAATCAATCCTAGTGAGAAACATCTAGGTTACTCACAGTAAGCTCCACATAGCTATTGCCTCGACAAATCGACAATGTCTGGATGCTGTCGTTCGACTTGAGTGTCTAAATCAAACAATACACATATTGTACATATTACTAATTTAATCAATCACATAAGTATTCAATATATATATATATATGTATATATATATATATGTCATTTACAATGTATGCTCAATATATATATATATATATATATCACAAGTCTTGATAATTCTAACATTATAACTCTTATATATCTTACTTGCACTTAGGTTTATACCTCAAGAATACATGCTCATTCTAACTCTTCATTCATACTTTCATCAATATGTTTTCTAACATTCTATAATCACACAATAACCAATTTCTCATTCATTCATATCTAATATGCATTACTCATCTCATTTGAATCACATTAGCATTTCTAAGAACACTTTTATTCTTTAATCTTCTCTAAATTTCCAGATTTCATATTCATTGATATCAACAATCCACGCTTAAGTTATAACCTCAATTACAACCTAAACATATCAAACATTTTATCAACTAATCAACCTCAAACTAGGTTCATTTCAAGCCTCAATCAAGTCTAATTGTACCATAGGAAAGTATCTTATCATTAATTGATTTAAACATCACATAAAAGACAACATCTCATATTTAAGGCCTTTCTCACAATTGTGGAGGCATTCCTACAATCGTGGGTTATCATATCCAAAAAATCTAGCTAACTTCTTCCATGTTTTCCAGATTTTAACTCCTACATGTTACATCTAACACATCTTAACATAGTTCTTCATTTTTACTTCATTTCCTCTTCAAAATCACCTTCATTCTAACTTAAAAACATCTATAAAATAAAGCATAAATCATTGTTCATCATATACACAAAAACAGGATATCAACGTATATATTAGTTCATAAATATTCTAGCACTTTTTGAACACCATTATCATATCATTCTACCCCTAAACTATCATCATAAATGCTTCTATTTAAAACAAACCATGAGGAACAAGAACTTACTTACTTGTTTAACTCAAACCCTTCTCAAATCATCAAGTAACCTTAGTTTCTCCTTGCTACACGATCATCAACTTTCAAGGAGGAATAGGTTAGGTTTTCTAGTAACAAGATGATGATAATCGAAGTCTTAGAGTGGCTAGTGAAAAATGATAGCAAAGTTCAATATGGTGAGGGTAAGGATGAGAGTATCGTGAGTGAAGAAGAGAGAAGAAAGCAAGATGAAGAAGAGAGCTTGTAGAACCAAAATGAAAGATGGTTTCTTAATTGAGAGATCGTGGGTTTAAGAACTTAGTGGGTGTTATGACACATGTCATGACACTTACCACATAAAGATTAATGCTAAGTGGATATTTACTTAAACTACCACATGATTCTTAATAATCAGTCTACTTGTCACCCAATTTCTAAACCAATTGTCATCTAATTTTCTATGCCACTTGTCAATAAGTCCTAATGCCACTTGTCAATAATTTCTATTGCCATTTGTCACTTATTTCTATTAGCATGAGTCAATTTGTCTTGCCACTTGGCATTTTTCCTAGTCCAAAAATACACATAAATTCCTAAATCTCTCAATTGGAACAAATAAATCCTAAATTAATAATTGAAACCATCAAACCAAAGTTCAAGATATATAAATTCACAGTTCACGTCATAAACATTTTAAATCAATATCCGCGTGTGTATGCTAATGGTATGTATGTGGTTGTAATGCACCTCACGTATTCTCTTTGTTATTTCTCATATATCTTAATAGCCTAGGGCTTTAACCCTCAGTATGGAAATGGGTTATTACAATTCTCTGCCTTAAGAAATTTCTTCCTCAAAATTCTTACCTTATTGATCAAATAGGTAGGGGTATTGTCTCCTCATGTTCTCCTCTATTTCCTATATAGCTTCTTCACTCGAATGATTCCTCCAAAGGACTTTCACCAATGGGATCACTCAGTTTTTAAACTACTTATTATGATAATTCACTATTTTGACCAGTTCTTCAATATAAATCAGATTACTTGTAACTTCAATTTCCTGAGTCGGTATCACATGTGTTAGATCCGACTGATATCTTCTAAGTATGCTCACATGAAACACATTGTGAATTTGAGACACTTCAGTAGGTAGTGCTAACTTATAAGACAATGGTCCAACTCTCTCAATAATCTCATACGGACCAATGTACTTAGGGCTTAGCTTACCTTTTTTATCGAATCTTAGCACACCTTGCCAAGGTGATACTCTCAGAAACACTTTATCTCCAAATTGATACTCAATATCGCTTCGATGTTGATCCACATATCGTGCTACGTTAATTCTAGTACGGATCAATTTCACTTTATCAACAGTATCTTGAATCAGCTCTAGGCCTTCAATAATCCTTAGACCCTCTTCATCCCAATACAAAGGCGAATGACACTTTCTGCCATATAATGCCTTATATGATGCCATACTAATACTACTGTGATAATGATTGTTATAAGCAAATTCAATAACTCCAAAACACAAGCTCCGAGCAAATCCTCAATAGTCTTAATTATTCTTTCACTTTGTTCGTTTGTTTGAGGATGAAATGTTGTACTAAAATTCAACCTTGTACCTAAAGTTATCTATAAACTACCCTAAAATCTTGAGGTAAATATGGGGTCGCGGTCCGATACAATAGACACTAAAACCCCATGTAATCTCATTATCTCATTTATATAGCTCTGGGCTTACTGATCCAATGTCATATTCTCCCTCACAAGTAAGAAATGAGCCGACTTTTGATCAACAATGACCCATATGGCATCATGTTTCCTTGGAGTCCTCGACAAACCAATTATTGGATCCATAATGATTCTCTCCCATTTCCACTCTGGAATAGGTAATGACTGTAACTTCTCAACAGAAGCCTGATGCTTTGCCTTAATCTGTTGACAAGTTAAACACTTAGCAACATATTTAGCCACTTGCTTCTTCATCTCTGGCCACCAAAAATGCTATTTCAACGTATTATACATCTTGGTAGTACTAGGATGCATAACATAAGTTGCTATATGTACTTCTTCCAAAATCTCTTTTCTCAGATCCTCAATATCGGGTACACATAGTCTCTGCTTCACCCACAATATCTCATTTCTCAATTCAACCTCAAAATTTGGTTTCATTTTTAAAATCTCATTAAGCTTCACTAATTCAAGATCCTTACTTTGGGCTTTTTCGATTCGTTCATGTAACATCGGCCTAAGCTTTAATGTTGCTAACAATGCCTCATTCTGCCCCAAATTTTACTCAACATTCAATGCTCTCAATTGCATTAGATTTGGTAACTTCGATGTCTACATCTGTGCCATACTACTATCTGATTTTCTGCTTAATGCATCAACTATCACATTAGCTTTACTAAGGTGATACTCAATTGTGCAATCATAGTCTTGAGCAATTCAATCCATCGTTTTTGTCTCATATTCAATTCTTTTTGACTTAAGAAATACCTTAAACTTTTATGATTAGTGAATATTTGAAATGTCTAACCATATAGATAATGCCTCCAAATTGTCAAAGCAAATACCACTGTAGCAAGTTCTAAATCATGAACTGGATAATTGAACTCATGAGACCTCAACTGTCTCGATGCATATGCAATCACTTTGCCATACTGCATTAGTACACTTCCTAGCCCCTGGTATGAAGCATCATTATACACCACATAACCTCCAAATCTAGATGGAATAGCTAACACCGATGTTGTAGTTAACCAATGCTTTAGCTCCTCAAAACTCCTTTGGCATTCATTAGTCTATCTGAATGGTTCATTCCTCCGGTAGTATCCTGCTAATCCCAGAAAACTCTAAATCTCATATACACTTCTCGAAGCTTCCCATTTCATTGCTGCTTCTACTTTCCTTAGGTCTACTTGTATACCCTATCCAGATACTATATGTCCCAAGAATACTACTTGATCGAGCCAAAATTCACACTTGCTAAACTTAGCATATAATTGCTTCTCTCACATTATCTATAAGACTAACCTCAAATGCTTAGTATGTTCCTCTCTACTTTTTGAATACAACAAAATATCATCTATGAACACAATCACAAAGTGACCTAAATAAGGTTGGAATATCGTATTCATCAAAGCCATAAAAGCTGCTGGCATATTAGTCAACCCAAAAGACATTACTAAAAACTCAAAATGCCTATATCTAGTTCTGAATGCACTCTTTGTTACATCAGCCTCTTCTATCTTCAACTGTTAATACCCTGATCTCAATTCTGGTTTAGTGAACACCCGAGCTCCCTGTAATTGATAAAGTAAGTTGTATACTTGGCAAAGGATACCTATTCTTAACTATTACCCGATTCAACTGTCTACAGTCAATATGTAACCCTAAAGTCCCATCTTTCTTCTTCACAAATAAAACTAGGGCTCCCTAAAGTGACACACTGGGTCTGATAAAACCTTATCCAACAACTCCTATAACTGATCCTTAAGTTCATTAAGTTCTGTAGGTGCCATCCTATATGGAGGAATAGATATAGGAGCAGTACCTGGAACTACGTTAATAACAAACTCTGTCTCCCTATTTGGGGTGAATCAGATAACTCAGTAGGAAATATATACAGGAAATCCCTAACAAAAGGAATATCTTGTATAGTCTGCTTAGTATGGGTATCAACTATATATGTTAGATAAGCCTCAAATCTACCTTAAATTTACCTCAAAGCACTCATTTATGAGATCATTCTGGCTGGCACTGCTTGGCTAACACCTTGAAATATTACTTTCGGCTGATTAGGAGATTTAAGAATTACCTCCTTAGTATAGCAGTTCATCACAGCCCTATGAGCAGTAAGCCAATTCATACCTAGGATGAGGTCTATCTCACTTAACTGCAATACAATTAGATCTGTTTCTAATTCTACCTATTCAACTCAAATCATACACCCCTTACACACTTCTCCAATTACTATGGTACTACCTATCGGTGTATTCACTTCTAATCCATATTTCAACATCTCTCTCACACAATGCAGTTTAGATGCTAGATGCGGTGTGATAAAAGAATGTGTAGATCCTGGATCTACTAATGCAAATGCTTCAAATTGAAAGACATTTAACACACTTGCTACTACATCTGGGGAGTTCTGAGCCTCTTGTTTGGTAATGGCATAGATCCTAGCTTGAGACTGTGGTTGATTATTCCGCACCTCAGTTTTGACAGTAAGACCGGCTGAAATCATTCTGCCTCTACCTTTACCTCTTTGTCCAGATCCGCTTACTCTGCTCTATTAGACACTTATCTCAGTTATTGATCCTCCAGACTGTACTTCGTAAACTACGAGATAGTCTCTGATCAGATGTTCAAAGGAGCCACAACGAAGCCAAGCTCCTAATAACTTCCAACATTCTCCACTATGCTTCTTTCCATAATGTTCACAGTTAGGCATCTGCCTAGATACTGTACCTCTACCACTGCCAGCTTGTACAAAACTACCTCTCAATCTAAACCTCGACCGTCTTGATCTAGTCGGTGGTCAAAAAGATCTATTCTAGCGTTTACTGAACCTTCTCCTAGAATCTACTTGAGACTCACCAGGTCTCTTCATTATGAACTTTTGTTTGTATTCTCCTTATCCATCTTTCAATAATTGTTCAATTCAGATCGAGGCAGCTCGTAGTTTCGTAAAACTACCTAAATTAGTGATAGCTAACCTCATCTTGATCTTAATATTCAGCCACCTCAAATCGTCTACATTTGTTCTCCTCAATCAGATAATGCAGTAGCATATCCTATTAACTCATTAAATCTTATCTGATATTCAGCTATAGAGAGACTTCCTTATTTCAGATCCAAAAACTCCTTCTTCTTCCTATCCAGATAGATCTTCGACATATAATTCTCCTTAAAGACTTTCAGAAAGTCTTCCCACTTTAGACTACAAGGCCTGGTGGTATTGCCTGAAGTAGTCTTCCACCACTGGTAAGCTAGACCTTACAGTAGAGAAAGTACATAGTAAAATCTCTGACTCATAGTCCATCTAATCAAAGATCCTTTCGGTTCTCTCTAGCCATCCTTTTGCCTCAGCAGGGTCTGTACTTCTATAGAAGCCTATAGCCCCCAGTTTTCTCAATTTATCATACCTCTTTTCTTTCCTCTCAGGGATTCTCGGAGGCACTTGATCAGATCGAGGTACTGGAAACTCTCTATTGGCTCCTATAGATTGTAGGTTAGTTGACTCTCCAATTTGATCACCTATAGCAGATGACCTATAATAAACAATAATCATGATTACTATCTGAGTCTCTCACTATGTATCATGTTTAAATGTCTATATATCTTCCTATGGATGCCAAACCATTCTTTGATACCAAAACCTTGTAACACCCCATTTCCATCGAGGCACATACCCGAACATTCAGAGGACATTCAGGCACATGCCCCAATGCAAGTGGCATGTTAGAGCAATCAACTTCACTTATATGGCGTCATTCAAATAACACAATTATTTAAAATCTCAATTCCTCATTTCATTCATAAAACATAGTTTACATTATAGCATTTCACTACATATCCATATATACAGTATAAAAAACATATAAGAGTTTACTACTCTTTTACAACATTCTAAACGAATGAGGAACTATACAAAGTACTCTAACTAAACTCCTTATTATCAGCTGACTGACCTTTGAGTCATTATGTTTCAAAAAATGTAGTATTAGATTTCTTCTAGAACGTGTTAGAAGCTAAGTCTCCTATCTCGTACCTAAAAATCAACGTTGCAATTTTGATAAGTTTTGCAAACTCAGTGAGTGAACGACACTCGATGCGCTCACCTACATCAAACTAAAAAGATAGGTCACAATTCAATTTACAATCAAATCACATCACAAATACTGAATATCACGTTATATTTCGCTTCAGAACAATATGTCAATTCACATTTTATATCATAACACATACTCATTTATTTTCCATTATATATATCAAACAACTCACTTATTCATTTCTATTCAATCATAAGCATATGTAAGGATGTATATGCAAATGTACATGTGACTCCACTTTTGTTGTTACTTTGTTGTGATCGAGTGCCTTTTTAACTGTCCTGTATCTGTTGTAGATATCGGGTTCATTAATAACTATCCCGAATCTGTTGTGGATACCTAGCTCATTTTAATACTGAGCCTGTAGCTCTTTATACACATTTTTTGAGCTTTAAGCTCTTATACACTAGCCACTCTGGTCACAATTTCCTTTATTTGATCATGCAATTCAATGAAATGAGATGTATCATTTCACATTATATGCAATCAATCACCTTCAATCATCATGTAAGTCACTTTCATATTTTCATCGGACCTAAGTCTGGTATTCAACATTTTTGTTGAGTACACTTATTTTTCCCAGTTCACATTCAATTATGTACACTTCTAATGCAATCTCAATTATCAAACTCCTCGGACCATCAATGTTCGAAATTATCACATTCACATAAATATCAGTTCAATAATTGAAATTTAAGTGAATACAATCAATCCTAGTGAGAAACATCTAGGTTACTCATAGTAAGTTCCAGATAACTATTACCTCGATGAATCGACAATGTCTGGATTTTGTCGTTCGACTCGAGCATCTAAATCAAACAATACACATATTGTACACATTACTAATTTGATTAATCACATTAGTATTCATCCACACACACACAGACACACACACACACACACACGCACACAGATATATATATATATATATATATATATATATATATAGTCACGTACAATGCATGCTCAATGACATTCTCGGGTATGTATCCTTAATCACTATTCTTGATCATTCCAACATTATAACTTGTATATGTCTTGCTTGCATTTAGGTTTATACCTCAAGAATACATGCTCATTCTAACTCTTCAATCATCCTTTAATCCCTTTTCTAACATTCTATAATCACACAATATCCAATTTCTAATTCATTTATACCTAATATACCTTACTCATCTCCTTTGAATCATATTAGCATTTCTAATAACACTTTTATTCCTTAATCATCTCTAAATTTCCAGATTTCATATTCATTGATATCAACAATCCATGCTTAAGTTATAACCTTAACTACAACCTAAACGTATTAAACATTTTATCAACTAATCAACCTCAAACTAGGTTCATTTCAAGCCTCAATCAAGTTTAATTACACTATAGGAAAGTATCTTATCATTAGTTGATTTAAACATCACATAAAAGACAACATCTCACATTTAAGGCCTTTCCCATGATCATAGAGGCATTCCCACAATTGTAGGTTAAGCCATCTGAAATTTTCCAGCCATTTCTTGCATTTCCAAAAATTCCAACCAACTTCTTCCATATTTTCTAGATTTTAACTCCTACATGTTACATCTAACACATCTTATACATAATTCTTCATTTCCTCTTTAAAATCACCTCCATTCTAACTTAAAAACATCTATAAAAAAATCATAAATCATTGTTCATCATATACATAAAAATAGGACATTAACCTAGACATTAGTTCATCAATATTCCAGCACTCTTTCAACACCATTATCACCATCATTCTACCACTAAACTATCATCATAAATTCTTCTATTTAAAAAAAACCATGAAGAACAAGAACTTAATTACTTGTTTAGCTTAAACCCTTCTCAAATCATTACGTAACCCTAGCTTCTCCTTGCCACACAATCATCAACTTGTAAGGAGGAATATGTTAGGTTTTCTGGTAACAAGATGATGATAATCGAAGTCTTGGAGTGGCTTGTGAAAAATGATAGAAAAGTTCAACGTGGTGAGGGTAAGGATGAGAGTGTAGTGAGTGAAGAAGAGAGAAGAACGAAAAATGAAGAAAAGAGCTTGTAGAAACAAAATGAAAGATGGTTCCTTAATTTAGAGTATTGTGGGTTTAAGAACTTGGTGGGTGTCGTGACATATGTCATTCATGACACCCACCAGATAAAGATTAATGCTAAGTGGATATTTACTTAAACTACCATATGATTCTTAATAATCAGTCCATTTATCACCCAATTTCTAATCCAATTGTTATCCAATTTTATATGCCATTTGTCAATAAATCCTAATGCCACTTGTCAATAATTTCTATTGTTATTGGTCACTTATTTCTATTACCATGAGTTAATTTGTCTCGCCACTTGGCATTTTTCCTAGTCCAAAAATACACATAAATTCCTAATCTCTCAATTGTAACAAATAAATTCTAAATTAATAATTGAAGCCATCAAACCAAAGTTTAAGACATATAAATTCACAATTCACGCTATAAACATTTTAACTAATCCATAACTCAAAAAATGTCAAATGAGTGCATATACAATATTTGCAATGTGTACAATCAATATTCACATGTGTATGCTTATGGTATGCATATGAATGCATTCCACCTTGTGTATTCTCTATGCTATTTCTCATGTATCTCCGATAGCTTAGGGCTGTAACCCTCAATATGGAAAACGGGTTATTACAGTAAAGATTTATGCTTTTGATTTCAATAAGATTAATGACTTGATTATTGTTAATATTAATTTATGAAGTTGGTTTTAGGATATATTGATTTTACTTGTCTATTAATTCGACTAATATGATATGATGATTTAGGGTATGGATGGAAAAGTTAGGATTAATAAAGGATGGATGTTATAAGTTGATAATTTGCTTGAGGAAAAGCAAAAGTTTAAGTGTGGGGATGTTTGATAGATACTAATTTGACTATAATTATAGACCTATATTTGATATATTTTGCTTGATATTTTATAGTTTTGTTGTATATTTGGTACTTAATTCACCCACATGCATTTATAGGTTTAATTAGCCCATATGCATTTATAGGTTATAATTGCCTTCATGGAACAAAAGGAGAAGAATTCAGATAAAAACATGACATAAGTCGAAGATTTGAAGCAACTAAAGACCTACACATTCGTGTATAGAGATAGTGTAAGTCTTTATAAACATGTGAAGATTGAAGAAATTGGTTTACATTGGCGTGTAATTCCATATGACTAGAAGATACATGACTGTGTATATTGCCCATGTGAAAGTGCAAATTTAAGTGTTTTTGATTATATACGGTCTCTGACACGCCCTAAAATTAACTAAAAAATGAAAGTAGAGGCAAATTGAAATTGAAGAGAGCTAAATTTTAAAGTAGATCTGAGACGTGAAACATCTTGAAAGGTGACAATTTGATCAAAGGATGAGTAAAACAGAAAATTATCAAAAAAAGAGATCTAACCTAAACTTGTAAGAAGATTCAATAGAAGAGAAAGGGAGATATAGAATTATGAAATCTTTGTTTTCTATTCTTTTCATGCATATTTATCTTTGATTTCATTTTCTATGATTAGCAACTAAACATGTTTAGTGTATAGGTGTGATGAACCTAGTTTGGGATAACAATATGTTTAAATCTTTTCTTTTAATATAATTATATTGATTGATCTATTGTGATTCAACTATGGTTTTCACTCTTGTTATAATATACTTGAAATATTAGTGCATGATTTAATTTCATATGATTGAGATTAAGAAGTTCTTTTGTATGAATAGATCTATCAAAATTGAAAGAATTTGATCGCAAATCTTGAGATAGGTCAATAAAAATCCTCTAGATTAAGGTTAAACTTAATAGCGAAATTTATAAATCAATAATCCTCTAGATTAGGGTTAAACTTAATAGCGAAATTTATAAATCAATAATGCAATCTTAAAGGTTTTAATTAGAAATATTTTTATTAATCAATTGATCAATTATTTACTAGTAATCTGGAGAGAGCTATTAAAATAAGATATGAATTTCTACGGTGCAATAAATAATAATATAGTTGCATGATAAAAGATTAGTTATTTAATGATTTTTATAGTATTCATCACCTAGAAACCAATATTTTATATTTATTTTCCTAGGTAATTTCCTTCGTGTTGTGTTCATCATTGTTTCCAATTTTAGTTTTTTAAGTTTTATTTTTAAGTAAGACAAAAAACCAATTCGTAGGCTAGATAATAGAAAAAAGGTAATTACTAGTATTTACAGTCTTCGTGGGATTAACTCATACTTGTTTGTGCTAGCTACAACTAAGCTGTGCACTTGCAGTAATTTAATTATTGGTATAGAAATCCACCAATCACATTACATCAAGGATGAAAAGGTTTTCTTTTTATTTAAGTGAAAATGGTTTAATCTTGGTGAGAAAGTGATTAACTTAGAAGTGAATGGCAATATTAGTAACATCAATGTTAGTAACATACGGTATGAAAATGAATTAAACAAATAACCAAAAAAAATATGTTGATACATTATATACAAAATGTATTATTTAATATTATGGATTAAAAATGTAACAAATAACATGTCACTACATCAATAAAAATGTAGCAAATAATATATCTCTATGTTATAAAAACATAATAAATAACATTTTGCTACGTACAAAAAAATGTAGCTAATACTATATAACTATGAAGGACAAAAATATTATAAAAAACTATTAGCTATGTTTTATTTTCTTTGTCAATCATTTGGCGTTAAATTTTCTGCCAATGTTGACTAATATTCAAAATTTAGCTACATTTTTTAGGCTTTAAAAAAATTTCGTGGTTAATTCTTTTTGTTTATGATTTCTATAAATGTCGCTTATAATTTTCAGTTATTGGAAATTGACAACGCTTTTTGTGACAAAATAGAAATGTCGCAAATAACTATAAGTCACATTTTTCAAAAAATTGGCTATATTTTTTTCATAGCCTGTTTTCTACTTTGTTATAGTTTGCAATCATCTACAAATAATATAGACTATTTATGAGCTAAATTAGAAAAAATAGGTGTAGGAATCCAAACGTCTGAGTAGATGATCTGGAATGACATTACTTTTATGATCAATAAAAGTTAAAAGAACTTATAGACAAATTTCTTAGAGAGCATGTCAACATTCATAGGTATAGAAGAACTTGAAGTAGGTAAATCTACTTTATGGAAAAAGCAATGTGAGGGTGAATTATACATGCATGGCATGCATCAAATGAATATACTTCTGCAAGATTAGCCTCTTTCTTTGGTGGTCAAAGGATACTAATGCCTTACTGATTCATTAGTTGTCTTATCCTTGAGAAAAGAAAAATAAAATGAACTGACCAGAAGTCAGAGAAACATTTATTATAAGTGGTCAATTGTTGGACAAAAAGAAGAAGGCGAGTGATTTTTAGTAGATGAAGGATATCTTTGATTGCGAAATCATGATTTCAAGAGTAATAAGTGGGATTTACTATAATAAAGCATTCATAGTCCTTAGAACATTTCCAGCCTTTGGAGTTTTTGTAACACTCAAAACTTGTAAATGTTAGGCATAATATGATGAGTTGCTAGTGTCCAAAATATCAAGGAACAAGTTATATATGAATATGATATTGAAAAGATGTGTGTTCTTATGAAAATTCATAAGAATAGGAAAATATCTTTTTATAAAGAAGGTGATCAAGTCCAATTCATAATTACATGTAGACTAGATGATTGACAAAGAACCTAAGACCTATGCTAATTTGCAATATGGTTTTCTAATCCACAAATATAATAAGAAATTTCTCTGCGTCAAGAGAACAAAGGAAAAAAATGAAAAAGAAGCTTGTCAGTAGAGATTGAGTTGTTGTCAATGATAATGATGGTTTGTAAATAATATTTCATATCCTATGTAATACTTCATTGAGCAAAGAGTTAGCCATATAGCTCAAAAAATGAAACAAGATCTTGTTTCAAAATTGTTATAACATGAAACCTTTTCTCCATTATTGTGATAAATTATTTCATTAATTACTCTCCAGTCGTGGCTAATGATTTAGATTTATGAGAAATTCAAAATTTAATTAACTCCTACAAGTCAATATGTAAGAACTAAATGTAGTTGCCAATTCATCTCAAATAGAAAAACATGAGTAGAGCTTAATAATATATGAGAAAAGTTTTCTAGTTAAATAGGAAACATATGATCCTTCTAAAATAATGTATCCAAAATTTATATTTGTTTACCAAAGAATTCCTTTGCTATTCATTATCTTAGAACATATAATATATTGTTATTATAGGATATTTGTATTCCATATTGAGTTAGGATATTTGTATTCCATATTGAGTTATCTTATAAGGTTAGACTTTGATATGCATTTAATTGTTGATATATTTAATCCGTTACACTTAGTGATTAATGCCTTAAAATGCTTAGGATACTCACTTTAGCTCATATTTGATTTTAGGTACATTTTAGAAGTGAAGGAGCTAAAGTGAGCCATCTTCTCAATGTTTGACAAACTCATTTATTCATATATATTTTTCATATCATTTAGATGGGTTTTTGTCACTATAATTGGTCTTTATGCT
>JAOTAY010000009.1:9523397-9537613 GCA_025629805.1 Erythroxylum baracoense | reverse complement strand
GCATGAGATGTGGTGATTTACCACACCTGGACCCGTTTCTTTGGTCCGACCCGTTCTCTGGAAACGGGATGTTACATGATTAAAGTGGACAAAGAGTATTAGAGATTAAAGAATGATTAAAAGGTGTTGTTAATTGGTTATAAGATGTGTATTAAGGAAAATGTACCTGGGAATTTGTCATTAAGCATGCATTATACATGACATATATACATGTGCCTATGATCGAGTATTCATATGAATGTGTAAAGTAGTAATGGTAAATGTATATGTTTGCATGTTATAGAAGAGCACATTGAACGACAGCTTCCAGACGTTGCCAGGACTTTAAGGCAATAAGCTATCGGGAGCAAACAGTCCGTAATGAATTTTGTTTATTTAATTATGTATTGAATTGTTATGTGATGTGTATGTACTAATTTCCGGACATGAAATGTTCAAGGTGTTTGATACATGAATAATACATTGGAAGTGCTCCTTGATTGTGAATATGAATATGAATGTGAATGAATAAATGTGTTCTCAACTTATATGTTGAATGTCAGATGAAGTTCGATGACTAATGTGAATAAGAAAGTGAATGTGAATGCATTGGACTAAACATGATGATTAAATAGGTGAAATGAATTTATTCTATGAATGCGTGAAATATAAAGGCAGTTATGACCAGAGTCGCCAGTAAAAAAGAGCTTAAAGCTCAGACATTTGTGGTAAGAGCCTAAGGCTTAATGTATAAAGAGGCCTGTATCCCCAATAGATAAGGAACAGTATGATAGAGCCTGGTATCCCCAATGGATACAGGACAATGAAAAATTCACTCGGTCACAACAACGTAATAAACAAGTTCGAGTCTTATAATCATTGCATATACATGTGATGTGAATAAATTGAATGATTGCAATGTTTTGAGGATTTTTGTTTTATGAAATGTGTTAATACTTATCGATGAACATGTTTGGCATGATTACGGTGAAATGATGAATTGTATGGTTTTTGGAATGTGACATTTATGAGTAAAGTGTTTCGTGTTATCACATGATGACAAATGAGATAATGTGAAGTTTATGATAACATGAATTGTTGTGTTGCATAAAGAGGGTGAACCATTGAGGATTGTTACTCAACTAAGTTCTCAAAATTTAACAAAATTGCAATGTTGACATTTTTAGGTTCGAGAGAGCGACGACTTAGTTTCTAAGACTGCTTAGAAGAGATTTTGTATAACTTTTGGATAGAGGACATGGCTTAAAGGTCAGTCAGCTGGAACTGAAAGATTAGTTTTAATTTCGTTAATTCCTCATGTATGTAGCATATTTTATAGACAGAGCTGTGACTCTAATAGGCTGATATTGTATAAACTTGGATGATGGATATATTGCTACATTGTAAAATTTTGAAATGAAATGAGGAAATTTTGGATTTTGGACATTGTGTTATTTACGATTTTAATTATGATGTCATGAGATATAGTGAAAGTTATATAAATTGGCATGCCATTTCTATTGGGCATGTGCATGCACGTCCAAAGGGAATACGTGTACGTGTTAGATGGGGTGGGGTGCTACATGTAATCTCAATTTTCAACTCTACAATAATGCCTATGAATCCTTTATTAGACATCTTTTCTTTGAGTTCTAATCTATTATGCCTTATGAAGATATACACAATTCCTTTGTAACAATTTTCGATTAGTTACAAAGCGAATAAGAATAGTTGAATGGGCTATGAACAAGAGGGGTTTGACTAAAGGAAATTCTTATATCTTTAAGATTTTCTACATTTGTGGCATATGTGATATGGAAAGAGAGGAATTTTAAAGTATTTTGAGACTCTAACTGTGACATTTTAACCTCTAAAAAACTGAATTGGATCATATAAATAACTATAGCCTTCAAGGTGCATATAAAAAACAAGATTAGGTTCAAATATAAAGGAACTTGCTTGAATATTGATAGAAAAACCTAGAAGTTATCTACTACTTATATTATAGCACCCCACTCTTATAGTGCATATTCCTATACATACCGTCGGTATTCGAGAACATACTTTACAAGGGTGGCATGCTAGGACAGTCAGTCAATCATACTCATTAAATTTTTTTTCACACATCACACGTATATTTTTGAAAACCAATAATCAATAATGGCCCATTTTATTCAAAAACA
This sequence comes from Erythroxylum baracoense, assembly GCA_025629805.1. Classification (NCBI taxonomy): domain Eukaryota; kingdom Viridiplantae; phylum Streptophyta; class Magnoliopsida; order Malpighiales; family Erythroxylaceae; genus Erythroxylum; species Erythroxylum baracoense. The sequence goes on along the minus strand of JAOTAY010000009.1, from coordinate 9,535,451 downwards.
TTGTTAGTTACAATTGTTACAAACAATAAACATATCATTAGAATTCTAGTAATGATTTGGGCCCATTACAATTACAAAACACTTCTAGTCATAAATTCATTACATCACAGAATTTATCACCTATACAAGGTATAGTATTTGCAGAATACAATTCAGATATATAGAAAAATCACTGAAGACTTGTGCAGATGCAACTAATCCCAACCTCTATCTCTTATTCGATTGCAATGGTTATACTCCAATTAGTCTAACTGGGGTATCCCTTAACTTAAAAAGTCAACGTTGCAATTTTAGTGAGTTTTACAAACTCGTTGAGTTAACCATCCTCGATGGTTCACTCATATCATATAACATATCAATTCATATAATCATATAATTCACATCATTTCATTTATCAATATGTAGCAACACAAAACTCTTTGTTCATAATTTTCACATTTCTCATTCAACACAATTCAACAATACATTTCAATCATTCAAAACATATATATTAAATGTATATGTAATGCTCATGAGACTCACTTTCAATTTCATGGTTGTGAACGAGTGCCTATAACTATCCCATATCCATTGTGAAAATCGGGCTCATTAATAACTGTCCCTTATTTCTTGAGGATATATGGCTCATTTTACATAGTGAGCCAGAGGGTCTTACAACATTCTGAGCTTTAAGATTTTTTACACTTTATGAGATTTAAGCTCTTTTTCAGTGGCTAATCTGGTCACAACATCCTTTATTTGTTCATGCATTAGTCTAATGAAATGCATCACATTCATATGTATTCAATCAATCATTTATGCACAAGTTTCCACATTCAGATTCACATTTATCCTCGGACCTTGGTCCAGCCTTCAACAATTAAGTTGAGTATCATTTATTTAGTCAAATTCACATACAATGAGCACTTCCACAAAATTTCATGCATCAAATGCCTCGGACATTCAATGTCTTGGATCAATACATTCACATCAAATAATAATCAATACAGAATGTAAACAAACAATAATTCAATTTGAGACCATCTTAGGTTACTCATAGTACGCTCCAGATTAGCATTTGATTCTATGATCTGGAAACATCTGGATAGGGACATTCTATCTTGTATATCAACATCATACAATACATATATTACAGACACATTATTAATTGTACAATCACATAAACATTCAATTATACACATAGTTAGAATGAAGCTTATATAAGTCTAAATGCATCATAGTTAAGCATTGATAAGTTAATAACTTATATATATGACTTTGGGAAAAAAGACATAACTTTCACTGCGGATGTCAGATTAAAGTCATTCAATATGTTTTTGAAGAGGACTTCGAGTACTACAACTTCCATAAAGACTCTAAGTAAAGATTTTTCCATCCAGAGGGTCAAAATCACACATTTATGTAGATGCCTAGAGAATGTCCACCCAGCTGACATGTGTCCCTCCAAACGAACATGAACGGAGCTAGAACACTAGAATTCCAGAGACTATCTGCTCAGTGGACTTATGTCCCTCCAAACGGGCATGAGCAGAGCTGAGATGCTGGAATTCCAGTGAATGTCCGTCCAGTAGACCTAAAGTGTGCCCAACGGGCATCAAAAAGACATATTCATGTTTAACCCATTCCTAGCCATTTTCTCCAATTTTTTCAGCTCTTTTAACTATTCCAAGCTTTATTCAACACCTCATATGCTTAGTCTATCATTTCTAGCTCAATTTCTCATCATTTCCAACTTAATCTCATCATACATAAAATCCTAACTCTTTCTTTAATATATTTCATTCATAATACATCAACAATTTATTTCCATAGTTTATCACTTAGGATTCATAATCTCTTCATTTCCTTTTCATTCTTAACTCCATTTCAACCTAATATCATCTACACACAATTCAAAATCTATGATTGATCATAAACACCAAAAACAGAACATATTTATATACACATTCATCTTCAATTTTCTGCATATGTTTAACTTCATTTCCACCTTCACTTCACTTCTAACTTATCATTCTAATTTACCTCATTTCAAGACACCAAATTAGCCCTTTCTTTAACCTCAAGATCATTCTAGTTCATCTATATAACAACTACCCAAAAATTCATGTGATTAGACATTAAAAGCAAAACATGAGCATATCATCTCTTTATGAAATTTATGTACAATTTCTACATCATTTTGATGATCGTTCTATCTCTAAATCATCACTACAACATCTTATGAGTTATCAATCATCATATATGTAAAAGTAAGATAAGAACATATCCAATTTACTCATTTACGTTTCAGCATACATACCTTACCATTTCACAATCATTTAACTTTTAACTATCATCATACATGCTTCATTTAACAAATCAAGAAGAGTAATGCTTTATACTTACTTGTTTAGATTCAGAGTCTTCAAATCTCTCTTAACCCTAGCTTCCTAATATCACATGATCATCATCTTGTCAAGGTAGAATAAGTGGGTTTTTTATCAAGAAGAAAAGATAGCAAGAACTTTGGAGTAGCTAGTGATGGAAGAAAGCAAGGTTCAACTTTGATGCTTGGAGAAGAGAGTGTCGTGATATGGAGAAGAAGAAAGAAGAAAATATGAAGAAGAAGAAAAGAAAAGAAAGCAATTGGCAAAGTGAAGAAAACAAAGGGACATTGGTCTTACAAATGGTCAATACGAGAGTGAGGTCTGTGGCATGGCAAGTGACACACTTGTCACTTGCCACATGTCACCACCTTATGGTTCTCATTTGGTCTCTTTAATATCTAGTCCATTTGTCCTCTAATTTCTAATCCAATTGTCTCCCAATTTTTAATGTCACTTATCATTAAATCCTAATATTGCTTTTCAGTAATTCCTACTGCCATTTGACACTTAATTCTACTGCCATTTATCAATTGTTCTACCATTTGGCATTTTTCCTATTCCAAAAATACTTATAATTATAAAAAAATTTCCCATATTTCACTAAAAATTCTAAGTCACTAATTATACACACCAACTCAATTTTTAAGACATATAATCCATAATTCACATAATAATCACGTTAAATATCAATTATACCTAGAAAAATGTCAAATGAGTGCATGTACAGTCATTGTAATGTGTGCAATACAATCAAATTCAAATGTGTGTATACTAATATTATGCATGAGTATGAAATGCATTTTTGTAATCTCTCATTGCTATTTCTCATTTACAAAAATCTAGGATTCTAACTCTTAATATGGGAAAATTGGATGTTACATATATTCATCTTATATATTGTATTCTGAATTTAACCTAGATAATTAATCACAAAAATCGCAACTTTACCTCTCTTTATTTGTGTTATTTACGACACTTTAGAAGTAATTGTGAGGTTCAAGATAAAAAATTAGTTTTATACCTTTTAGCTATCATTAGTTAGTGTCACTTAGTTTATTAGTTTTAGTTTTGTTATTTCCGTTGCTCCCTAGCTTCATATAGCTATCTTATCTTATGAAGACTTGTAATTAGGGTTCCTTTCTTAATTTAATTTAACTATTAAAAAGATTATCTTACTAAATTAAGAATTTATAATATTCTTTTATAGTCTTTAAACAGATTAGAGAATGTAAATTACTATACTACCTCTAACTTTATTTGGCTATTTTCTTAATAACGTAATCAATTATTGCAACTAATTCCTTTTCACTTATAAATATTCCTTTAGGTAAGTAAAATTGAGAAAATACCATTACTTAAGACAAAATACTAGCTAAATACCTTCACGTAAGTTGTCACTCTAGCTAATAACCTATATTGGGAAATTAAAAATTAGTGTAAGGCATGGAGAATAATAATCCTAATGCAAAGGGCTCACTTTAATTTATATTCTTAATGTGTTTATTGATCTAGAATATTAGAGGACTCAATAGTCCCAAAAAGTAACAAATTTTAAGGATTTATCGTTAAAAAGAAAGCTTATTCTTATATAATTTTTATAAATGAAAATAATCAACACTTATAGACAAAACTTGTGGCTCGTAGGGAAAAATGGAGCACTATCACAAACTATCAATGGCGTTACAATGACAAGACAATCATTGCTTTTGAAATAAAGAGGATCCAAATTGTTAATTCATTTCTCATAAATCAATTCATTCATAGAAATACCTCAATTTTTATTTTTCTCTACCACTCAATATTTAAATCATTTAAGTTGCTAACAAACTTAGAGTTTTAAAAGGAATGCATTGTAAAATGACTTAAATCAAATCCATGTAAATAATTAAAGTCTTTGGATCCTATTAGGAGACTTCAACTACAAAATAAAAACCAATGAGGATGTAGGTAAGAGGTTAAGCTGCAAACAATTAAATAATCATCTTTAAACATGTACTGCATAGACATGAGTCACTAACTTGTCCATTAGAGGATACTTATCCATTATAAGATAATTATTGAGGAACCTATCAAAGTTTCTTGAGATATCCTGTATAAAGTCCATAATGAATATTATAAGAACCCTTGAATTGTTTAAGTTAAGCTATAAGAATAGTAGGCTCTAAGAAACCATATCTAAGATTTTAAAGTTTATAAATCCTTCCAATATAGTAATAAAAAATCCTCTGGCTAATTGAGGGTCATAAGAACACAAATATTTTTCACAATTTAATCATAACACGAAGAAACTAAAATAAAATAAATTCCTTGTATAATTTTTATGGGACTTTTATTTAACGATTAGAAGGATCCTAAAGCCATAGGTAAAAGCTAGTTCCAAAACCTAGTAGATAAGGAAACTAATTATTTTTCATTTATGTATAAGTTTAAAGGATCTACTTCTCACCTAATGGAACCAATGTAAGCAAGCCTTTTACTATGTATGATATTAAAGCTATTCTCTTTAGCCTTACCCATAACAATTCTCTAAGGTTTGATAATTGTCATGCCTTATCTTTCTATAAACACATGGAGCATCACGATTGAGGTTTTCTATAAACCACACAATATCTAATAAACATATAATCAATCAGATTCTCATTAATTGAAGAATAAAATTTCGAAGGTGAGTTTAGAACATCCTCGACATTCTAGATCCTATCATCAACTATTCAATCCAATTTTATGTAATAATAAAACTGAAAATAATAGGAAATACAATCTAAAATATATGATAGGAGGTAGCGATGTCGAGAAACCTCCTGATCCGGGAAGTACTTCGAGTCAACTTTTTCTCCTATTCTCTCTTCCTCTTTCTCTTCCTCTATCTCTCGATGATCTCTCTCTAGGGTTTCTCAAGGTGGATGATGTAAAAAGCTCTTTTCTCTCCTCTTTATGTTCTTTTTATACTTCTTTATGTTTTGGTAACCTTAGAGTTTTTTCGTGGTTTGAAATGTCAAAAAAATCCCTCAAAAAAGATCTTGGTGGGGGTAGCTAAAAAAAGATAACCAAGAGAGGGGTGAAATAAGGAAGGTGAGCTGATTTATTTTGTCCTCTTCGGTTTCCAAAATGGTGGGAGGGTTGGAGCAAAAGAGAAATAACATGACAACTGTACAGATACCATTCATCATCATTTTTCTCTTTAATTTTCAAGGAGGAATAACATGAACGATAAGCAGGCCAATGGACAGTAGCCATTCTTCATCCATTTCTCTTTATTTTTAAACAAGAATAGAGGCTATAGAGGCAAATTCTTAGAGATTGATGGAGAAAAGGGAAGGCTAACCCACTCGACACATGTTCGAAGGTGTAATTGACATTGAGGAGCACATTTAAGCATATTTCATTATGTATCATTTTCTTTCCCTTTTTTTTGGATTGTTTATGTTATCTTGAGTTTAGTGACTTGGTATTGTGTAAGAAGGATTTTGATGCTCTATTGAAATGTTTTTCATGAAAACCCATTGCTAGAATTTGAATATAATATGTAATAGTTATTTTTGAAGTCAAATATGGCAACTAACAAATTTAAATCGTTAGGGATAATGTCATATAAGTTAAATAATCGAAGCTTGTGTGATTATTGAATAAATTGATCCAATTTTATCAATTGTAACATAATTGTCCGGATAAACTTAAAGAGCTTGTTCCAGGTTTCCCAATGGTTAGGGTTAATTAACGAGCTTTTCTTAATTAACTACGACCTAAGGAAAAACTAGGATTAGTAGAGCTTGTTGTTAATTCACAATCAATAGTCTAAAGAGAGGTGTGAAGATGATAATTCGATGACATATGTGAAATTGTGCTTAGCCTGAGATTAAACTAAAGAACCAGATTTCAAATCATTAATCAATTTTATCACTTTGCTACTGCTTAATTTGAGTTGTTTTTATTGATTTAACTTTATTTTGTTTTCTAATTTGCGTCGAAACAAAACCCCTTTGTTTTATTTATACAGATAATTTAGAAGAGTAATTGGATTTAATCTCCATGGGATTGACTTAGACTTGCCACTGCCTTAGTTTTATGTTTAATTATTTTACATAGTGTTACGTCATGCTACTAATTTTGATGACTTTAGTGGGGATTACTATCCTTTGCTTTTCTAAATTTATTTGTTTTGTTTTATTTTCATTTTCATTTTCATTTTATTTTTTAACTTATTTTCTTATTTGTTTAGTTACGGTGTATGACATCATCTTCTCACTCTGATAAATTAAAATTTGATCTAGAATTTGAAAGAACGCTATACAGATTGAGAAGACAAGTTGAGCAAAGTTCTTAGGATCCGTCTTCATCTGATAGGAAGCTTGATTAATAAAAAAGAATTACAAATAGATTTAGATTTGCTTTCTAATTCCTCTAGTGATTCTATTTTTGAATTATATTTTAATATGGCTGAATAAAATAATGCTCACACTCTCAGGCAGTTGGCTGCTCCTGGCTTTAATCATTAACCGTTGTATATTGATTTTGTTATTGATGTTGCTTTTGAGCTTAAATATGGCCTAATTCATCTGTTACCTACTTTTCATGGTATGCTAGGTGAAGGTCCTCATAAGAATCTCAAAAAATTCCATGTAGTGTGTTATAGCATGAAGCTAGCTGGGATACAAGAAGAATAGATCAAGTTAGGAGCATTCCCATTCTCTTTGGGAGACACCGCCAAAGATTGGCTTCATTACTTTCCATTCGGATCAATTACCACTTGGAATGAGATGTAGAGATCTTTTCTAAAGAAGTACTTTCCTTCTTCTCGAGCTACAAATATTCGGTAGGAGATCTGTGCAATTTGATAACATCACTCGGAGATATTATATGAGTACTAAGAGCATTTCAAAAGGTTATGTGCTAGATGACCATACCATTAAATCAGTGAACAACTTTTGATTCAATACTTCATTAAAGGGCTTCTTCCGTAAGAACGAAGTATGATAGATGCAGCAAACGGAGGTGCAGTAGACAAAACCCTCATTGAAGCTAGAAATCTAATTCCCAATATTTGAAAGGACCCTTGACCATTAAAAGTCAGTGAAGCTAGTACTGCTACATTGGAGCAGCAGATAGCTAGGTTAACATCTTTAGTGAGGTAAATGGTTGCAAATGCTGCTTAACAAGTCAAGATATGTGGAATTTGCATAATGGTAGGACATCCCATTGATATGTGCCCAACCTTGCTGAAGACTTTAACATAACAAGTAAATGCTTTTGGAAGCTTTTCAAGTCATCCATAAAGAAATCCTAACTACCACTTTGCACAGAACTTAGGATGGAAGAATCCTCCATTCAAGACTTATGGGTATCAAAGACAACAACAAAGCTCCAACCAATAACTATATCAAAGACAAGCTCAACCATCAAGCTTTGGACCTTCACTAGAAGAAATGATGAAAACACTAGTTCAGAATACCACTCAACTCTATAATAATGCCATAAACTCCAACAATAAACAAGAGCTAGCATTCAGAATTTGGAGAATCAACTAAGTCATATAGCTACTACAGTGAGTCGATTGGAGAATCAAAATTCAGGTAAGCTTCCTTCTGAAATGATTGTAAACCTGAAAGAGAATGTAAGTGCTATCACCCTAAGAAGTGGTAAAGAAATAGAAGCACCACATAAGACTCCTATTGTTGACGATGATGAAGAATCTGAAGAACTTAAAGTGTCTCCAAAAGAAGCTAAAAAGGGTACTATAGTAAATTCTCAATCTCCTGTGAATAAAAATTTTACTAAAACTTTTCCTCCTTTTCCTAACAGATTTGCTAAATCGAAGAATAAGGAGCAAGATAAGGAGATTTTGGAAATGTTCAAAAAGGTAGAGGTAAATAATCCTATAATTAATGCCATAAAGCAAATTCCTTGATATGCCAAATTTCTCAAGGATTTATTGATGTCCAAAAGGAAATTAAGAGAAGATGAGAAAGTGAGTGTGGGGGAAACTGTGTCTACATTCATTCAGAGAAAGCTTCCACCCAAGTGTAAGGATCCAAGTACGCTTATAATTCCTTGCAAAATTGGTGATACTAGATTTGAAAAGGCAATGTTATATCTAGGAGCTTCAATTAATATCATGCCATATTCCATTTACATTTCATTGGATTTGGGATCTTTGAAGGAAATTTGTGTTATAATTCAATTGGTTAATATATCTAATGCTTATCCAAAAGGGGCTGTAGAGGATGTTCTAGTGCAGGTTAACGAAATGGTTTTCCCAGCTAACATTTAAGTGTTGAACATGGAGGGAGAACCTTCATCTAATTCTGCACCAATCCTTCTGGGTAGATCATTTTTGAAAACATCAAAGACAAAGATTGACATGGATGCAAGAACATTGACTATGGAATTCGATGGTGATATTGTTTGCTTTAATAATTTTGAAGCAATGAGGTACCCTAGTGATGTTCATTCTGCTTTATCAATTGATGTCATTGATTATTTGTCTCAAGAAGTTTTTGATATGGATGGTAAAGATGAGTTAGAAGTCATTCTTTGCATAATTTTAAAGGAAAAGACTTTGCAAAATTCTAACTTGTTCATTATAGATGAAATGGAAGAAATTGTGCTAGCATTGCAATCACTATAACCAATACCAAAAAGGTGTATTTCCAAACATTGAAATGCCAATATCTAATACAAAATCTTTACCTTCGGTTATGCAGGCATCTATAATTAAACTAAAACAATTATCGGAGCACTTAAAATATGTGTTTCTGGGAGAAGGAGAAACACTTTCGGTAATAATTGCTAGAAACTTAACCAAGCTTCAAGAAGAAAAGCTCATTTTAATGTTTAAAGACCTCATCACAATTATAGGGTAGACATAGCTGACATTAAAGGTATTAGGCCTTCGAAATGTATACATCAAATTCTTTTGGAATAAGGATCAAAACCATAAAAAGAATCACAAAACTATTGAATCCTCTGATGATGGAAGTGGTAAAGATAGAGATCTTGAAGTTGCCTGATGTTGGTATAATCTATCTAATTTTGGATAGTAAATGGGTGAGTCCAGTCTAAGTAGTATCGAAAAAAATTGGAATTACAGTAGTGAAAAATGAGAATAATGAGTTTGTCCCTATAAGAATTCAAAGTGGATAGCGAGTATAAATCGATTACAGGAAGTTAAATTTTTTTACACGCAAGGATCACTTTCCACTCCCATTTATCGATCAAATGCTTGAAAGAGTTGTGAGATGATCTCACTACTATTTCTAGATAGGAATTTAGGATAAAACAAATAGTGATAGCTCCGGAGGATCAGGAGAAAACAACGTTCATATGCCCATTTAGTACATTTGCCTATATAAAGATGTCGTTTAGACTCTGCAATGCCCCAGCCACCTTTCAAAGATGCATGGTAAGTGTTTTTCTAAGTATGTTGAGCACATTATTGAGGTTTTTATGGATGATTTTATTGTCTATGGGGATTCATTTGATGCATGCTTGGATAATCTGAATTATGTACTTAAACGATGCATCGAAACTAATCTTGTTCTCAATCATGAAATTTTTCATTTTACGGTTGAACAAGGAATAGTTTTGGGACATGTTATCTCATCTAAAGGTATTGAGGTCGATAAAGCTAAGGTAGAAATTATGTGAAACTTATCCTATCCATAAATGTGAGGGAGGTGCATTCTTTTCTTAGAGATGCAGGTTTTTATCGTAGGTTTGTCAAAGACTTCAGTAGGATCTCAACAAAACTATGTCAATTGTTACAAAAAGATGTGCCCTTTGAGTTTGATGAGGGATGCAAGCAAGGTAAGGTTCCATGGTACGCTGATATTATAAACTATCTAGTGAACCATGAGATACCTAATGATTTGAGTAAGGCTAAACATAGTAAAATAAAGAGCGAGTCAAAATATTATATTTGGGATGATCCTCAATTGTGGAAGTGTTGTTCTGACTAAGTGATTAGGAGATGTGTTCCAGAACATGAATATGAATGGATTTTGAAAATTTTTCATTCTTATGCTTGTGGTTACCATTTTGGGCCTAACAGAATTGCTAGGAAAATACTTGAAGGTGGTTTTTATTGGCCAAACATATTTTGAGATTCCTATATTTTCTGCAAAACGTGTGAACAATGCTAGAAACATGGTAACTTATCCCATAGAGATCAAATGCCTTTATCTCTAATACTTGTATATGAAATCTTTGATGCATAGGGAATCGATTTTATAGGACCATTTCTTTTTTTGGTTTTGTTTACATTTTTTTAGTTACGGATTATGTTTCTAAATGGGTGGAAGCTAAAGCCACTAGGATTGATGATTCTAAAGTTGTTGCATAATTTGACAAGTCTTAACATTTTTTCTAGGTTTGGAACACCACGAGCATTGATTAGCGACAGGGGTACTCATTTTTGCAACTGATTGGTGGGAAATCTCTTAAAGAAGTACCATGTCACTCATATAGTATCTATGACCTATCATCCACAAATAAACGGGCAAGCTAAGGTGTCAAATAGAGAAATCAAGTCCATCCTTGAGAAAATAGTGAGCCCAAATGCTAAAGATTGGAGTCAATGACTTAATGATGTTCTTTGGGCGTATGGGACAACATATAAGACACCAATTCACATGTCTCCATACCAAATGATTTACAAAAATTTGTGTCATCTTCCAGTGGAAATTGAGTACAAATCCTTTTGGTCCATTAAACAATGCAATATGAAGATGGACATAATAGGTGAACAATGAAAACTGCAACAACAACTTTAAGAATTCTTGACTCCTACGAGAACGCAAAAATTTATGAGGAAAAGACAACAATTTCATGATAAGATGATTATTAGGAAGAATTTTGTTGTTGGAAAAAAGTTATTCTCTACTATTCATAACTTAAGCTTTTCCCAGGTAAATTGTGTTCTCGTTGGATTGGACCTTTTGTTGTTACTATTGTGTTTTCACGTAGTGTAGTTAAAATTGAAAGCTCACAGACAAATAAGAAATTCAAAATCAATGGTCATCGACTAAAACCCTTATATGAAGGATTCCAAGTGGAGGATGTGGAAGTGATAGGGTTACAAAATCCTCGTTGTGAAGATTAAGCAATGTAGAGTTGAGCCAATGTCAGTAAACAAAGGCACTGCTTGGGAAGCAACCCAAGGGAAGTTGATTTCTGTCTCTTTACATCTTCACATTTCCTATTTGCCTTAAATGCTCTATTTCTTACATTTGATGTTACATTGGGGACAATGTGTAACATCCCATTTCCATATAACGGCTTAAATCATAGAAATGGGTACACGGGCGATCAATCGGAGAAATTAGGAAAACATATCTCATGCTCATGCACTTGTGAACAGTGAGTTTTGCATATGAAAAATGTCTGTACATGCATTCATGACATTTTTCCGGTTAATTGTGAATAAGTGTGATTTTTTTGAAAAATATGTTTTTGTTTATAAAATTTGTGTTAGAGAGGTTCATAGTGGTTTTCTAATTTTTAGAGAATTATAGGAAGTTTTTGGGAATTTTTTGGAGTCGTTTCCGGACCCAGAAAACTGTCAAGTGACCGAATAGGGGTTTACCGATGGTGAAATTGACTGTCCAATGGCACTAGAAACTTAGGCTTATGAAATTAAGAATTTTTGAATTGAGCCATTGGAATTTTGGAGAGAAATTGGAATTGATTTGGG
>JAOTAY010000009.1:9509054-9523297 GCA_025629805.1 Erythroxylum baracoense | reverse complement strand
GAGATGTATTTGGGTCAAGTAACTTGAAAGCCATTAAGCTAGTGAAACAAAACAACACTCAATGTGACATTAAGTGCACAATTTAACACTTATCAAAATTAGGTACCGTCAGCTATGAAGAATGCAACATTTATATTTCACAATCCAGTTCAACTCTCTCATACCAACCACATGAAGCATATACCATTCTGAAGGATACAACTTATGCCAACAATCCATTGAAACTATAAGAGTGAACCTTCCAAGCCAACATCTACCTCATATTCAACATACTCAAATAACACATTCATTACATCTCTAGGAATATGAATTAATTATGAATAACCTTGCAAACCCATATGCACTTCCTCTTTGATAAATTTATTTAAACAAAAACTATTTCATTCTTTTTCTTTTTCTTTCTTTTATTCTCTTTCATTTTCTTTTCTTGTGTTTTTCTCTTTTCTTTCTTTCTTTTCCTTTCTTTTTTAACATTAAAAGAAACTACATTAATATGAGAATTTCAATGATAAGACATAATAAAACATCCCAACATTAACCAACCCACACTTATGTACACTCCCACACTTAGAATTTTGTACATCCGCAAACTCAACAATCAACAAATATTCCATTAGCTTCAAGGCTTGGGAAGAAAATTTGGTTAGGTTAAAGCATGTAATGTGGCTAATACATAAAAAAAGGCAATTAAAGCTCAAGGGGGCTTATTAAAAAGGAAAATCATATAATGGGTAGGCTATTTGGCTAATGTAGTTCGAAAAAGAAAAGAATGCCTAATTATATCCATGTTAATGCATGTCATAAAAATGTGATCTCGAATAGAAATTTGAGGCAAAATCAAGACATATATGTCATAAAGGTCACACATTATCAAAACACAATGAGACTGATATAAATGTATCAATCAAATAAGGCTCAAAATCTCATCGGCTTTGTCTATTAGTAGTCACTACTCTTCTAAAGATAATGCATATCGACTAATCATAAAAGCAAAAATACGTGCTAGAGTTGTTATAAAATTCTCTAGTCAATTCACACTCTAATTATGACTATATAGTCCTTAGAGCAATAGAAAATGAGAAAATGTTTATTTTGTTTGTTTTATTCTTTCTCTCATTTTAATTGAAAACTTAAAACAAACAATAAACAAACCAACAAAGAGCACGCATGCATATAAAAAGAAATGCAAAAATGTTAAAAAAAGATAGTATGGTTGCTTCTCTTTGCTTTGTGATTTTAGACGATTGACATTTCCCTATCGAGGCAATGCATCCGGCTATAATTGTAGAGCATCCTATAGGATTTACTACACACCTTGCTGAAACAGCTGTTGCATATTCTGTTGGAACCATTGCATATCCTATTAAATTTGAAGATTGTTAGTAGCCATAATATTAAACGATTCTTTTAGAGATGTACTTAAGTCATGTCGGCTCTCTGAATCTTGTCCACTAGACTATGTATTTTGTGGAAATTACCCTCCATCCTGCTGGAATTATAGAGTATTCTGTTGCAATTGCAAAGTATTAGTGTTCACAATATCAATCAACTCTTCCAGCTATGGACCGGAGTCGTGATAGGAAGCTTCTGGTCTGCATGAGAATTACTGTGCATCCTGCAAACTATCATAGAAGCAATTATGATGGTTATCCTATCCGTAATCAGAGTTAGGTTGATCAGTTCAATCTTAGTTATAGGATTGCAAATAAGAGTTAAAGAAAAAATTACTTCCATCCATGATTTTTTTAACTTTTATAAATCACAAACATAGAACAAAATAAAGAAAGGATCATGAAATAACTGAAAAGAAACCAACTATGAACAAACATATACAAAACACCAATTAAAATCACGAACAAAAACTAAAACATCGTACTCCCCGATAATGGCACCAAAAATTTGATATGCATCATAACCCTAGTCAAAATAAAATAACTAGACTACTACTATAGTAGTGGTGAGTCTAGGTCGATCCTACAGAGAGTGTGTGTAAAGTTTTTTAAATGAAATTAATCAGTGTTTAGGAAAAAGGGGGTTTTGGATTTTGAAATAAGAAAATAAAATAAAACTAACCTAATGAAAACAAATTAAAGAAAACTTGTGAAAAATGATAAAAGTGGGGAATTCAATAACGACCTGATTCCTTGGTTCAACATCGGCCTACACCCTTATTAAGCATATTTCATTGATTTGTTATTCTCAAATCTCTCCTAGCAACTATAAATCGTGGGTTAGCAATTAACCCAACTTTTTCCTTAGGTTTTGTTTAATCAAGATACGATCATTAATTAAACCTAACCACCGAATAACCTAGGATACGATCTCTATATTTAATTAGGTAGGAGCATTAAGACTTAGGAAAATCTATTAATTAAGGCAACAACCACATACGATGCATCATTTAACCTAGATCATGTTATCCCTAATGATTATAAATCATTAGTCACTACATATGAATTTCAACATAACAACTACAAATTATATTGAAATTCTAGCAATAAGTTTGTAAATAAACGATTCAATGAACGCATTAAAATCATATTTTCATAATACCCAATGGGTTCGTACATAAATAACCAAACAATAAAAAAAATCTGATTATCCATACATAAAACGCAAATCATTTAACGTAGGATAAAAAATCAATTTCTAATGAGAGAAAGAAACAACAAAAATAGTAAAATACACTGAACCCAGGTTGTTGGCATTGATGTCACCTCCGAGCCGGCATCAAGATGTCTAGCCCTTCATGTGTCTCTCCCAAGAAAATGCTTCAGCCCCACAATGAATAACCCAACTAAAGACCACCCTAGTAGCCCCTCACTTCTTTGTCGCAAGCTAAACTCTACTATTCACTGATTTGATAAATTAACATGTTTGGGCACGCTTCTGTTCACATTTTATTCACGCCTGATGTCTTGGTCAAAATGTCGATGTGTCCTCCTTTTAACGTTGCGCTTAACATAAACATAAATGTAGACGTTGTTTGTGTCGTTGTTTCCTCCTAGCATCTGCATTTCTACTGCTTAGATGATGCGTCTTAGTCTGTTAGCTTCCCATCTATGTTGTCGCTTTAGTCATGGATTGCTTCCTTCTGTTAAGTCAAGAGGACTTTACGATGATTAATTTTGATGACAATCAAATAATAATATCGTTAGAAACAAATGAATGTTTTTGAAAAGTGTGTTAAGTGTGCAGACAAAGTACAGAACATAGATGTAGAAGGAAACACAGACGCAAAGTCAGTACAGACACAGAAAGTCAATATAGACGTAGACGTAGACGCAATGCAAATGCAGATGTAAAAGTCAACACAGACACAGATGCGAAGTCAACACAAACACAGATACAGACGCAGACGCGAAAACAAAACATAGACGTAAACACATATGAAAAATTACAACACAGAAGCAAAGTAGAAATACATACGCAAACAAAACGTAGACCCAGACGCAGACGCAAAGATAAAACACATAAGCAAAGAAAATGCAGATGCAGATGCAGACACAAAGACATAGACGATACCATGAAGAGACATTGGCACGTCAAACAGTTATTTAGTTAGAGTTAGTTATAGAACTCAACTAAAGAAGTGGTTATCAAAAATCAAGAAGCGGTTATCAAAGATCAAGAAGCAATTAGAGACGAAGGCTATAAATACTAGTTGTAGTCGAAGATGCTACAATCTTAGACACTCTTAGCAATTTTAGACAATTAGAGGCAAGTTAGAAAATCTTACGATTCAGAAAAGAGAAATTCTGTAGTGCGATACGAAGAGAGCTAATCTCTGTAACAAAATCTCACAATCTTTTTCTAGTGAGAGAAAGAAAAGGCTGATAGCCTAGAGAGGCTAAGATAGCTGAAAGAATACTTTGTAAAAGACCTGAAGAGGCTCTGGAAGGGAAGAAAGAATACTTATAATCATTTGGAGCATAGTGAAACACTCAGACGAACTTTGAGGACTAGATGTAGCCCACAGTTTGGGGTGAACCAGTTTAAAAATCGCAGCATCTATCCTCTATCCTTTACTTCAGTTTATTTTGTTGTTAATCAATTATATAGAAGTTATTTGCGATTTAACTACGTAATAATGTTCGTATAAATTTTGTGATATCTTTTTAATAAGAAAGAGAAGTTCTTAGCAAGATTTAATATTCACAAAAAGGATACACCATTCAACCCCCCTTCTTATGTATCGAGTTTCTTGTATGTAAAGTCTTTACTAACGTGTGATTTACTTCAGGCTTAAAGATCTATCAGCTTGGATTGAAAGACTTAGATAAATCTTTTTGCATAATTCCTCATGTATGTAGCATGTTTTGTAACAGAGGTGTAAACTCTGATAGGTTGTTAATATTGTATATGTATATATACATGGATGTTGTATGAAATGCTACATTATAAATCATGGTTTATGAAATGAAATGAGGAAATTTGAGGTTTTAGACATTATGATATTTATATTTTTAAATTATGTTGCCATGAGATATGTGAAAGTGATATAGTTAGCGCGCCATTGTTGTCGAACATATGCACGAACGTCTGACAGGCGTACGTGCATGCTTCAGATGGGAGTGGGGTGCTACATTTGAGAATAACAAATCAATGAAATGTTTAATTAGAGTGTAGACTGAGATTAAACTAAAGAACTGGGTCCCTACCGAATTCCCCACTTTTATCATTTTTCGCGTGTTTTCTTTAATTTGTTTTTATTAATCTACTTTCATTTTATTTTCTAAAACCAAAACCACCTAAACCTAAACATTGATTAATTTCATTTCAACAACTTTACACACACTCTCTGTGGAATTGACCTAGACTCACCACTGTTATAATAGTAGTCTAGTTTTTATTTTGACTAGCGTTACAATGTGCTGTCACTTCTTTTCCTATCAGGTTTGCTAAATCGAAGAAGAAGGAGCAAGATAAGGAGATTTTGGAAATGTTAAAAAAGGTAGAGGTGAATGTTCCTCTAATTGATGCCATAAATCAAGTTCTACTATATGCCAAATTCCTTATAAAATCATGCACATAAAGAAGGAAATTGAGAGGAGACAAGAAAGTGAGTGTGGGGGAAAATGTTTGTACGGTCATTCAAAGAAAGCTTCCCCTAAAGTGTAAGGATCCAGGTACATTTAAAATTTCCTACAAAATCGGTGATACTAGATTTGAAAAAGCAATGTTAAATCTGAGAGCTTCAATTAATGTCATGCCATATTCCAGTTACACTTTATTGAATTTGGGATCATTGAAGGAAACATGAGTTATAATTCAATTGGTTGATAAATCTAATGTTTATCGTGAAGGGATTGTAGAGGATGTCTTAGTGCATGTTAACGAATTGGTTTTCTTGACTTATATGTGTTAAACATAGAGGGAGAACCTTCGTCTGATTTTACACCTATCCTTTTAGTTTGACCATTTTTGAAGACATCAATGGCAAAAATTGACGTGGATGTAGGAACATTGGCTATGGAGTTTGATGCTGAAATTGTTCGTTTTTAATATTTTTGAGGCTATGAGGTACCCTAGTGATGTTTATTCTATTTTATCAATTGATATCGTTGATTGTTTGTTTTAAGAAGTTTTGACATAGATGGAAAAGATGGGTTAGAAGTCATTCTTTGCATGAGTTTAAAGGAAAACACTTTACAAAATTCTAACTTATTCACTATTGATGAGATGAAAGAAATTGTGTTAGCATTGCAATCACTGCAGTCGATGCCAAAAAGGTATATGTTTCCAAGTATTGAATTGCCAATATCCCATACAAAATCTCTACCTTCAATTATGTAGGCTCCTATAATTGAACTAAAGCAATTACTAAAGCACTTAAAATATGTGTTTTTGGGAGAAGGAGAAACACTTCCAGTAATCATAGCAAAGAACTTAACCAAGCTTCAAAAGGAAAGCTAATTTGAGTGCTTAAAGACCACATCACAGTTATAGGATGGACCATAGCTGACATTAAGGGTATTATCCCTTCAATATGTGTGCACCAAATTCTTTTGGAAGAAGGATCCAAACCATCCAGAGAATCATAAAAAAGATTGAACCCTTCGATGATGGAAGTGGTAAAGACAAAGATCTTGAAGTTGCTTGATGTTGGTATAAACTATCCAATTTTGGATAGTAAATGGATGAGTCCAGTCTAAGTAATACTAAAGAAAACTAGAATTATAGTGGTGAAAATGAGAATAATGAGTTTTTCCCTAAAAGAATTCAAAATGGATGGTAAATATGCATCGATTATAGGAAGCTAAATGCTACTACATGCAAGGATCACTTCAATCAGATGCTAGAACGATTTGTGGGATGATCTCACTACTATTTTCTTAATGGCTATTCAGGATATAACAAAATCATGATAGCTCCGAAGGATCAGGAGAAAACAACCTTCATATACTTATTTAGTATGTTTGCCAATAGAAGGATGTTGTTTGGACTCTGCAATGCCCCAGCCACCTTTCAAAGATGTATGGTAAGTATTTTCTCTGAATATGTTAAACACATTATTGAGGTCTTTATGGATGATTCTACTATGCATGGGGATTCATTTGATGCATGCTTGGATAATTTAAATTTTGTACATAAACATTGCGTCGAAACTAATTTTGTTCTTAATTTTGAAAATTTTCTTTTTATGGTCGAACAAGGAATAGTTTTGGGACATGTAATCTCATCTAGAGGAATGGAGGTCGATAAAGCTAATATAGAAACTATGCAAAACTTACCTTACCCTAAAAATGCGCAGGAAGTTCTTTCTTTTCTTAGACATGCTAGTTTTTATAGCAAGTTTATCGAAGACCTCTGCAAGATCTCAATAAGTATATGTCATTTGTTGCAAAAGGACTTGCCATTTGAGTTTAATGAGGGATGCAAGCAATCATTTGACAAGTTGAAAGAACTCTTGACTTCAGCACCAATCATTTAACCACCTAACTGGAGCCAACCATTTGAGATAAAGTATGATGTGAGCAAGTTTGCTTTTGGTGTTGTCCTTAGTCAAAAATATGGCAAGATGACTCATGCCATATACTACACTTCCCGCATATTCAGTCTTGCACAATGCAACTACTCCACAAAAGAAAAGGAACTTTTAACTATTGTGTTTTCCTTAAATAGATTTAGACCTTACTTACTTGGTTCTAAAATGGTTGTATGTTCTGATCATGCAATATTAAGGTGTCTTTTATCGAAGAAGGAAGCAAAACCAAGGCTCATTAGATGGATTCTCTTGCTCCAAGAGTTCAATTTAGAGATCAAAGATCAGAAAGTTGTGGAGAATTTAGCTGTGGACCACTTGAGCCGAGTTGTGAAGGAAGAGGATTTAGTATCATTGCAAAAGTTGTTTCCATATGAGCAATTACTAGCAATTCAAGGTAAGGTTCCATGGTATGTTGATATTGTACACTATATAATGAGCCCTAAGATACCTAATGATTTGAGTAAAGCTAAATGGAATAGAATAAAGAGCGAATCAAAATATTACATTTGGATATCAAAGTGTTGTTCAGACTAAATGATTAGGAGATGTGTGCCTAAACATGAATATGAATTGATTTTGAAATTTTGTCATTCTTATGCTTGTGATGACCATTTTGGGCCTAATAGAACTGCTAGAAAAATACTTGAATGTGGTTTTTATTAACCAAATATAATTCACGATTCTTATATGTTCTACAAAGCATGTGAATAATGCTTGAAACGAAGTAATTTATCCCTTATAGATCAAATGACTTTATCTCCAATTCTTGCATGTGAAATTTTTAATGTATGGGGCATCGTTTTATAGGATCATTTCCTTCTTCTTTTGGTTTTGTTTACATTTTGTTGGCTATGGATTATGTTCCTAAATGGCTGGAAGCTAAAGCCACTAGGACTGACGATTGTAAAGTTGTTGCAGAATTTGTCAAGTTTAAGATTTTTGCTAGGTTTGGAACACCGCGAGCATTGATTAGTGACAGGGTACTCAGTTTTGCAAATGATTGGTGAGAAATCTTTTAAAGAAGTACCATGTCACTCATAAGGTGTCTACGACCTATCATCTATAGATGAACAGGCAAGCTAAGGTGTCAAATAGAGAAATCATATCCATCCTTAAGAAAATGGTGAGCCCAAATTGTAAAGATTGGAATCAAAGACTTAATGATGCTCTTTGGGCATATAGAACCGCATACAGGACATCGATTGGCATGTTTCCATTTTGATTAATTTATAGAAAGTCATATCATCTTCCAGTTGAAATTAAGCACAAGCCTTTTGGGCCATTAAGCAATGCAATATGAAGATGGACATGGCAGGTGAACAATAAAAACTACAGCTACAAGAATTGGAAGAGCTTAGACCTGAATCTTATGAGAATGCAAAAATTTACAAGGAAAAGATGAAACAATTTCATGATAAGATGATTGCTAGGAGGAATTTTGTGGTTGGATAAAAGTTCTTCTCTACCATTCACAAGTTAAGCTTTTCCCAGGTAAATTGTGTTCCCATTGGATTGGACCTTTTGTTGTTACTAATTTATTTTCACATGGTGCAGTTGAAATTGAAAGCTTGCCAACAAATAAGAAATTCAAAATTAATGGTCATTGACTGAAACCCTTTTATAATGGATTCAAAGTGGAGAATGCAGAAGTGATAGGGTTAGAAAACCCTCATTATGAAGATTGAGCAATGTGGAGTCAAGCCAACGACAGTAAACAAAGGCGCTGCTTAGGAGGCAACCTAAGGGAGGTTGATTTCTATCTCTTTAAATTTTCACATTTGCTATTTTTCCTTAAATGCTACATTTCTTACTTTGATGTTACGTTGAGGAAAATGTAAGTTTTAAGTGCGAGGGTGGGAATTTAGTTTGATATTAGATTTTATGCATATTTTTTAGCTTAATTGTTGCTTATATGACTTCTTAAGCGGTTTTTAAAGTCAAACAAACAAAATAAAAAATTTCTCATTTTCTATTGCTTTTAGGACTATATAATGATAATTAGAGTGTAAATTGACTAGAAAAATCCATGATAACTTTAGTTATTGTGCATTATCTTTAGAAGAGTGGTGATTAGTGGTAGACAAAAGTCAATAAGACTTTGAGTCTTATTAGACTGACACATCCATATCAATCTCATTGTCTTTTTTTATATGTGACCTTCATGACATGTACATCCTGGCTTTGCTTTGATTTTCTATTCAAAACTATATTTTTATCAATTGCGTTATCATGAAAAAGATTTGGCATTCTTTGTTGTTTAAGAGCTACATTAGCTAAATAGCCTACCCATTTATATGAATTTCCTTTATTAAACCCTTTTGAGCTTTATTAACCTTTCTTTTTGTGCTAACCACATTACATGCCTTAAACTAGACCAAATGTCATACCCAAGTCTTAAAGCTAGTAGAGCATTTTTTGAATATTGATGATTGTGATTGTATAAAAGACTAAGTGTGGGGGTGTAAAAACGTATGGGTTGGTTATATTTGCCAAATGTCATGTTATGAAATTCCTATGTTGATGTAACTTCTTTCAATGTTTATATAAAAATATATAATAATAAAAAAGAAAAATTTAAATAAAAGTATCTAGGAGGAAATGCTTATGTTTTCAAAAGATGTTTATGATTAGTGTCTCCTCCTAAAGTTTTATTAAACGGATAATTTGAATATGATGCATAAAAGGTAGATGTGGCTTTGAAGGATTACTCCATGTAAGTTTCAATATATTGTCATCAATTGTATGAGTGATTCCTTCTGGTTGGTTATGCTTCATGTGGTTTATGTGTGAGAGCTGAATTTGAGCTATGAAATATAATTATTACATTCGTCATAGCTGATGGTACCCATTTCTAAATGAATGTTAGATTGTGTGCTTGATATCTCATTGAATGTTACTTTTGTTTCATTGGCTTGATGACTTTTAGCTACATTATCCAAAATACATCTCACCTTACCTTTGCCTATATTACAACCTTAGAAAAGTCTTTTGATTCATGATTATACATGTGACTCTTAGTAGTGGAGAAATGAAAGGATATGCAAAGTTGTGGAATGTTATGATCATGGATGGTATTTGAGTGTACCCATAGATCAATCTTATTTAAACATATTTTGTTCAAGTCTACCTTTAGATTGCTTAGTTTCTAAGGGTGATGAATGCTGATTAATCATGAGTAGAAGCGTTGCATGTTGAATTCATGCTATGGTTTTTGAAAGTTATTCTTCTTTGCTTATGACTATCTATTCTTGGGAAATATGAAAAATAAGTAATTATTTTGATTTGTGACTTTAATTTTGAAGATTTGCCTTTGGACAGTCAAAAGCTAAGTGTAGACGAACTTGATATGTGCTTAAATGTCCATACATTTAATCCATTACACTTAGTGATTAATGCCTTAAAATTCTTAGGAGATTCACTTTAGCTCATATTCAATCTTAGGTATATTTCGAAAGTGAAGAAGCTAAAGTGATCCGAAATCATACTCATTGAGCCATCTTCTCAATGTTCATATGTTATTGTCTTCATGGGACAAGAAGAAGAAGAAGATTAAAAGAAGAAGAGACAAAATAAAGCATAAAAGTGAAGAACCAAGCTTTGAAGAACTCATGACCAAGCTGGTGAAATGTCACAACCATGAGAAGTTTCATGGCTGTGACACCAACTGCACAGACGTGAGAGTGAGTGCACAGACACGAGACCATTCTCACGTCTATGCAAGAATGTCTCATGTGTGTGAGACACCACTCACCCCTGTGAGACAATAGTCACGGTAGTGGGAAGGAAAACTGTCTATGTTAAAATGTTGAGCAAGTTTTAATCTTACAAAACCCTCAATCTTTTCCAAGAGCACAGGTCGTAGCATAGTGTATGAGGTATCGATCCCACGAGGAATTAGTGAGCTAATTAAATCCTAATTTTTCTTAGCCCAAAAGTGTAATTAAAATGAAAATAAAAACTAACAAAAAAGTAAACAATCGAGTATGGAGTAATTGAAATGAAAATTCTAACTGAGTGCAAGAAATCAAATTTGAGCACCGCCAATTGATAATTGAACAAGGAAGATTAACAAGTTATGAGAGAAGAGATTTATCCTATCATCAATGCTAACTTAGTAACTTTTATGATAATACGGTGTCGATCCTAGACTTTTGAAGGGTGGATAAGTCTCCCTTGAGTTGTAATCACCAAGCCCTAAATCATCAACCCTAATTAAATTGAGTTACCAAACGTGTAATCTCTCGGTTAATAAAATAACCCATAACCTAATTAGTCCTTAAGCATTTTAATAAACAATCGAGTCCTCACATGAGATCTCTCTCTATATAATTACCAATTTGATTATTTGCGTAGTCTATTAGATTGTTTAACTCTCATTAACCAACCTAATCATTTTGCATTTAGTTCACTCTATCGATTTATTACTGAAGCATGCAATTACAACAAATAATCACAACACCCAACAATATTAACACAAAAGTAACTAGATTACCATTGAATTAAGCGTAAATCCCTAAAAGAAGTTAGAACATCCTTAACCCTAGATTCATCATCATCAATTCCATTTTATACATCAAATGAACAAAGTAAAAGACAAAAAGAAGAAACGATAACTTGGAGGATTGGAGGTTGAAGCAGCTAAAGCTCCACTTACTTCTTTCTCTTCTTCTCTCTATTCCTTCTTCCTCTTCCTTAGTTTTCTTTCACAGTGGCAAATGAAGGCTCCCTTTCTAAATTTCTGTGCTCTTATGCAGTCTTTTCTAATTAAGTAAAAACTAGGATTTAACTATGCCTAACTGAAATATCCCATAAAAATTTAAGTTCAGGAGACCAGTCCGCGTCTATCCTCTCCGATTAAATGATCTTCTGTCCTTAGGTCACGATTGTGGCTTACTGAAAGGTTCTCTTTCTTGGGCCATGATCATGGCCCTAGGTCCTCCTCTGGGCTTTCTCTAAATCTTCTTCGTTCTTCTATATCTGATCTCAAACACTAGCAAACACATCAAGGAACTTTAAACAAAATTAAAGCTCAATAGTATGCTCTAGAACCAACTAACACAATTCTAAACCTAAACATGCATAAATCAATTAATTAACAACTAAAAACATACTAAAATGCCTATTAAAACATCAGGTAGCCTACAACTTTCAACATCCCCACACTTTAACTTTTCCTTGTCCTCAACCAAAAACAAAACATAAACACTCCAAGCAATAACACACACATATGCAATAATGGTACAATGACAATGAACTTCACGAAACAAATTTAACTACAAACACAATCCTTCTAGTTGTTCTAACCTATTAACCTATGAAATCTGTGCCTAAATGCTTCGAACTAAATATACATACGAATAAGGACTTAATGTCAAATTCATTCACTCCCATCACTCACATACACATATTGATAATTAGTTAGTCAAACAAAATTGTAACTATCCTTAAGTAGCTTTTCATGAGAAGTCATGTTATTCACAAAAATAATAGGATTTATCAAACAACGCACTATTTTTGTTAATTTCATTAACATAATCCTACCCTTTCAACGTGAAGGCAAAAATTTGTGATGAATGTCCCCCGAGTACTCAACTAGGCAATGTTTCTAATATGTAACTTGGCTTGAATGCCAATATAGCCTTTTGACGTGAAGGCAAACATTTGTGATGAGTGTCCCCTGGCTACTTAGCTATAACACATTCTCAACTGGCTACTAGCTCTATTTATAACCTGATTTGTTTCAAAAAGGATTAATCGAATAGTTATTTGTTTAAGAAATACACACTTAATATATTTTATTTCTTGCCTACCTCATTTCTTTAACTAATTATTCTCATAAGAAGACACTAACGATGCTACTTAGTTAATTAACCTAAAATTATAAATAAATGTGTCAAATTCCTAGGGTGAACGAACTAACATCATATCCTAATTAACATGCATATTTAACCAAAGCAACCTAGGGCACTAATTTCACAAGCTAATAAATTTTAGCAACCTAAGAAACTATGTTCAAAGCTAAATCAATTCTATTAAGTCCTAGCCATTAACACATTGACATGAGTCACATCATGAAAACCTAAACAAGAATTAATATACATGTAAAATTCACACTCGAACTAAAAAATACAATGCACACAACCCTCCCCACACTTGGACAACACTTTGTCCCCATTATGAGAAGAACAAATAACGCTTAAGGTGGGAATAAAACAAAATGATAGAAAGAAAATAAAAATAAAATAAAATAAAAAGACAAGTGTTAGAACATAAGAACTAGTTATGGCGATTGAGGTGGTGATGGCATTGGAGTTGGAAGCTAACTGTACTTGATGCCCATGATTGCTGCCCTATCTTATAATTGCTTTAATGTAATAAAAGAGTTAGAAATCCAAACCATTTCAAATCATTAAAACTTATTTTTAGAATTTAAAACAAATCTAACTACACAACAATTTCAATCTAACGACCAAACATGCTAATTTATTGTCATTAGGTTGACCTTGCATCCTTCAAAACTCAATTGGGATCAATTATGAGTGGCTTGTTTCCACCTGTGTTGCCCAATTTCAGCTTCGTAACTTATAACTAAGCTACAAATTGTAAGATAATCAGAAGGAAAATATTGATAAAATTAAGGAAACCAATTAAGTTCAGTAATGTCTTTTTTACTAACAAATTGTCAATAAAATAGGAAATAACAAAACTTCCTGAATCTTCTATTGAATCTAGCAATTTTTCCTATATGAGCGCGATTTGTTCTTGTTCTTTATGAGTTACCCCCGTCGCATCTTCTTCTTTCACTTCATGAACAAAGACTTTCATATCCTCTTCAATCTCTATGTCATGTATCCTCTTTTCTTCATTCTCTTGTTCTTCAGCTTCTAGAATAGAGAGTTCCTTATATGCTTCAAGCTTTATGTCTGTTGTCATTTGTTCTTCTTCCTCTTGATCCTTTAAAGATTTGACTTCGTCAATTCTCATGAATGAGCTACCCTCCTTCAGATTCTTTGTAACATCTCGTTTCCATACAAAGGGGTGAATCATAGAAACTGGTACATGTGAGATCAATCAGAGAAAATTATATGATATACATATACACGTGAACAATGATTTTTGCACGTGAAAAATCATTGTACATGCATTCATGACATTTCCCGGTATATTGTGAATAAATATGATTGTTATGAAAAATGTGATTTGTTTGTGTAAAAATTTAATTGGAGAGGGTTAATGAGGTTTGAGAATTTTTAGT
>JAOTAY010000009.1:9488496-9502120 GCA_025629805.1 Erythroxylum baracoense | reverse complement strand
AGATAGAAAATTTCTTGAAACTACACCCAACAATGGCTCCTCATCTAAAAGGTGTCATGAAATCAACAATGTCGAATCAAATATCCAAAGAATTATGTAAGTACAAGAGAGATCATTCGGCATGCACTCAAAAAAATTTGCAGTTATAACTTGAAGAAAAGTTTCATTTGAAAGTTAGTCAAGGTACAATCTCAAACACACTCAAACAATCGGCTGAGTATCTTTCGGCCAACTTAGAAAAAGGAAGGGATATCAAGAGGCACAGACCAGCAAAATTTTCAGATATAGAGAAGGTTGTTTATGAGTAGTTTCTCCAGTACCAAGATTGTGTGAATATGACTAGAGAGATGAACCCACTTGTGAAAACGACATTCATAAACTTGAGCTCATGATTAATGATCTCAGCTATCATAATAAAATGGATGTCAATAGCCTATTGGATTACCCGGGTGAAAATGATACATGATCAGAGGTCCAGAGCTTAGAAGAAATTGTAGCTACTATCCTTAAAAATAATGTTGATGATGAAATTGAAGAAGATACAGTACCTTTAGAATCAGTTACGCGTAAGGAAGCACTTATCGCGTCTAGAACTCTTCACAATTTTTTGGGGCAATTCGAAAACACAACACCAGAAATTTTAGATCCAAGAAGAAAAGTTAGAGATGAGCTCCAACTAGTACCTTTGGAATCAGTTACGCGAAAGGAAACATTTATCGCGTCTAGAACTCTTCACAATTTTTTGGTGCAATTCGAGAACACAACAGAAATTTTGGATGCAATAAGAAAAGTTAGAGATGAACTCCAACTAGACTTAAATTTTAAGAAAAACAAAGAATACTATAATCATATTTCACTAAATTGTCTTAGTTATGTTTGTGTAAGTTTATATAATTATTAATTTATAATATTAATGAGACCCTATATTTACATAGGAGTATTTTGAAAATATATTATCTAAATTTTTAACTGACTTAAGTCGGAACCAGAGAAAAATATTATCTTAGAGAGTTTATTAATTTACCAAGTATCAATTTAAAGAGGTTTTACTGTATCAAAGACAAGTTTTCTCATTGGAAAAACATAAAAAGGCTTATTGATTAATCAAGAAAAGGACTAGGACCTCCATCACTATTCAAAGAATAAAGGGCACAATCGTCAACCAACCAAAAATTTATCAGTTGATCACAAATTGGGTTATGTCAAACAACAAATTATTTTGTTTGGTAATCCACTAGTGGGATAGATTGAATAAGTCAAATAGCCAATACTTTCTAAAACGCTAAAAATGGCTAAAAGGTGATCTACCAGACAGGGCCTTACGTTGCACAATGGTTGCAGAAACAAAATTTCAAACAAGCAAATGTCTATGGTTAGTCAAGCGGGCGTTGACTTCCGGTATGTAAACGTTTTCCATGACCATATAATCTCATTCGAACGATCAATCAGGTAGATTAGCAAAGAATAGCAAGCAGCACCAGACTTACTGTCAGTTACTCAAGTTGCAGCAGCTGTCAATGCAATGAATATTACGTTCAACTCCGTCTACCAAGAGCTAGTAACGTCTTGTCTTTTTGTTCCCGTCATTTCTCCACTGAAAAACCACGATGCAAGGAAACAATGCTCCAAGTCCCCTTCTTGCTCTCTCGGTTCTTGTTTTCAAGCCCCCAAAACGTTTCTGAAGATCCAATTCGGAAACCTCGATCCAGAATTTGCCTCAAAGCCCTACATCTTCTTAATCTTGAGTGTGAGGCTTGGTAGTCTGAAAGGGTGGGTATTAGGTATAGTTAGCCACTTGGGGCCTCTGTAAAGGTAAAAGAAAAAAGTCTCCTTTAAAAAAAGTGTAATTAAATTAATACAAGTTAGATACTAATATTCTAAAGCATTCATAAAGAAAGGCTGCATGCAATGGGAAACTAGTCTTGTACCCTTCAACCAGACGATCACAACTCATGCCCAAACTAGTCTTATACTCTTCAATTAGATGAAAACAACTCATGCCCATCAGATGATTCAATAGTTTATGGAACATCATAACACTAGTGTCAAACACTGCCTTTGAAATTACCCCAGGTAAAGGAACTAGAAATACATCAAGTGCTAGGTTTGTGTAGTTTCCACCATCCCAAAATGTCAAAAGTTCTCCCCCCTTGCTCTTTAGATGCTTCATTCAGATATCTACTTAAATTTGATGTACAGTTTCTCATTTAAACCTCATCAACCGGAGTTTTGTGATCATTCTCACTTTTACCGATAGATTTTAAACTTTTACTCAGAACAGAAATTAAGTTTTTTCTCTTAATCGGCCACTTTGATGTGCTAGCAAATTGCAATAACCTTAGAAAACCAGTCATCTTGACCAAAGCCCAATAAACCAATTAGCACTCCAACCTTGTCAAGAAGAAGTCGAACAGCAAAAGAAGTATCAGGAACTCCTCTCCCAACTCTTTCATCCGTCTGAGTCTAACAAACCCTCTGGCTCCGACCAACTTTGTGATCATGAACCTAAGATCAAGATAAGGATAGAGAGCATGAGAGGAACTGCATTGCCTCTGAGAAATCTATATTCCACTTAAAAATTTAAAAATGTCACATCAAAGCTGATATGAAAGTTAACTGACAAACTCTTATTAACTGACAAACTCTTATTAACTGACAAACTCTTAATCCCATTAAGGGTTTCACTAGAAATTTTAAGGTTCCTTTTTAAGACTCCAAAACGATAAGATCTGATACCTATATTTTGGAGCAAACGTTATATCAAAATAGCTTTGATGACATAGGGATTAATGGTCAATAAACATAAATGGAAATTGAAGGATAGAGTGAATAAGTATTAGATGGCAACTGCTAGGAATAGTGGTCACAACGAAGAAGAGTGGTTAGTTTATACAAGGAAGAAGAAGACAGGCTGTAAGCAGTAGTGAGATAGCTAGATATCGATATATTTTAGTGATTCAAGTTGTTATCAGGAGATATCTACTCCTTAGAAGTTTGTTAGGATAAGTAGATATAAAATAATAGTCTATGGGGGAAGCGGGGTAGGCTTTTAGATTGGAAATAATTCTCGGAAGATTTCCTGAGATTGTAAGGGGGTTTTCGCTTGTGAAGAAGGTTCTTCCTTCTTGTTTTGGAATAATACTGAGCTATTGCTCTCTACTTAGTGCTATTTAACACATAGGCACATTAAGTTGAAATTGTTACCTAACAGCAGCACAGAGACACAGAGAAATAGATATGTCAAAATATTGAAGAAAAAATATGTCAAAAAATTAAAAAAGCCACAGTAAAATAGTATGGCTAAAACTGAATATCAAAAGCATTAGTATATGAACATCAAGACAATAAAATAAGTACACAGATACAAGAAAAAAAAATATATATATAAAGGTCAAAATAGTCAAACAATTACAATTCAATCTAATCATGCTTATGGAGGGGCTATGCGATGAAGTTCATTGGGGAGAAAAATTTTGAATTATAATATATTTTGGACAAGTATTAAACAAGGTTATTTGCATTTTCAAGATAATAAGAAGAAAAAGAATTAAAGAAACATATTAGAGCAACTTTTAAGGTTTCCTTGAGTGACCTCTTGGAGCAAATACCAAACAGTTAACTTCTTTCTTTTTCCTCTTCCAACATCAAAGATTCCTTAAGTAGAAAAATCTAAATTGAATAAACCCCTTGATAAATAGTCGTTTCAAGAGGTAACTAAGGCCTAACACTAACTACCTTCTCCATGAAACAAACAATCATAAGACATTAATGTAGACAATCTAAAATTGGTAGCTAAACTGAAAACTTAGCCCTCAAAACAGTGTATAATAAATTAGCATATCTAATCAATTTCAGAAATCTACATTAAACAATGTACAAAAGGATTTTTAGAAACACTGAATGTACCAGGTTATGGCCAATAAATAACTTTTCCAAGAAATAATTCTGATTATATATAAATTCATTAAATGAAGATGAATTTTTTGAATCAAAGATGAGCTTTGTTAATAGATTTAAGTAGAAACAGATACCTTTTGCGTGATAACCAAAACTGTGCTGAAGATGCGTAAATCACATCCAAAACAGGAGTTTAGACACTTCATGAATGATCCTCAAATCTTTTATCCCCTTTCTCGAGTCTCCAAGTTGGAATGTTAGCTTTGTCAAAAATTGTTGGCATGAGATTTCTAGCTTCCATCTCACCACATAGTTTTACTGCCAGGTGATCTTTTCCACATCTACAAAGTCCATTGTATATTTCTGAAAGTGCTTCTGATCCAGGAGTCATACATCTCCTGAACATTTCAGTTAACACATACAAAGCCCCCTCAAAATCATCATTCTCGCAAAAGGTCGATATCAACATGTTAAAAGTTTGCTCATTTGGATGACAACCACTCCTAACCATGCTTTTATACAGCTGGAATGCACGGTCAGAGTTCTTCTTTATGCACTGCCCAGTAATAAGTGCCGAAAAAGTTGAAGCATTGGGGACCAAGTTCTTCTTATCAAGTTCTTTAACCAAACAAGATGCTTTTTTAATCTTTCCTTCTTTGCATAGCCCCAAAATCAAGGCATTGTAAGTCAGTATATCTGCCTTAACCCCATTTTGAGACATTTCCCCATAAACCTTACCAGCCATGTCAGTGTTACTTGCTTGACTATAGCCATTTATCAAAGTATTGTATGTTATAGTGTTAGGAGCTACTTTCATAACCTTCATTTCACTAAAGACTTTATTTGCTTCCTGCTGTTTGCCTTCTTTGCAAAGCCCATAAATTAAAGTATTATAAGTAACCGCATTTGGCTCCACCCCATTCCTTCCCATCATGTTTTTAAGCTTCATAGCCAAATTTAGAAGACCCCTATGGCAATGTCCTGCAATCAAAGTGTTGAAAGAAGCAACATTAGGAGTAATTCCCATGGTCTCCATATCCCTTATCACATTAACAGCCTTTTCAAGTTTCCCTAGTTGGCAAAAGGCATGCATCACCATGTTTAGAGTGTAGACATTTGCTGATATCGTACATCTTCCCATCTCCTTATAAAATGCCAGAGCAATATCTGCCCTTCTTAAATCAAGCAATGAGCTCAAATAGGCATTGCAAGACTCAACAGGGGGAAAAAATCCATAGACTTTCATCTGGAAAAAAGTGTCTGAAGCATTCCTGAATTTCTTCATATGAGCATAAGTTTTGAACAATGAATCAAAAACACGAGGCGAAGAATCACACATTCTATAAGAATAAAGCACTGCTTCAAACAGCCTATCAGGCAAATCAACCGAACCTAATATAAGAAGACTCCTTAAAATGGATTCTGCAGACTTAAATTTCCGATTTTTGGTTAGAATATGGAGAATGATGGAATGAGACTCCAAGGTATGGAAATTAGGGTTCAGGGTTTTGACCCAGTTAAAGAACTCAAGAGAAAGAACATGGTCTTTCCGAATCTTCAACAAAACATGCTTGACTCTACACGGCGTCAAATGGGTCGCTAACAGATGAAGCTTATTCCAATCAGAGTGAATAACATGACTATAAGCAACATTAACAAAATCCAAGTCTTGACCTTTGAGTTGAGGGATAGTTCTATGAGGTATTGGAATTACGTTCCTATTCCTCCTCCCCAAATTCAAAGGAAACTTGGGGTGTGAAGATATGGATTGCTTCGAACCAGAAGCAATCAGCGTTGAGAATCGACGTAAAGGAGAAATCATCACATGTACTTAAGTTGTTTTGTGGGTTAATGAAAGATCGTCAAATTTGGCACATAAGTTCAAACAGAAAAAAGGAGCTCTTGAACAAACCTGTGTTGTGAGAAACGATGAGATAGAGTCCATTAACTCTAGTTCTGATAGGCCCTGCTCCCTTTTGCTTGTTTAAGGAGGGAACGTACTGTGTTTCGTTTTTTATTCTTAAACTAACTCTTTTTAAGCAATGTTTTTAAAAATCATACAAAATATCAAATTGATTAAAGAAAAAATTTAACTTTTAAAAATTTAATCGATATTAAATTACTATAAAATCAATATATAATAAATAAAAATATAAAATTTGAATTAATTAAATTTTTGGTTGTTTAATTTATTTTAATAAATAATAACTTTATTGTCAAAATGAAGCTATTTACTAATAATTAAGTATTTTTAATGTTTACCTTTTTTAATATTAAAATATTAAACATAACATATGAAGATTAATTTTTTAAAGAAGTAAATAATTTTATTATAATTTAATATTCATGATTTAATATTGGTTTTGATATATAAACTTTCAAATGTGTCCTTAAGGATTAATTTTTGGACAATATCATCTTTTTGCTATATATATATATATATATATATATATATATTAGTCTACATAATTTATTTATTTATTTTCTTAACCATTCATTTTTTTAAACCAGTTATTAGTTAAGAGTAGTTGTTTTCCATTCTTTTTAAAAGAACATCAGTAGTCAATTAAACTGACAGATTTTTATTGACAAAGATCAAAAATAAAAACTGAATCGAAAACTAATCTAGTTCATACTTAATCTGGTGAAACTGGCAGTCCAATTCTATTTTTAAATCATTATTTTCAACTAAAAGGCTTTACGAAAAATAGGATTTATGCAAAATTGTTGGATAGAAAGCGATTCAATATGGAACAATGTCATGAATACCGAAACGCCTTGATATAGGATTGATTTCTAGTATGGTATTGTATCGGTGCCCATTAATATCGAGTATTATTTCGAGCAATTTTTTAAATTTATAAAATAGCTATTGAATTATAAAAATTTATATCTAAATTATAATAATGATAATAAGATACATTTTTCGAAACTTTAAATTATAACGAACGAAGATTAAGACATTTAATCTCTTATGCTCCAATCTATTTCTTTTCTTGGAATGGATAAATTCAAATATACTTCAAATCTTTTCATGGTCTTTTGTACTCACACATTAGCTTAGAATTCGAATTGCAAACCTTTGTAATTCTGGAATACTATTTTTAAATTGGTCCCACCAAGAAATTATAAGTTGTAAGATAATAAAAGTAGCGTTTTAAACAAACTAAAATAATAATTAATTTTCAACTAATAACAAAAGTGAAAGAATATATATCAGGATTAAGTTTTGCTCTTTGTCAAATAACAATTGACATCCCAAAATTCTTAGAAGACTACTTATAAAGCTCCATTTATGAGCTCAGGAGATCTTGCATTATCTCATGGACAAAAATGGTTGTAATAGTTAATAACATTTCCTTATTAACTTCAGTTTTCTTTGTAAAATTTGGTTTGAAATAGACACTAAGATTCAAAAATACCCCAATTGCAAACAATAGAGAGTAAAGTTGTCTTTTCCATTTTTTGTTGATTATTGCAAGATAAAGTATGTACAAAGAAGACCTAATTTTCAAATCAGCTTTGATCCTCTCCATGGCATAAAAAAAAACTCATTATTGCCTTTTCATCACTATCAACCAAACGAAGAACCCTCACCAAAGGCTTACAAACTCAGATAAAAAATTGGCATTGGGATCAAAATTCAGTATTTTCAAGTATAATTCTGAAAACATCTAATCTAGCATTAGACCTATCATCTTAAGATGTAACCCATTATCACTTGTAAACATTTATCTCAACTCTTTTTTTATTATAATAAAACACTGAAGTGATAAGAAATTTTTTGGAAATCTTGTAACAATAAGATGACACAAATTTCTTTTGGTATTAGAGCCAGGCTTAGTATTTTACACGGGCATATTTGTCAAGGTATATGCGTCTTAAACATGTCATAACACGCAGTGGCAATTGATCCTTAGTCTTAGTTGCATTTAAATAAATCATACGTATGAACATTCGTTAAGAGTCTAAACAGTTAGAAACAATGAGAAGACTGATGATCTGTCAAAGTGTAAGAAAATGAAAGTTTGTTGACATCTTGAAATAAGAGATGCTACATGGTTCGATATGTTAAACAAAAACTCAGTGTATTTGTATTTGTGGATATA
The DNA here is from genome assembly GCA_025629805.1 of Erythroxylum baracoense. NCBI lineage: Eukaryota > Viridiplantae > Streptophyta > Magnoliopsida > Malpighiales > Erythroxylaceae > Erythroxylum > Erythroxylum baracoense. The sequence continues at coordinate 9,494,114 of JAOTAY010000009.1, read as the reverse complement.
GTAGCGAATATAATATCAGTATTGTACTGTGGTCATATACCTTTGAATTGATATGGATGTGAATACATTTTCATAGATTGATGAAGAAAGAAATAGTGATGCAGGTAGAAATAACAGGACTTAAAGTGTATAAGCAAAGTTGGAAGAAATAAAAATTTTCTATGATCTTGAGAGGTTCAACTTGGAACTGAAATGGTTGTTCGATTATTGTGTTAAGAGTTTATGATTTAGTATAAGTTTATATTAGTGGATTTGATATTAGAATTTCATGATGGTTTAACTTATATTGCTGAATTAATGGAGAACATACTTATGTAAGATGAAATAAATGATAACTGAAAGATGAAATAAATGATAGCGATATATGTGAAAGTCCTCAAGATTAAATTGATCAGTTATTATGTGTACATATCCGATAATGTGGTAACCTTGACTAATGATGTTACTACGCACATATGTATTATATGCTTAGATATGGTATAGGGAGTCATCTAAGACATATTAAATGCTCTTAAGTCTTAATCCCCATAGTTAAAACTTTTGAGATGACTCAGAGTAGCATAGTGGAAGCATGAATTTAGATGGATATACTGAAATGGTAACTACTGAGGAGAAGTAACTTTTGTATAATAATAGAATATTCAAATGTTATCTAGAAGCAATTGAGATCAAGGTATCATCAGCTTAAGATATTAATTAGTGACTTTTCGAAAATAAATCTCTGGATAAGATGTAATGATTTTTATGGTACATACCAAAGAATAAAAACATGCCTACTGCTTCATTAAGCTTTAATATATAGAACATTCTAATTAGGTAAGATATGATAGTAATTGATCTTATTAAAGTATTATGAGTGGATGAAAAGTGATGATGAATATAGTTGACTGATAAGGATTATATGAACAGTACAGATGATTGAGGAGAGAAATCTTTTTCTCTATTAAGAATTGTATTTCTCAACTGTTGTACAATGTATATGTGCATTCTAAAGTGCAATGACATTTATGAATGGATATGTTTGTAAATGAAATAGGCCAAAATAATTATTGGTTTGCTGAAGATGTGTTTGATGCTTGAAAAATTGATAATGTTTTGACTCGACCGTCTTAACGTGCCATCCTTGTAGAGTATGTTCTCAAATATTCGTCGGTATGTTCGGGCATATGCTCTATGAGAGTGGTATGTCACATTTCTAACATTGATCAAATCCTTTCTCATTAAATTCAAGACCCAAGCACGATTATAGATGAACTTAGTCACCTTTTTGGCTTTCTGCATAGTCACATCAATAATTGGAAAATACCTTGCATCCCTTATATTTTTCAATATTAAGTCAATGCAATGTATAGCACAAGGAATAAAAAAATAATTTTATTTGCTTTGTAACCTTCTTCTTACCCCTTTATAAGTAGAATCATTGCCAATAATGAACTGAACAATATTTTTAAGCCCTCCTTTATTTACAACTTTATCGAATATTTCAAATAAAATATCAGTATTCTTAATAAGGTCAGATGCATCAATAGATTTCAAAAACATTGAGTCATTTGTAAAATAAACTAAAAAATTAATAACATACCCGTCTCTCCTATTTGTCCAATCATCACACATGATTGAACAAAGTTTACTTCTATAGTCATTAATAGAAGGAGCTTTGTATCTTGGATCGCAAGATGTTATAACATCCACTATAGGGTGATAATAATAAGATTGCGAAGTATTGAATGCTACATCTAAATCATACCACCATATAGTCATTGCCATATCTATATTGTGAGCTTTCTTCTCTTGATTGCATGGCACTACGAATTGAAGGCTGAGCTCCAAGAATTGTTCGTAATGCAAAAAAAATTGACACTTGTCTTCTTCTTTTCCTAACATTAGGTCAAAATGCAGCATTCACTTCTTGTTGGGAAGAAACACCACTACCACTACCACCGCCACCTTCAACATTTTCACTATCATTATGAACGCTAGCAAACGAACTTCTATTACCAATTTCATAATTCAATCTCTTCTTTCTATCTTTCTCGTGTAGATATACTTCAAGCAAAGTTTGCATTTGCCACTTTACATCATGGCTCACTGTTTCACATGGTTCCACATCTCCTTTAACCCCAGCTAAATGCTTCTTTAATCAGATGATTCCCCCACCTTTCAAATGCTTATTACAAAATAAGCAAATAGTATGGTTCTTTATACTGGGGAACAATGTAGCATGAGCCCAAGTTGGATCATTGTATCTTCCTGAAGCGGTTGAATGATCAGGAGTACTTGAACTTCCTTTCATTTATCTGTAAAAATAAATGAAGAAATATATCAAAATAAAGAATACATAATTTTATTATCAACTACTATCATAAAATATATATTGTTTAACCCAAAAGTCCAAACTAACACAATCATATAATACGCATGTCCATCTTATATAATATAACTCATTTTGTATGATTACATCATACACAATTCAATTTTATCCAACACAATTCACCAATAGGTCAAAAACTAACAATTCAAGTATTCAACATAGACAATTGCACAATACGCATGCCTATCTTATATAATATAACTCATTTTGTATGATTACATCATACACAATTCAATTTCATCCAACAAAATTCAATTTTATCCAATATAATTCACTAATAAGTCAAAAACCAACAATTCAAGTATTCAACATACACAATTGTACAATATGCATGTCTATCTTATATAATATAACTTATTTTGTATGATTATATTATACACAATTCAATTTCATCCAACACAATTTACCGTAAGTCACAAACTAACAATTTAAGTATTCAACATATATAATAACACAATAAACTTAATAGTCATCAGCTTGAATATGTTTGAAGATAAATATAAAAAATTACATGCATGAAGTGAATTGAACTTAATAAATATAGAAATTTTTTTGCTTCATTATGTATGAATTAAAAATGACATTAGTTTATATGATGGTATTTTGGTATTTTTCATCTTCGATGAAACATCTTTAACATATTAAGTCGTTCATTTATATTATCAAAAACTATGGTCTAATAGTATCAAAAATCAAAAATTAACCTTTTTTCCAAAAAAGAAATGGATTTTTAGGACATTATATTCAACAAGTTATATTAAGAAATTTCAAATTCAAAAGTAAATTTCTTGTTTAGTCTATAGATAGAAAACTATTTCAAAAATTTTTAGGAAGCCTAACCTATGTTATGAAATATATTAGGTAAACTATTATATGATATGTTAAAAAATAAACATGTTCATTGGACACAAAATAAACCAAAATAATCAAACAAATCAAAAGAAACATTAGGACATTAACTTTGAGGTATGATTTTGATGTATATTGATATAAGTAAGATTTCACCTTTTAGTTTGATTCGATTGTAGCAATGTAAATTGAATGAAGTTTGTGTAGTATAGTCTAAATACATTACATTAGGACATTGACTAACTTCTAATGCAAGTTCTATAAATCTTTGCATAGCAGAAAATGTGGGATGTGAATTAATGTAATATTTAAAAGAAATGAATTGTTTTTCACCTCTAATTGTAGATCCAGGAACCATTTTGGTTGAATATGTTTGGCTTTTCTTTACCACTTTCATCACATTAACATCATTGTATGAAGAAAATTTTGCATTTCATTTTATTAGATTAAGAAATTACTTACATTGGAGTTGGATTTAACAATCATCAAACATTTCTAACTTTCAAATTTTAAACTTTAATTTCTCAAATCTCAACTCTGACAATTCCAGCATGATGCAACCTTTCACAATTCCAACACAACACAGCCATTCATAATTCCACCAATTTCCAACTTTAAAAACACCATTAAAATGCAATTCAGGAGCATTGAAAAAAGCAATTGAAAACACACCCTAAAAAAATCACAATTCCAATTTGGTTCGGTGGGTCGGGTCGGGTCAACCAAATCTGAAAAATTTAGTTTTAGTAAGCCATAAGTAGCAGCAACGATGGTGGACTAGGGAGACCAGCAGCCAGGGTGATGGCAGCGTCACGGTGGTGGCTAGAGGGAGACTTGGACGGTAGCGATAGTGAGAGATGAGGAGCAAGAACTGACAGTGAGAGGTCAGGGTATATTTTCGTTAAATTTTTTTATAATTTAGTCCTTGAAATAGTCAAATTTTATGGTACTGACTAGTATTTTAAATATCGACCAGTACGGAATGGTACTAGGCAAAATTTCTGGTATTGGCCAATTCCTAAAATTGGTACTGAATTAGAAGATTTTGTACCATTTTTGGCCTGTATAGTACGAAATTCACATCTTTGACATGGAAATAACATCTCTCTTACGTGGTAAGAAAGGATAAGCTCTATCGTCTTTTAAGTTTAGCGTTATGTGATTTCATTTATGTTTTTTTCTAATTTTTAGGTTTAATTTTCTGTTTTAGTTTTTATTTTTAAAATAAAAATGAAAATATGTTTACTTGTTAATGTCAATATACCTATATTTTATTATTATTATTAATTAAATATTGCTAAATTTAAATTTAATTTTTATTTAATTAAATTTATTTTAATCTTTTATATAATATTTATTAATAAATTATCAATAAAAGTTATTTTATTTTATTAAAATAAATAATTTTAAAGTGAAATTTTATTTATAAATTAATAGTTATCTCAAATATGTTTTAATTATTAAATCAAATTTTATTTGAAATTTATATACTTTGAAGATATTTTAAATTTAATTATATTTATTAATAATTATTAATTTAATTTAAATTGTTTACAAACTTTAAATAATAAAATTAAATTATTCATAATTTTAATGAAATTAAATTATTCATAATCCTTATTAATAATTAATATATTAAATAATTAAATAATATATATTTAGTTGATAGTAAATCAGATTATAAGAAAATAAAAATCACTTTTCTAGTTTTCATAAATTTTGAAAAGTGAAAGAAACAAAAACAAAAAAAATCAAACAAACATGTTATTTTTTTACTAAATTTAAAAACAAAAACAATAAATCAAAAACTGATAAGTCTAGGTTCATCTTAGATAATGATCACTAAAATAATTTATTTACTACAAATTCCAATTTTCAATTTACATCCAACGGATAAAATCCTAAATGAAAGCGCGAAATGTAATACAATTGAAAACTAATTTATCACATGTTCTTACGTATAAGTAATAGGACTTTCTCACCATTTATTGACTCTTATAGTTCGCGCTATTTTCCTTTTATGCAATTGGGAAAAAGACTCACGAAATTCATAGTTTTGTTCGTTATTTAACATGAGTACAATATTAAAAAATATACAACATCTAATTAATAAAAAAATACCATATAAGTACTAGAAAATTAAAATATAAGAAAATTTAATATTTTATTTCAAAACTTTATGTAAATTATCAATCATGTATGAACTCTTATTTTATATCAAATACAACTTGATACTAATGTTTTATGTTGGTTTATGCCCTACAGTCAATCGCTTTGGTTATATTTTAGTGACAAATTATTTAAAGGCATTATTTATCTTGTACATATTTAGATGTATATGATAAAGTCCATGGAATAATTATACATTGCAAATGAAATTATAATGAGATTATAATTA
>JAOTAY010000009.1:9472329-9482408 GCA_025629805.1 Erythroxylum baracoense | reverse complement strand
AATTCAAATACATGTTTTGGTTAACTAAACATAAGAGAAAATAGGTAAAGAAATTTACCACGACGAATGCTTAACTGTTAAATTGGTTATTTTTAGTGTCGATGATCAATGCAGGTTCAATAATAAAGGAGATCGGAAGCCAAGATTCATTCTTATTGATTGTGATATTTTCATTATTTTGCTATTTGTTATTTTTCAATTTCCTTTTATATTCTATTTAACTCGTAATTTAAATAAACCCCCCCCCCCATTTCGTCACTTTGTTTTGTTTTGAATTTGTAACTCCTTTACCGTTAAGATTTCTCGTGGGAATGATATCCACTTACCACTACTACATTAAATTGTATTAACGGAAGTGATTTCTTTTGAATTTGGTTATAGGTGACAGCAGTACCAGATACTTGGATAGTTGGATTGTGAAGGATTTGGTTAGATGACGCACGGTGTTGGAGACTTGGATGGTGTTTTTTATGTTGTTGCGTGATCTAGGAACTGGGATTTTGGAATCTGGATAGTGGATGTGGATACTGAATTGGTTGGGTTCGATTGTATTTGTGTATGAAATTATTTGGTTGGAGTTGGAATGTGATCTGAAATTTTGAATACTGAATTAAATTGGTTATGTTTTATGTATCTGAAATCTGAAATAAATGTCATTTGTGTTGCTTTGGTTCATGGATGTTCGGTTTGGGATTTGGTTTGGTCAAGATGAAGTTGCAAATTATAAATTAAGGACGTAAATTTAAAACATAATGAAACATGTTTAACTTGAAAGTTGACCAGAAAAAATTGCAATTTAAGGCACAAAATTAGAATATAATGAAAAACCTTTTTAAATCAACAAATATAGAAATTGAACTTGCATTGATTCGGTACTTCGGTTGGCAATACAAAAGAGCTATTGTTAAGAGCTAAGATCCTTAGAATCAAATTGAAAATTTTGTAACTCTTAATTTGAAAAATATGATACCATAAATAACATATATATAATTTTGTATTCTCACATGATTTTTATCAAATTAAATATTGGTTTGATAATAAAATGAAACTGTTGATGAAGTATGTTTTGTGATAGTTGAAAATTGGAAATTGTTGATGTATATCTTGTGATTGTTGGAACCTGAAAATTGTTAGAAATTGATAAAAATGGAAATAGTTGATGTATGTTTTGTGATTGTTGGAAATTGGAAATTGTTAGAAATTGATAAAAATGGAAATTGTTGATGTATGTTTTGTGATTGTGTGAAATTGGAAATTGTTGGAAATTGATAAAAATGGAAATTGTTGATGTATGTTTTGTGATTGTTGGAAATTGGAACTTGTTGGAAATGAAATTTGTTGATGTATGTTTTGTGATAGTTGTAATTAGAAATTGTTGGAAATTGATAAAAATGGAAATTGTTGATGTATGTTTTGAGGTTGATGTATGTTTTGTGATTGTTGTAATTGGAATTTGTTGGAAATGAAAATCGTTGATGTATGTTTCATTGTTTTGTGAATGTTGGAAATTAGAAATTGGAAATTGTTGGAAACTGAAAAAATGAAAATTGTTAATGTATATTTTGTGATTGTTAGGATTGGAATTTGTTGGTTATTAATGGAATGGAAATGAAATTATGAATGTTTTGTGATTGTTGGAATTGGAAATAGTTAGGAATGGAAAAACAATAATGAATGTTTTGTGATTGTTAGAATTGGAAATTGTTAGAAATGGAAGGAAATGGAAATGACATTATGATTGTTTTGTAATTGTTGAAATTGCAAATTGTTGGAGTATGTTTTGTGTTATTTATTTTATATGTTGAATGTTTTGAATTGTTAGCTTTTGACTTCTACATAATGAGTTATATTATATAAGATGGATATGCATATTGTCATTGTGTACTGAAATTATGTGTTATTTGTTTTTATGTACATATAAATGGAAGGAAGTTCAAATACTCCCGATCAACCTACTTCAAGAAGATACAGTGATATAGCTTGGGCTCACGCTGGTATAGTTCTCGATCAAAAGAATCATACCATTTGCTTGTTTTGTAACAAGCATTTGAAAGGTAGAGGAATTACCCGATTGAAAAGGCATTTAGCTGAGGTTAAAGAAGATGTGGAAGCATGTAAAAAGGTAAGTCATGATGTGAAGTGACAGATGAAAACATTACTTGATGAACATCAATTTGAGACAGATAGAAGGGAAAGATTGAATTTTGAAATTGGTAGTGAAAGTTCGTTTTCTGATTTCCATGGTGATTATGGAAATGTTAAAGGTGGAAGTGGTAGTGGTACTAGTAGTGTTCCATCTCAGGATCATGCAAAATCTGATGTGAGAAAGAGAAGAAGGCAGGTGACTAGTTTCTTTGCACCACGAACATCTCCTAGAGCCCAACCTTCAATTCGTAGTGCAATGCAATCAAGAGATGCGACTCACAATGTCGATATGGCAGTAGCTAGATGGTGGTATGATAAAGGTTCGTCATTCAATGCTTCTCAGTCTTATTATTATCAACCAATGATGGATACAATAGCCTCTTATGGTCCATGATACAAAGGGCCATCGATTGATGACTTAAGAGGTAAACTTTTGAGTTGTGCTGTTTCTAAAATTAGAAATTATTTGGCTGAAAGAAGAGTGAGTTGGGGTACTTATGGTTGTTCAATTATGTGTGATGGTTGGACAAATAGGAGACAAGAGTCTATTATAAATTTTTTAGTTTATTCTTCAAATGGCTCTATGTTTTTGAAATCTATCGATACATCTGGCCTTATTAGAAATGCTGAGACTTTGTTTAGGATATTTGATGAAGTTGTGATTGAAGTAGGGCCGGGAAACATTGTTCAGTTTATTACTTACAATGATTCTGCTTATAAAGCGGCAGGTAAAAGGTTGCAGAATACCTATAATTCATTTTTTTGGACTCCTTATGTTGCACATTGCATTGACTTAATGCTGGAGAATATAGGAGATTCTAGATATTTTCCTGTTATTGATGAGACTATGCAGAAGGCTAAAAAGGTGACAAAATTCATGTATAATCGTGCATGGGATTTGAATTTGATGAGAAGAGAATTTACCAATGGTAGGAATTTGTGTTGCCCTGCTGTGACAAGATTTGTAACAAATTTCTTATCACTTCAGTCTTTTGTTTCGATGAAGAAAGAGTTAAGGCAAATGTTTACAAGTGATAAGTGGGTTGCATCTCATCATGCTAGGTCTAATGCTGGAATGGAGGTTTGTAGTATTATACTGAAAGATAGAGAATTTTGGTTGCAATGTCAGTTTGTTATCCGAGTTTGTGAGCCTTTGGTGAGGGTGCTTCGGTTGGCTAATAGTGAAGAAAAGCCAACAATGGGTTACATTTTTGATGCTATGGAGAGAGCAACGGAAGCAATCAAGGCCAATATGAAAAATAGGCCTTTTTTATACACACCATATCTCTCAATCATTAATGAGAGAAGGGAAAGATAACTTTCTTCTCCATTGTTTGCAGCTGGGGCATTTTTGAATCCTAGTGTGTATTTTAGACTGGATCTTGTAAAGCAAGCTGAAGTTAGTAGCGGAATGCTTTTCATAATTACAACAACTGTTCCTCATGACACAATGCAAGATCTTTTAAGCGAACAAATAGAGCTTTATAAGTTGTCTTATGGGGATTTTAGAATGCCAATTTCTATTCGACAAAGAGGAAAACTTTCTCCAGGTATTACTTATTTCCTATTTCTTATTTGTTGAAAATTAATTATCATTTTATTTTGTTTATAACACTACTTTTGTTATCTTATAACTTGCAGTTTCTTGGTGGGATCAATTCGAAAATAGTGTTCCAGAATTGAAAAGGTTTACGATTCGGATTTTAAGTCAATGTGTGAGTGCAACTGGGTGTGAACGAAACTGGAGCACATTTGAATTTATCCACTCAAAGAAAAGGAATAGATTGGAGCATAAGAGGTTGAATGACTTGGTTTATGTTCGTTACAAATTAAAGCTTCGGGAAAGGTATGTTATTTTCATTCTTATCATTATTAATTTCGATATAATTTCTTATAATTTTCTAATGATTAAAGTTAATTGTTTACTAGGAGTCTTAATAGCACAAGTAGTTCAAATGATATAATTGTCATTGATAATATTGATGTTTTGGCATATTGGGTTTCTGAAGAACGCAATTTGGTTGATGTGAATGATTTGGATTTGGAAGATAATCTTGGATGGGAAAGCATTGACATGTCATTTGCTGCATTAAATTTGAATGATAATGATGATGAAGCTCCTCTCAATGATGAGGATTTTGTACCAAATGATAATTGAGGTCAATGCAGTTATAGCGGGTATTCTTCCGTAGACGATTGAATTTTATTCCAGGTTATTTTTTCCTCTTCTTTTAATTTTACTTATATTTGATGTTTATCAGTTTATGTTAAATTCTACATATGTGATGTAAATATATAATTGTAAATACTTTTGTTTTAGGTTTAACTTCAACTTCATTGTTTTCTCGTCATGATGAAATTATAATAGTTAAGAATATTTCTTGTTCTTTTTATTGGATGTTTTGATGTAATTATTATTTATTAAAATGATGAAATTGTATTATTGTAATATTCTAATTACTTTGTATTATTCTTTTTTTATATTTGTATTATAATTATTGTCTTTTTTATATTAATTGTGATCACTATTTATATGTAAAATATTTAAAAATTATTGTTATTTCATATTAAATTATTAATTGTAATTATTATTTATTATTATGATTTTTTGAAACATGTTTGATGTAAACTTATAAAGTATACAGTATATAACTGTATAATATACCAATGGACTATTTTGTAAAATTTATAAAATTTCAGAGACTATTTCATAAATTTAAAAAATTACCTGAAACGATACCTAGTATTGACCGATATCGGTACATTACTATATTAGAACCCAATCCGATACCAAGTCTGGTACGGTATTCGCAACTTTGGCCCCAACACTGAAGAGAGAGAGATAATAGGGCCTTATCTAGTGGAAAAGGTACATCAAATAGAGGAGATCGCAGTGAAGTACAAAGATATCATGACCACACTATAGTAGAAGTTGTAGGAGAGGATAGATAGGGCCATTCTTAAGAACAAGAATGAGTAGCAAGGACATTAGTCAATTATATAAAAGATGCATAAGAAGTTGAAGAAACAAGGAAAACAATTGTGACAAATGGAGCAATAGCTATTCGATTACTTTTAGAATATGAGACACTCCAAACACCCTCCATAACCTTAGACAATGCTAAAGGAGGAAAAAGATCATAACAATAAGCCTCTTGCAAATTGATCTTTTTCCTTCTTTTTAACCTGTACGTTTAATAATTTGTTTTCCCTTTGTACTTCTAGATAATATATTTTATTTTTATTTTATAATTTAGTTTGGTTAAGTACTTTATTTCACTTTATGATTATATCAATTCCATTTGCATTTTATTAATTTTCTTTAAATATTTTTGTTTAAAAGGTATAATTATTTTTCTTTTTGATATTTTTTGATTACAAAGTATAAATAAATTCTAGATGTCGATTATATTTCAATGGACAATAGGTAATATATAGAGCTAAAGAAGTTTCTTTTCCATTTTTATTCTCCTTCTTTTATTAATATGTTTGTTTCACTATTAATATTTGGTATATTCAGGATAATACGCAAGTTAAGTATATGGAGGGAATTAAGTATTTATGAGCCCTAGCATGTTTTATGTTGGTGAATTGATTTCATTTCGATTAGTTTAATAGGAAATAATTTTAGGAATTTTACATTGAAAGAAGAATAATTAAGTTAATTCATTATAAGTTTAATTGTATTTTAATTTAATTAATTTAAATAAATAGATAGTAGTACTAAAAAGAGATAGTATGACCTAAAGAGAGGCTATATGGCATTGAAGATTATTTACAGAGCAACACAACCTTATTCATAGTCGTACTGGAGGTTGTGTGCTAATTATAAGGCAAACAGTGAGATTTATGGCTTAGAGAGGTGACCATGTTAGAGACTATGTCTCTTCCTCAAAGGAAATAGACAGATCTGTAACCTGGGGCTATGACCATGGCCTAGACTATTCCCAAGGGTATTAAACATATATAAAATGTGAAAACTTTAATTCTTAGAAGAATTTTGGAGACTTCACACTTTAGACATATCTTTTTCTCTCTAAGGGTTAGGTTAGCCATAAGGAGGTCCAAAAACCCTCTGGAGCTCAATTTTAACGATGTTTTCATTAAAAAATCAAGATTGATATATCATCACAACAAATCTACTTATTAAAAAATAACAATATTTATCTAGATTTATTTCTATCATATTATCCTTTTTGGTCTATTATTTGTTTTGATTATGATTGGTAGCTAAATTCTTTTCTATATTTAGATAGGGAAAATCATAATTTTCTTTTTATAAAGGGTGATTCATATTAATTTATGAAATGGAATATATGTTATATGAATTTGCTTTTGTTGATATTAATGTATAATTTTGTTTTACTAGCGACTAAATCTTACTATATTTCACTTATGAACACCTATTGAGGGCCTACTTATGAGAAGACCAAAATATAGGAGGGTTGAATGGAATACTTAAGAGATACCTATGTGATCTTTCAAGTTTTAGTGTAAAACCTTTCATGGGATTTCATAGGTCTTAGTCCATTAAGAGGAGTGTTAGCTTTGTAATAATATAGGCTAACTAATAGAAGAGTATATGATTATAGCTCAAGAAGGTGCAATTTTAATGAGATATGAATGATATCCATTTTAGGTTAATCAAATCATAAAATAAAAAGCAATTTATAGTCTATATTTTTACATATTATTAGGAGTTAAATTATTTTTGATTTGAAAATTTATAACTTGTTATATATATATTAAATTATTTTTGATTTGAAAATTTATAACTTGTTATATATATATATATATGTTATTTTCTAATGTTTAGTTCATTGTATTGCAGGTGATAAATTAAAGGAGAACTCTCAAAATTGAGTGTAAATTTCTTTATAATCATCTTATTGAGGTGATTTTGGATTCATTGAGAAGCTAACTTAAAAAGCAAATTTTTTATAGAAGACGTCAAAGATTGATTCAAGCTTAAATATGTTAGGAATTTGGAGAAGTTGGTGGAAAATACCTAAGAGGCACCTGACACACTAAGGAGACATGATCCTATCTCTTATGAGCCTAAAAAGGTTAGGAACCAATACAAAATTGGCATTGAATGAAGACTTTTTGATTGGCTCCAATCTCGTCATGCTTTTAAATAAAAATGTACATAATAACATAAGCACCAATTACAGCTTAGTGCTAGGCATTGGTTATAAACTGAGTTAAGACAATAGAAGAAATTAACAAAAATGGCATTAGTATGGATGTTGGTATGGCCTCATTTATTATAGCATAAATCTTGAGGATTCCTAAAAATCACAAGTTTAAGCATTTTATGAATCTATTTTTTAACCTCAGCTATAAATAATATCAGTAGGTTTATTTAAGGGGATTTTCGAAAGACGTGTGATAGTCACCTTCTGATTTTTTTCGTAGTTTTAGTCTCTTGTTGCGTCCAAGAGGAATTTTAGATCACGATTGAAGGAGATCATGGCAACTTCTATAAATATTACCTTTGTTCTTATCCTTATATTAAGATATTTGTTTTAATTATATTTAGTGGCTAAAATCTCTAGTTAGGGTTAGAGATGTAGTTTATGATATATTCTAAAATTATTATTGTATGATTTAATTCTTTATCACATTTTCATTCTTATGTTATAAAGGACTGAGAGGTGAAATAAAATCTATGCATTAGGTGAATAAACACCTTATATCTAGAAAACAAAAGCATCTTAGACTATTGTGATAATGAAAAAATTAACTAGGCTTAACGAATTTGATTAGGTTGAATTATGTATTGAGAGGTGTTAGTGACCTAATAAAATATACATATCTACATGAGTATGGGTATAAATAATTTAGATTTATTATTATTTAAACCTAGCTAATACACATTGCATGATAATGGGAATTCCATATAAGAGAATTCAGAAACCCTTAACACCTAGGATATCGATTTCCCTTCACTAGTTTAATTGTATTTCTTTTTTTCGGTTAGAAACTTAATTCTCTTTCACTAATTATTGTTTTATTTATTTTTATTATTTAACTATGATTAATTGACATAATAATGTAGTTAAAGGGGGATCACTATTTTGGATTACTCTAGATTTAATAAATTTATACAATTGATTGTATACAGTTGAGTTGCAGATATGTCTAATCAAGTTTTTGGTGTCATTATTGAGGACTATTCAATTAATATTTTTAATATTATCTTATTTTATTTTTGTTTTAATTTATTTATGTTATTTTCAGGTACTTAATGCAAGATAGGAGATCTAGGAGTGACTACTTAGATAACCTATCTCAATTTGATCCTGAAATTAAGCTAACATACAGAAAATACAGAGCAAGAATAAGAGAAGATATACTTGCACATTAAGAGAACAATATGGTTGGCATGGAGTAGCAACAACCATACATAATACATAGGGGTTATACAGATGTCAATGACAATACAAGTCCCTCATGCATTGAGTCAAAAGGAGTAACTATGAGTTGAAGCAAGTCCATCTACACTTGTTACTATCGTTCAACAAATCATTTAAGGAAGATATGATCACATTCATTAAAGAGTTTGAATGATTTAGATACTTCCATAAATGTCCTTACAAAAGATGAGCTTTGTATAAGGTGATTCCCTTAATACATAAAGAGATTGAGTAAGGAAGTGGCTACTATCAATCGAGGTAAATTATTTTAAGAAGTAAAACTAAGTGCACAATGCATTTAAAATAAAAAATTTCCTTTTACATAAGACCACCAAACTGAGGATGAAAATTCAAAGATTTGCATCAAAAGAGCGGGAAGCATTTTATGAAATCTAGGAACAATAGAAAGTTTTACTCGGCTAGTGCCTATATTACTAGAACTCCCTTCAACTAGTTAGGATAATAACTATGAAATTCTTTTATAAAGGCCTTACACTTATAACAATTTAGTTGAAATTATATTATAAGAGACCATATATAAGAAAATTATTGAGGAGGAAAAGGAGATCTCCAAGACCATGGCTAGAAATTAATTAATTAACATTGTAAGGGGAAAGCAAAAGCTTTATTTTATGAAGTTTAAGCATTTTCAAACTTGAAGTCATATGTGGCTAATCTTTCACTCTATATGAAGATTTTAATGAACCAAGATAAGGGTAACAAGGAGGCATGCTATTAGTGTTACATATGTGGAAATCCTTCCTATGCATGCATAAAAGTGAAGCCAACCTGAAACTAGTATAAAGAGGTTATTTATATGACCACTTATACAGGAAGACAAGTCTCAAACTATCCCTTCTTAATAGAAATCAAAGAAATGAGATTATTTTGAAAAAGTTAACTCTAAAATTTTTTTTCAAGAATTTTAAAGATTATAAGAGTTTTTAAAGTAAATTAAATCACAAGAGATCTCATCTCTTTAACTATAATAATAAATAATAATATATTTATTAGTTTCATATGAAAATAAAATTATAATTTATTATGCAATAATACTAATAAATAAGATGATAAATTTATCATATTTTATAAGTAATTCATATTTATATTTTAATAAAAATTGATTCATTATTTTTTATTGATAATATTGTTTAATTTTTGGCCCTATTAGTCACTAGAGTACTTTTATATCATACTCAATACTAATGTCAATTAATTTTTCTTGTCATATTATCTACTAGACCTAATGATAGCACTGAGTATTTTCGTCTATCTCATTGGCCAGTTAGCCTTAGTATTACTCTTAGTAATATATTTATAGTAGATATTTTTCAATTTTATTAAGTGAAGATAAATTAAATTAATTGTTGATTATTTATAACATATGTTATGAATAAAAATAAGAATTTGATAATCTTACTTACAATTAACATTATATACTAAATAAAAGGCTTAATTTATTTCATCTTAAATTAACAAATATCTTAATTATTAGTAAATATAATAAATTTAAAT
>JAOTAY010000009.1:9458621-9472229 GCA_025629805.1 Erythroxylum baracoense | reverse complement strand
CATTTAAAATAAAAAATTTCCTTTTACATAAGACCACCAAACTGAGGATGAAAATTCAAAGATTTGCATCAAAAGAGTGGGAAGCATTTCATTAAATCTAAGAACAATACAAAGTTTTACTTAGCTAGTGCCTATATTACTAGTACTCCCTTTAACTAGTTATGATAATAGCTATGAAATTCTTTTATAAAGGCCTTACACTTATAAAAATTTAGTTGACATCATATTGTAATAGACCACATATAAGAAAATTGTTAAAGAGGTAAAGGAGATCTCTTCTATGGCTAGAAATTAATTAACTAAAATTGTAAGGGGAAAGCAAAAGCTTTATTTTATGAAGTTTAAGCATTTTCAAATTTGAAATCGTAAGTGACTAATTTTTCACTCTTTTTGAAGATTTTAATGAACCAAGATAAGGGTAAAAAGGACGCTTGCTATTAGTGTTACATATGTGGGAATCCTTCAGGTGCACGCATAAATATGGAGCCAACCTGAAACTATTATAAAGAGGTTATTTACATGACCACCTACGGAGGAAGACAAGTCACAAATGATCCCTTCTTAAACATGTACACTCTAGGGTAAAAGAACTTTTTTATGGAAGGAATAAGAAGCTAAAGTAGATAGACTTATGAAACCTATGAATACCAATGATTGACTCAGTTTCAATTGCCATCACTGCCTCAAAATAATGTTATGGAAGAGATGCTTAATTTAAAAAATTAGATAATTTAGAGAAGCTTGAAAAATAAATATAGTCATATAGTAAATATATTAATAACTTATGGATTCAAGTTAGCTAATTGGCTAAACTGAGAAGTGAAAGAGGTCAAAAATTGCCCCTTACTAATAATAAGGTAAATCTTAAATATTATGTGTGCATCATCATGTCTAGGAGTAGAAAAACATTTTATTTTGGGGTTGCTAGAGATAAGCAAGTGTAAAAGTTAAGAAAGTCTATGGAAAAGGGATAGAATGGAGGCAGCATAAGCAAACTTACATCGATTTTATCTTCATCTACCACTAGTCTTATTCTTGATTCAGAGACCTAATAAGGTAAAAGCAAACTAGCACTAGTCTCATTTTAACATAAGCCAGTCTCAAGTAGTCACTCAAACCCTTTTTCAAACCTTACATGCCTATTTTCAGTCCCTTTTAAAGATTGTGAAAGAGGAAGGATAAAGAAAACCTCAACAAGTTCCTAGATACTTTCAAGAAGTTTCACATTAATATACCTTTCGTTAAAGAACTATCAGATGCCATCACATTTGAAGTTTTTGAAGAAGATCATCTCTAGAAAAAACAAACTTACGGAGTATGCTATAATATCATTAACTAAGGATCAGTGCTATATTACATAACAAAATTATCTCTAATGTTAAAGGATCAAAGGATTTCTACAATTCCATGACATTTTGGTGCTACTTATATTAGTAATTTATTATGTGATTTAGGTGTTATTGTTAATCTAATTTCTTTATTCTTTTCAAAAAGCTTAGAATAGGAGAATTCAACCCTACAAATGTGTAACTCCATTTAGTTAATAAGTCCTATAAATAACTTATTGGGGTAGTGGAAGACCTATTATTTAAGGTGCAGAAACTAATTTTCCTATAGATTTCTTATTCATGGATATAGAGTATGACATCGGGGTTTACACCATCTTAAACAGATCATTTTTTACTAATGAGGGGCATTAATCAATGTGGTAGAGAGTAAGTTGACCTAGAAGGTTAACAGGGATAAAGTGGTGTTTAAATTCTTCAAAACTATGAAAGGGACTTTGAATGATAAAAAGTGTTGTGATCGACTTGATTGGGCATAAAAAGTACCTAAAGTTATTTATGATGATATATTAAAAACATTTATAACTTTAGGAATTGATACTAAGGGAGGGAATGCTAATTTTATTAAATGTGATTTTATGTTAGAGGAAGAGGACTATAGACTCTACGTTATTATGTGTTTAAAGGCTTAGGGACAAAAAGCCTAAACCTTTAAAAAAACCTACCAAAGAAGCATCCAATATTGAATTGAATAAATTGCTTATTATTAGCATTATGTGCATGTAGGAGAAAATAATAATCATCCTATTGATGTTTTTTCTTCTCCCAACTTTTCGTAGAATGGTAATTGAGATCTTCATGTTGACCTTAGATGAGTAAGGATTTTAATTAGAAAGCCCAATTAAAGACTTTTAAGGAAGAGCTTGTTGGGAGGCAACCTAATGTTCTAACTCTTCTTTTCTTTTATATTAGTTTATTAGTTCTAGTTTCTACCATTGCTTTACTTATCTCTTTTTAAGTAGTTTTCTAGATTTTTTGAAGTTTCACCTTACGAACATAGCATGGAATTATAGGCTAATTCATTACCTCAATTGTCTCTCATACTTGCTTTCATTATCTTATTTATAAGACATTAAGGATAATATCATATTTAAATGTAGGGGGATGGATTTATGAGAATCTAAACTTTGTTTAGCTTATTTGTTTACTGAGTTTTGTGTTAATTTTTAGCTTTCTTTTTATGTTTATTTTGTGTTATAGGTTCTTATTAGTTACTATAGGTTGATGGCATACATTTATGCATGATTTCTTAGATAAGATTGGTTGTTAAAAATTAATTGTATAATATAATTAAATAATTGCAATGTATAATTGCCTTTATGAATGCTAGGAAATCAAAATTTTTAAGTGAAGATACTTTAATTTAACTTAAGTGATCCTATGAAAATTGAGCTTCATACAAAATTCTTTCTTTTGAATGTGGATAACTTCTTTGATTTTAAATTTCTAGAACTTGAATTTCAATTTTTTAGATCACTTGTGTGATGTTTAGAAGCATTAAAATGATAAAGGCACCCAAGATTGAATTTAAAAATTTCCTACTGCTTATACGATAATCCATTAGTAAGCCTTTTTTAGCCTTTTTATCAAATTCTAGGATTCTTGAAGAAAGAGTTCAAACCATCTAGAATTGAGGCTTTAGTACAGTTAAACGTTGAATAGATATTCTTCTAATTCTTACTAGCTAATTAGTTTAATAAGCCATTGAGCCTGTTATGTAGACATAAACTTATAGATGAATGAGTTTAGTAATTGAATTCAGGATTGGCAGCTTGATGATGAGCCCATGGCATCTTAAAAAAGTACTTGATAACCACTTCTTAAAATGAGTATGAAAGACAGCTTGCTTTTAGTCTTTTTAATGTCTAGACATTTGTCCCCCAAAACATTTTAGTGTAAAACTTTAAGTTTTTCCTTAACCATTTATAGCTTTTTAACTATGATAACAAATAACAATATATTTATTAATTTCATATGAAAATAAAATTATAATTTATTATGCAATAATACTAATAAATAAGATGATAAATTTATCAAATTTTATAAGTAATTCATATTTATATTTTAATAAAAATTGATTCATTAGTTTTTATTGATAATATTGTTTAATTTTTGGTCATATTAGTCACTAGAGTACTTTTCTATCAGACTCAATACTAATGTCAATTAATTTTTCTCGTAATATTGTCTACTAGACCTAATGATAGTACCGAGTATTTTCGTCTATCTCATTGGCCAGTTAGCCTTAATATTACTTTTAGTAACATATTTACAGTAGATATTTTTCAATTTTATTAACTGAAGATAAATTAAATTAATTGTTGATTATTTATAACATATGTTATGAATAAAAAAAGAAATTGATAATCTTACTTACTATTAACATTATACACTAAATAAAAGGCTTAATTTATTTCATCTTAAATTAACAAATATCTTAATTATTAGTAAATATAATAAATTTAAATAAAGTAAATATTACGTATTAAGTGTAATTGTAATTTTTTATAAGTAATGATATCTAAATATTTTAAATCATAAAAAATAAAAATTTTATAATTTCTCTTCTTAATATTAAAAATAATCAAATTAAATGAGAAATTAATCTTCTTAGTTATTAGTACCATTATATAAAAACAACAACATTAACAACAACAACAACAATACCCAGTAAAAATTCCTCTAAGACGTGGGATTTGAGAAAGTCTAGTAGTACGCAGCCTTACCCGTAACTAGTAGAGAGATTGTTTCCAAATGACCCACATGAATTAAGAAAAATAAAAATGGAATATTAATAATAGGGAAAAAATGAAATCAAATAAAATAACTCATGGATACAAATAATAGTAAAAATACAAAAAAAACTAAAAATGATACTAATAATAATAGAAAATAATAATAAGAATAATAAGAATTATACAAACATTAACAATCATAAGCAAAATAATTTTAACAATATTAATGACAATACTAAAGATCCTAATAATAAATAAAAATTTAATGAAAGAATTAATATATTATTATATTTATCTAATAAATATTATTATTTTATTAAAATATAAGATATATAAATAACTAGAATAAATTGTCATTAGTAAAAATATTTAACATAACTAATAATATTTTAAATTTGATAAATTAATAAAATTATTTTATTTAACATATAATTTTTTGTGATCTCCTCACTTTCAATCACTTTGTCACACAAGCCTTGTCAACCAAAACATTACTGGTCCTATTGATACTTACTAGATAATAAAAAGAAAGCTCGTGTCGTAAGTCTCAACGGGTAAAAAGATTTTAAAATATAATTTTGTTAGAAAATGGAAAACCGTATGTCTTGGTGTATATGTTATAATCACTTTCTTGGGGATTAGTTAGAATTTTCCTCCCAAAAGCACCCCAAGCAACAAGGAATTCAATACTAGATTCCATGATCGCCCACTTGAAGCTAAGAGAGCAGTTAGCACAAGGGGTCATACATTGCTCCGATTTAGGCCCTCTGGCTGTAATTACATTGTTTGTATTTTCTGGTCCTGTTCTGGTTGCATCTTTTCTGCTTGTTTTCTTTGTTTTGTTCTCAAAAATCTTAAATAATTTGTCCTCTTTAACTTTTCATATAGCAAAGTAAACACAATATATTTGTCAATAAAATGTAGTAATAAAAAGTTCAAAATAAATAAAGGAATATAATTAAGTATGATGGAAAATTTTTTTATTTACTATACATCTTGTATTTTAAAATAGTTCAGCAGAAAAATAAACGTCTTTTTACTAGTTAAGAGTAAGATTGCGTACTATTAGACTTTTTGGACTCCGCGTCTCAACAGGATTTCTACCGATGTTATTGTTATTGCTATTGTTCAAAAGAGAAATAAATGTCTTAATTTCATCAATTAACAGACTTAATATGTATCCTTTAATCTCAAATATAACATGGTTAAAAAGTTAAGGGTAAAACTTGATAAGTATCCTTTAATGTCAAATATAACGTGGTTAAAAAGATATAACAGAACTATTTTAAAAAATCAGGATACTAATTTGAAAACACTTAGAAAATGATTATTTACATGACTGTATTGTGTTGGCTTCAAAGAAATAGCAAAAGGATTTGTATTCGTAAATGTTGACTTATTATCATCTGTTACATAATTCACAAGCACTAAATACAAGAAGATAGTAGTCAAGTGAATGAGTGTAAAATGTAAAAATCTTTGCTCAGTTTACATCTTTGTGCTTGTAACTTTGCAATTATCGAGTTGCCGTGAGGCGGGAATAGGGAACAGTGCTAGCTCTAATATGTCCAAGAAACAAGTCCAACTCAATACAAAACAACTTTCCATGAATCTTATGAGAAAAATTGTATGTGGGGTAAGTACTCACCCCCACTTTCAACAAAGCCTTTATACACCTGATGTCAATTTCAACCCTTTGTCCAAGTCGCATTATTATATGTGCTTTCTGTCTCAAACGACTTGGGGGTTTCCTTTCTAGGCCAAAATCCAACCCCCATAAGACAACCAAAACAGGTACTCTCTCTGACCCTCATATTAAAATATAAAGTTAGGTGAAAATGGGATACTACTTCAACGTGCATTTATGGCCCTTGAAATGGTAAGAGTTTGACAATAATTAGGTTTATAAGATCTGAAGATGATATCTGAAGTAAATTAGTCTTAAGTGTTGAAAAAGGAAAAAGAGGAATAATTAATTGAATAAACCGTCTGATCCAACAACTCTTTCAATTTTCCTTTTTATGTGATCAATGAAGAAACGGATGGACTAAAATCTTGATAATCAAAACAAAACATGGTAACGGCTATGAATTACTTCCATAAGTTTGTTGTTATGTATATATATATATATAGTCGGGAAATTGATGAACCCTAAGATAAAGACAAGCCCTACACTACAGGCTCTCCCTCTTAGTAAACGGTTAAGACATCTCTCCTTCCAAAGGAAGACTCTGCAAGTGTGTGATGAATATTTATTTCACAGCGGCATCTAACACAGTAAAATAATAGTTTTAGAAGATGCAAACCTACAAGAATAAAAACAACAGAAACAAAAACAACAAAAACGACGTAACAACAAATCCTCTTTATACACTCACAAATGTACCCATTGCATCTCATATCTATACAGTACCATGAAACTATTCAAATAAATTTCCAGTTTCTTTTGCCCTTTCGACATTTTCTCTTTGGCCCTTTCTTATCTTCTTCCGATACCCGCACACACTTTCCCACGAAACTCTGCTCGCTCTATCTCTCTCATACAAATTAGCAACTTGTAATAACTTTTCCGTATCAGATATGATATCGGCCACAAATATTCAACTAAAAGTCAAACAATTTAACCGAAAATTACGATTATCAATCGCAAATGTAATCACGTCAATTTGTTATCATAATTATCATAACAATTATCTGCATTATAGTCCACAACCAAAATAAAGGGAATAGTATTCTCTTATATATATATTCACTTCTCATTTTTCGATTTTCAAAACTTTTTTCTGCGACTAGCTTTTCTCCCAAAACGAAACATTGTCTGTGACCAGCCTCTCTCTCTCTCTCTCTCTCAAGTCAACTCCCGTGAACTTTACGTTAACCTTCTGTCACTGCTATATCTACGCTAAATAGGTACGCTCACTCACCTCCTCCCCTCTCCCAAATTCTCGCCAAACTCTCTCTCCCAACAGCTGTCATTAGGACTTTACAATCAACTTGCCGGACATGTGCTTCTTACAAGACAAAGAAAAGAAACCCAAGTTCTGCATAAACGACCACGTCGACCTTCTCATCGAGATTCTCAAAAGACTTGACGGTAGGTCACTATGCACCGCCGCCTGCGTCTGTCGACTCTGGTGCACCATTGCTCGCAACGACTCTCTGTGGGAAGAGCTATGCTTCCGTCACGTGACACCTCCTCCTTCGTCCGGAGTCCGCCCCGTGGTGGTCGCTCTCGGTGGCTACAAGCGGCTCTACATGGTGTGCGTGCTTCCCGTGTTGAGTCGACTCGGCGGCGGGGGTGGATGTCGAAGAGTCGGGGACTCGAGCCGAATTAGGAGAATCTGGACCCGGGACGAGTTGCAGCTCTCGCTTTCTTTGTTCTGTGTCGATTATTATGAGAGACTTGGGAGGCTTGGAAACGGCGACGCGTCGCCGTCGTCGCTTATGTTCCTTTGCAAGCCCGTGAACGTTTGATTCCATGACTTCTTCTGCAGCTGCAATTTCATTTAGTTTATATTACTACGTCCACAATTTTTTTAGGAAATATTTGTCATTCTTTTTCTTTTATTTAGTTGGGAACTATTGTTAGTAATAATTTGCTTACTAAAATTCTAATTATAGTTTTATGTCATGTTGCAGAAGAAACTAAATGGAGAAAATCACGAATTATTGTTCACGAGTACACATCCTTTGTCAAATATAACTCTGTTTTATTTTGTCTAACTAAAAAATATCGTAGTTACTTTTAAAATTTAAATATTCTGTTACTCTTCTCAAAATGCATAACTTATGAGCCAAGTTGACCTAGCTAATGTCCTCTGTCATCTTTATATCACAATAGAAATTTCACTCTCTTATCTTTCGCCTCCTTCCTACCCTTATAAATTTATCACAGAATTAGAAAGAATGATGGAACATGAATAACAATGAAACATTGGTAGTGCCGACGCCCTCTGTCATTTTCTTTGTAACAATATAGAAGTCGCCCTATTATCGTAGTGATTTGTTTCTGAGACGAAGATGGAGCAGGAATCCTTTGTAAATTTATATGCTACATGACTCATGGCTGTGCAGTACCGTGAGTTTTCAATTTATATGAAAAAACAACCATTATTTTGAATTAATTAATACAATTATACTACTAATGTAAAATTAACGTAAAATGTAATAATTGAAATTAAGAAACAAATGTTAAAAAGAGTGGATATTATCGATAAAATTTCTTATATTTATTTATTTGTGCATTAATGAATTAAAATGAAAATTAACAAATTAAAAAATACAATATTAATATATTCATTACAATAAGATTACCATAATGATGATGATTGTAATCGACAATTATTTGTCATTTCCAAATCAATGTTTAACTAAGATTTTATGCCATTTAATGACTTTCATATCTTTGAAACTTTTTTTTCCTTCTCATAAAGCAAATTAACTTTGTTGGTAAAGAAGCATAATATCATCGCACAGGAATAAAGATAATAGTTTTGAAGAATGTAATTTGTTGGTAAAGAAGTAGAAGATCACAGCAAGGGAAGAAAGGTCATATTTTAACGAATTTCAAGTATCTTCTCAAGTAATTTTTGTGTTTTTTCGTTAGTTATTTTTATTATCATTCCCACTCTCTTTATCTCTCTCTATCTCTGTCTTTAAGCAATTCTTAAGCTTACTTATTTTTATTACCATTCTGTCTCTTTGTATCTCTATCTCTAAGCAATTGTTGAGGAATGACTCAGCAAACCCAATTGACTCTGTTGCCTTGAATGCATCATTTTGTTTATTTACTTTTATTATTAAATTTAATGTGGAGAGATATAAGGTACTTTAGTCGTTGCTTCTGGTAGTTGTTAAACTAAATTTGTTACTTATGTTTTCCTTACAATAAGTGTTGAAGATATTTGGAATTTATTGGCATCTAACTTTTTTGTTTTTGTGTTATAGTTTCTATTTATACATAAACGTGAGTGATAATTAATGTATATTGTAAATGTTGAGTTGCTTAATATTGGCTTGTGGTTAAGATCTTCTAAAACATATTATTCATTTTATGGGAAGAATTTACCGTGAAACTTTAATTCTCCAATTACTTTTTCTGTTATAGGAATTAAATAAGGCATGCATTGCAAATTAAAATACCTCCCAGTATTCTCTGAACACTCATTTTTTGTTGTGTTAATAATTTTATCTGAAAACAATGCAATAATGGTACTTCATTTGTGAATTTTGATAATTGTGATTTGCATTATATTTTAGGGTTTAATTTGTTATGTATTGAGTGTGTGTTTAGGTTTTAATTGTGTTACTTTATGTGTTTAAGTGTTTGTATGGGTTAGTATAAGTCTTTGAGCTTAAATGTTATATTTTTGAAGTGCCTTGATGTGTTTGTTAGTGTTTCAGGATAAAAGGCGAAGAACGAAGAAGTTTAAAAGAGTTTCGGGCCAAAATCATGGCCCACGATTGTGACACAATAGGCCACGATCGTGACAGAAAGAGGCGAGCCAACAAGACTTAGCCCACATGCCATTATGGTCACGATCGTGACAGAGAGCTCTGAACCTAGCCACAATCGTGCATTTTGCGCCACGATCTTCACAGAAAGGGTTAGGCGTTGGCCACAATCATTGCCACGATCGTGGCCTACGTCGAGCAGACACGGAAACAACTGAAACGTCAAGTTTTGCGGGACTTTTTGGAACATTTCGACCTCGAATTAACCCTAAGACTTCCGAGATATAAATAGAACATTAAAGAACAGCAAAAGCATCCTTTGAAGAGCTTTGATCAACCACCAAAAATGAAACCCTAAAACAGAGAACCCTGAGAGATCGAGAAAGAGATGAAGGAAGGGAGAAGAGGAAGACGACGTAGACACGTCATGGTTCTTGGAATAAGAACCTTTCCATAGTCGCGACCTCCCATCATCTAATCGAGTTCTATTTCCTATGTATTTCAATTTTATTTGATTATAGAATTGAGATATATAGTTTGATGATAAAATTGCATTGTGATAGATGTTCTATACTCACCTTTGGATTATTATTTTTGATTTAATAAAATCTGATTGTTTTATATGTTTATTAAATTAATTGTGATTTGATTGTGCACTTCATATCTCGATAATAAATTGAGAGGTTGAATCGAGAGAAAACGATTAATTTGGGCTAATGAGAGTTAGGTAAATTAATAGATTTAGAATTAAATCAAGTTGGTAAATCTTATGTAGAGAGATCACATCTAGGTTTCCAATTGTTTATTAGAGAACTTAAGAACTGATTAGGTTTTGGATAGGTTGTTAATTGAGAAATTACAACTTCCCGTAATCTGATTAAGGTTTCTGCTTTAGGATTCAATTATAACTTGAGTGAGAGTAATTAACCCTAGGATCATCTAGAACTGTTAATTTGATAAATTGTAATAGGTTAGGTCGACATTAAGGATAGATAATTTTCTCTCTCTCTTTCGATAAACTCATTAGGTTGAATTTGAGGGTGTGAGATTATTGTTCAATAAATTGATAAATTTCCATTAATTGTTATTTAAAATTGTTAATCGTCATCATGATTGTTTCTATTTAAGTGTTAATTCTCAATTATTATTTTGTTAGTTGATCTGGTTATTTGATTTAGTTAGTCCTTATGTTAAAATTCATTGTTTGTTAATATTTATTTAATAGTCTCCGGCCTTAGATTTTAGGACTAGATTAACCCTCCTCGTACGATCGATACCTTAGGTACTATACAAACGACTCGTGTGCTTGCAAAAATATCGAGGTTATAAATATTAAAACTTAGCATACGTAAAATGCTTTGATCAAATTTGACAGGTGTAGAATGAAAGGTAGATCTACTTTATACCGTCGATTAGATTATGAAATTGAGAAGGGGCAACATAAGAATGATATTGGCATTGACAATGAGAGTAGTAGTATGAATTCAACTGATTTGGTTGGTAATGAGACTTGAAATATGAATTCAACTGATTTGGCTGCCAATGAGACTCATAATATGAATTCAACTGACTTAGTGAATTTAAATTCTGAGGAGAATTTGAACAAACTTCACTTATCTGTTGCAAGAGAGTTAATACCAAAATTTGGCATGAAATTTGAGACGGAAGAAGAAGCTTATCAATTTTATTTAATTTATGTGAAACATATGGGCTTTGGAATAAGAAGAAGCAAAAGTCGCAAAGATAAATCTAGTAAATTCATTTGCAAGCTTTTTTATTGTGATGCTAAAGGTAAAAGGATGCTAGATAAAAGAGATTTGTTTGTAAGAGCTTCACGTTCAGAAATAAGATTTGGTTGTGAGGCAAGAACAAAAGTTAATAGTGTGAAAATTGGAAAATTTCAAGTGATTCAACTTGTCGAGGATCACAATCACTACTTTTCAAGTCCTAATAAAACACATTTGCATATAAGTCACAAAAAGATATCTTCAGTTGCAGCAATTCAAATTGAAATGGATAATGATGTGAGAATTCCACCAAAAGCATCACATGATCTTATGGTGAGACAAGCAAGTGGGAGAAATAATGTTGGCTTTATTCTGGAGGATTACAAGAATTATTTAAGATCTAAAAAAACAAGAGATATGAAAAAGGGAGACACAGGTGGCGTGTTAGAATATTTGTATAAAATGTAGGTTGAAGATCCTAATTTCTTTTATGCTGTTCAAATGGATGAAGATGATTTAATAACTAATATATTTTTGTCAAATGCAAAGATGAGGAATGACTACTTAGACTTCGGTGATGTTGTTTGCTTTGATATTACTTATAAGAAGAATGGTAAGGGTCGTCCATTTGCTTTGTTTATCGGTGTGAACCATCATAAGCAAACAACAGTTTTTTGTGTTGCACTCCTATAAAATAAGACTGCTTTTACATTTGAGTGGTTGTTCAATACATTTGGTAGAGCCATATATCAAAAAAAGCGTAAAACTATTCTTACTAATCAGGATGTGTCAATCACAAAGGCATTAGCTTCAAGATGGCCTAAAACTCATCATCGATTGTGTATCTGACACATTTATTAAAATGTTGCAATCCATTTGAATAGTGTCTTTTCTCAGTTTAAAGTTTTTTGTGCGATTTCAACTCATGCATATATGACTATTGTTGATGGTAAAACCTATCTACTTGTTTCACGCTCATAAACTGCAAATGTACGGGTCATGACTTGTAGTTAAAAAGAGCAGATATCAATCCCAAAACGATTGATGCCCAGACACCACTTAATTTAGACAAAACTTTGTTTAAGAAACGAAATTTTTTAATGCAAATAATCTGAAAAATCAAATTAAAGTTAAAAGACTAAAACAAAGCAATAGACAATACCAAAATGCAGAAAAATCGGAATTTAAGAATCTAAATACTAAAGATTACTTTTTTCCCTATTTTGTCTCCTTTCTATTAATTGTGTCTCACCTTAAATTTTTGAATGTATTAATTACCCTCTCTTAAGATGTAATTAATTGTCCCTAATCAAATTAAAGGGAATCAATTGAGTGATCTCTCAACCTATCTAATGACTCTATCGATTCAACTAGTTATTAAACTATCCTATGGGTGATCAATTGAATTCATAGAGATCTCTCTTTTAACTAATCAATTAACATGATGATTGTAGGTCTATAGGTTGCCAACTCTTGTTGTACAATCCTACACAATTAATCTTACTCACTCTCTCGATTTATTGCACGAACATAAATAAAATCAACAATCATGAAAGACAACTTCATTTAATTCAATAAAATAGGAGTTCTATAAAAATAGTTCAAAAGCAATCCCTAAAACTAAATCAGCCACTCATAGTCTCCATAACATCATCAAAATTCAAATAAAACATTTTACAAAGAATAGAAGGAAGAAAAACACAGAAAATTGGATAAAAGGAACTTCTTCTCTTGTTTGCCAAAATCTGGAATTTTGGATGTTGATGTGCTATTTTGCCCAATCTTGATGGTAATCCTTGACTTCAATCCTTCTTCAAGGCTCCAAACTTGTGTTCTTCACTCAAGAATGGTGTTTCTACAGAAGGGTTTCGTCCCTCCTCTAAGATGCAGGCTTAATTATTCTTTAATAATCCAAAAGCCCTAATTTTAATGAAGCGCCACATATTGTCTTGGATTGTAATTCCCACGATCGTGGGAATTGGCATGATTCCCACGATCATGGGAATCGGCAATAGATGGAATCCTCTTGTCTTCTCCTTTTTGATTTGTAATTCAATCTCCAAGTTGCTCCATCTTCCTTCTTACATAAAAACAGTCAATTCTTACCTGAAATTAACATCAAACATAAAAGAACAACAATCAAAATCAACATAAATGAAAATATACAAAATGAATCCTAAACTACAACAATAATCAACAATTATGCAAGAAAACACATGCCAATTACCTAGAAAAACCTATACTAATGCACAACTATCAATATCCCCACAATCTTTGCTTGTCCTCAAGCAAAATAAATATAACCACTCAATTCTATCACTTCATTTTCACAAAGATCAAAGCATA
>JAOTAY010000009.1:9443646-9458521 GCA_025629805.1 Erythroxylum baracoense | reverse complement strand
ATATATGGATGATATGAATAAATAGCAAGATAATCTCTTTTGTACAAAGTGTCCTTCAATACCCTCCTAATGATGAACATCTTATCTTCTTCAGGCCTTTTAATGCACTCTTCATCACTAGCATCCTCTAGATTAAGTATATCATCATTCGACTCTCTTCACTTTTGGACATATATTCTCCATCCTCTCTTATTATCATCACTCTCTTTTTTGACATTATGAAGCTATTTGTCCTCTTCCTAAGCACTTGACATCTCGATTTTAGTTATTAAAGTGGAATCAATCTTGGCTTTCTTTCCACTTTATATGTTCATTTTTGATTCGGTTACTTTACATTTTGACTTTAGAGTTTGATATTTCTATCTACTTTATGGTCTGCTCCATTATGAATAACCTACGCCAGAAATAAAAAATAATTAATAGGCTTCTTTTTTAACTGTTTTTCTATCTCCATAGCTATATGAATTGGATTCTCGAACTTTATGTAATGTTGTATTTCGACAGTATTAGTCAATTTTAAGTTTAGTTATAAATGAAACGAGTCATTTTTACCTTATGATCTTCCTATGCACTATTCCTAACCATAACAATCTCCATCTCATTGTGGTACTCCTCCACATTCTTGGAATCTTAAGTTAACATTTGTAGCCTTTGATAGATATCTTTATAGTAGGAATTTCAAACAAAATATTTTTTCATTACCATTTTAATCTCCTTCCACATCCTAATTGGTAGCACTCAATTCTCTCTCCTAGTGAGGATTTGTCGATTCCATCAATTCACGATATAATCACTAAACTTTGTGATTGTTAATTTAAATTTTTTCTCCTTCGAAAAGTTGTAATAATCAAATACCAACTCTACAAACCTTTCCCACTCCAGTTACACATGAAAATTCATCTTTCCTATAAAAGGTAATATTGTCATCATAATATTACTTATGTTGTTATCCACCTTTTTTCTGTACACCTTATCATAACTTAAACCAAAATTTCCATCTCCTTATCTCTCTATTTTACATTTTTCTCCTTTGCCATTCCTTATGTTCAACTTTTCTAGGCAGCTGACATCATCATTCTCATCATCAACCTCAAATTCATCCATCCTAACATATACAAATGAGTTACATTATATACTAGTTATAACAACTTCATGCTTCTCTAACCTATTCTTAACTTCTTCAACTTATCTAACGAGTTACTTATATTGACCTTGTATTGTGTTTAACATAAACTCCTAATTTATCCCTATTTTTACTCATTTATTTCTTTGTTTTTGGAAAACTTTTTGTTTTAACTTTGAGTCATAATGAAGTTGTAAGAAAATGTCAGTAGCAAAAGTGTAACACCCCACTCCCATCTGACACGTGTCCATACGCCCCTCGGACGAGCGTGTACATGCCCGACAGAAATGACGTGCTAACTATTTCATTTTCACTACATTGTATGGTATCATAATTAAATCATAACTAACACAATGTTTAAAATCCAAAATTTTCCTTATTTCATTTCATAAACCCTAATTTACAATGTGGCATTATATCCATCATCCATGTTTATACATTATCAACCTATCAGAGTCCACAGCTTTGTCTACAAAGTATGCTACATACATGAGGAAGTAACAAAAATTAAGACTAATCATTCAGTCTCAGCTGATTAACCTTTGAGTCATAGCTTATATCCAAAAGTTTTCCAATTATCATATAATTCACATCATATCAATTATCTTATATCATATAATTCACATCATATCAATTATCATAAGTAATATCATGAAAAACTTTATTCACAATTGTCACATTTCAAAAATCCATACAATTTATCATTTCATTGCGACCATACAAAATATTTTCATTGATAATCTTTCACATATTTCATATGTGTATGCAATATTTATGAGACCTAAATTCATTTATTACGTTGTTGTGACCTAGTTCCTTTTTCACTGTATCGTATCCATTATGGATACCGAGCTCATTTGTCCCTTATCTGTTGGGGATACATAGCTCATTATACATTTGAGCCATAAGCTCTTACCATAGATGTCTGAGCTTTAAGCTCTTTGTTACTGTTGAATCTGGTCACAACTACCTTATATTTCATGCATTTATGGAATAAAATGCATTACACATATTCAATCATCATATTCAATCCATTACATTAGCATTCACTTTCTCATTCATACTGGTCATTGGACTTGGTCCGACATTCAACATAAAAGTTGAGAAAATATTTATTCAATCGCATTCACATTCAAGAAACACTTCCAATGTGTTATTCATGCATCAAACACCTCAAACATTTTATGTCCAAAAATAAGTGTATATACATCACATATTAATTCAATTCAGAATCAAACAAAGAATCAAGGTGAGACCATCTTAGATTACTCACAATTGCTCTCTTTAGCTTATTGCCTTGAAGTCCCAACAATGTTTGGAAGCAGTCACTCAACGTGCTCTTCTATATGCAATCACATACATTTTCACATTACTATTTTGCACATTCAAATGAATAAGCACATTTATAAAAGTATCAAGTATTATGCATGTTCAATGACAAATTCTCGGGTATGTTTCTTTAATACACTTTATAAATAATTTACAACATCATCCAAGCATTCTTTACTCCAAAATACACTTTACTCACCTTAATCCTTTCATTCAACATCAACTAAATTCATTTAAGCTCTTATTTAAACCTTAATACCTCATGTGGAAATACCCTAGCATTAATAGGTCCAAATACCGCACCATCAAAATATTTTCATAAAGAAAAATCACTACCCACCATACTTTTCCTACATTTTTTCTAGATTTTCTTAGGCAGATTTTGGGTCAGACTTGTATAGCTATTTTGACCTAGAAACTGACGTTTTTAGACAATAAGTTCTTCTAAACAAATGTTCCTCTGTGTCTTAAGTTTTAAACTTACAAAAATCATTCAATTTGATTCAATATTCCATGAGTTATAGACAAAATACTACAGACTATGCACAATTGTGCGAAAGGCTAGTGCACGATCATACACTTCCATAAATGAGGGATGAGTGCACGATCATGCTTGTGAACGATCGTGCATTCTCATGTTTAAAAGTTTAGTGCATGATCATGCACAATAAATGAAGGATGAGTGCATGATCGTGCTTGTACATAATTGTGTATTCTTATGCTTGAAAGGTTGGTGCACAAATGTGCTCATGCATGATCGTGCGCTCCCATATTTGAAGGATGCGTGCACGATTGTGCACCCCTGATGTGTACTTAAACTTGTGAAACTCATATCTCTCAATTATGATATCAAAAAATTACACACTTTATGTCATTAGAAAGCTAATATAATAATCTACAACTTTCATGAAGACAACTTTATCTGATTCAACCTACATCAATACAGTTTATTCAATAAAAATAGGACACGATTTCTGTCAAGGGTAGTGTTGCAGCCTATGCTAGAACTCAACTTCAAGCCAAATTTCAAGACCCTTAAGAATAGAATTCAAATTCAATTCCTTCATGAAAAATGTAGCCATATGTATCTAGTTTAATATATATCAAAATTCATCTAATTTTGATATTCACATATCAAGATATGGTCAAAATACATATGCATATTCAGTAAAAACACTCCATCTGACATACTCCAACACACATCATTGCCAAAGTTCTATCACTTCTTTATCATTTCACGTTGATGATTTAGTTACACCTAAATTTTCAGTTCAGTATTCTCTATACACAATTCATCATTTCATGATTGATTATAACCCAAAAATAGAAACTATTTCCATACTTTTCTATGTCATATTTTCTACACTTTTGTCTACTTCACTAATCTTCATTTAACACCTTCATCGCTTTACCTATATCACTGAAATTGCTTCCTGCTAACACCACTCACGCATGCATTCATTCATCTTGTTACACCGCTCACGCGTGCATCCATTACAACATTAAAACATCATCAAAATGTGATTTACGATATCCATAAAACTTAAAACATAACTTACTTGATTCAGCAAAAATTCCAGCAGTAGAGAGAGGATGAGATTCGATGAAGAAAAGCAAGGATAGAGAGGATCGAAAACAACAAATGAGTTGAAGTGTGGTAGGTGTAACATTGATGTGAAAATCATGGATATAAGCCAAATACCCAAGAATGAATAAATATGGTGTTTCGATGATGGATGAGCAAGGAGAAAGGTGGTGCTTCGGTGGAATGCAGTAACTTCCCTCTGCAGAAACGTGATTCCTAAGTGGCTAGGTGGCTCCATCAAACAATGCCATACATGACCATTGCATGTGACCCATTTGCCATCAATGTAAGGCTACCATATGTCACATTTCCATTTGTCTCTTATTTCTACATTTTTCCTAGTCTAAAATACCCTAAATTTTACAGAAATTTTCGACATGTCACTAAAAATACTAAATCAATTTTAATACACCCCAATCTAATTTTTAAGACAAATAATCCTCAATTCACATTTTAATCACATTAAAATCACTTATACCCGAAAATGTCAATGAATGCATGTACAATTATTTCAATGAATGTCAACAATATTCACGTGTATGAATATGCCACATGATGCATGCAATGTACTTTTAACTCTCAATAAACTCTCGTGTACTGTATCATAGGGTTCTAATGGGATAATGGGATTTTACATTTCAAGTCGAGAGTTGAGTTTTTCAAATATAACTGCATCAGTATGGGTGTTCTCTCGGTTAGCAAGCCAAGATGTTCTACAATTTGGGTCACAAATGCCCCAACAACTATTTTACCTACATTAGATTGAGCCATTTCATGTAAATACAGACTTAACCAACTACCGGAATTAAAAGGCCTGACATGTATCATGCACCACAAATAAATAATTCATTTTTAGAAACTGGCCTATTGCCATCTCCTTTATCGAATAATGGAAAAGTTAAAAGCTGATGGAGATAACGAAATAGGGTCCACGATAGCAAATGATTTAGACTGACTAGGGGCAAACACTTTCTTAGAATTGGTCAATTGTGACCAAAACTTGCTAGCCATAAAAAAGTCAGGATATTCATAGAAATCAGTATTTGGAAAGCCAAAAATAACATTAAGTACTTCCAAAGTGATTAGTTTGCATTCATTAATCAAAATTTAGAACTTAACGTAGTGTCCCTATTATTAGTTTCACGAACTAATTCTAAAGTGGTTAGAAACTCTAATGTCAATTCTATATATGAATTTTTCATAAATTCAAAAAATTGTTCCCAGCCTATATTTCGCAGTAACTCATGGACTCGTTCAAATATTTGTAATTCAATAAGTGTTTGAGAATCTAAAAATCTATTCGAAATAATTTTACGATCCTTAAGAATAGCATCCCTTTGTTGGTGCTCTCTATTTTGTAAGATAAGGCACGAAATACCTGAATTAGGCTCTTATGGCAGAGACGAGGGAACTTTGGGTTGTTTCATTCTTGGAGGCATAACTGGTTACTTAGGTAGCTGGGTTTATACTACTACTAAGTTGGTTTTGTGGACGTACAAGCTTGCAGCGTTAACTAGAGCGATGACATAGTTGTGCAGTGACTAATGCGGTACGGTTGTGCAGTGGCCACCAAAAGATTATTACGGGCGTGCGTTAGGTAGGGGGTGTGCGTTAGTGAGGGATGGAGATTGGGTCTGCAAGTGGAGAAAAAGCAAAGCAAAATAACGCAAAGAAGAGATAGGTATTTATATGGGAGGGAGAGCATGGACTGGGGAGTCACACTCGTGAACTCCCTAGTCACATGCATGGGTGTGACTCCCCCAGTTGTGTTTAAGCACAGGTGTGACTCCCTAGTTATGCTTGAGCATGGGGACTCCCCCCCAGTCATACTCGTGAATGGGGAGTTCCCATGCTTGAGTAAGTCACACTCGTGACTAGGACTCCCTAGTTAAGGGGTGCTTGAGCACAGGTGTGAATAAGGCACACTCGTGACTAGGGAGTGCATCAGTGTGACTAGGGAGTTACACCCATGACTAGGGAATCCCACCCGTGACTCCCAGTGACTGAAGAGTCCAGATTCTGCTGATTATTTGCAAGCAAATTTTGTTTTACCTATATTTGTTGAACTGATCAATAGTCATTCCTGAATTAGGTTTCTTAATCCAAGCACATTCATTGGGTGGTTTGAGCAGTCTCCTTTCCATGTAACTCCTAAGCTTAGTTATTTTAATTGTTATCCAATTATTTAATGCTCTCCTGCTGTTGTTGTTTTTTGTAAACTCAACCCTAATCTTTCAAAGCTAAAATCTTCCATAGTTCTAACTAACCACTTACCAGCTAAGAAAATTGTCTCTAATTTCCCTTAATAAATTAGCTAACACCTGTTGCTTTATCGAGCACTTCTCAAATATAAAATTATGACCTAGACCACTCAGAATTATCTATATCAGTCATTCTCTTTAATCTTTATTCTGATACCAGAAGTGTAATAGTCTTCTAACGTATTTTTGTCTTTATTATTTTTTTATGCAGACTATATTTTCTTTATGCATAAACATACAATGAAGAATATCAATGTAATACCCAAGAACCTGACTAATTAGAGTGCATCCAATCATTAAATTATATTGTCAAATATAGTTTTTGATTTATGGTTTCACAAACACTCTGATTGGGAAGTGGAGTACTCCCCCAGTGACTGTCACTGGTGTGACTACCCCGTCAGACTGATCAATGAACCTACTATCCCACCTTTATATTTTATCTAATTAAATTTGTAGACATTCCCGCATTTGAATTTCCCATTTTTTTACATTATTGGATTGTTCTTTATCAAATTATATGGATTGATCTAAAATGCTTCAAAGATGTTAGTCGCATTTAAGAGCCGACTACTCTACCGTTGAGTTAGCAACCTAAATAACAAATTAGTTAAAAATAATGGTTGTTATTTCATATAAACTGAAAACTCATGGCACTGCACGACTGTGAATTAGGCTACATGACTGTGCAACATATAAATTTACAATGGATTCCCACTCCGTCTTCGTCTCAGAAACAAATCACTACAGTAATAGGGCGATTTCTGTATTGCTCTAAAGAAAATGGCAGAGGATGTTGGCACTGCCAATGCTTCATTGTTATTCATGCTCCATCCTTCTCCCTAATTCTGTGATAAATTTACAAAGGTAGGAAGGAGGTGAAGAGAAGAGAGTGGGATTTCTGTAGTGATACGAAGAAGATGATAGAGGACATCGACTAGGTCAGCTTAGCTCATAAGCCATGCATTTTGGGAAGAGTAACAGAGTGTTTAAAATTTAAGAATAATGACAAAGTTTTTGTGTTAGACAAAATAAGACAAGGTTATATTAGATAGAGGATTTGGACTTATTATTCACAGTTGTATTGTTACTAATGTCTGAAACATTTTAAATAGGGTTGGGTTTGTTTGAAAATTAAATTGAAAAAAGTAATGCGGCAACTAATTAGAGGGCATTAGTAATTTACGATATTATATATAGTAAAAATTTGATAATACAACTAATTGTTAGTCACGTAACTAGTCCTAAGTAAAATAGGAGACTCTATATTTGAAAAAAGTTTGTAATTTCAAATCTTTTGTTCAAAAAATTTGGACTTGCTTGACATAACTTGAATATTATCGTATCGATACACTAGTACAAGTCTCCCTAGTTATTATTTTCATAATATGATATCTATTAAATTGCTAGTTAGCTTGTATCTTAAGAGAGTTCTGTTTCGTGATTTGTAATAATTATACAAAATATAAGAAAACTTAGTATGATGAAGTAGTTTAATAATAGAAAAAGATTTGACATTTTTTTAAGTGAATAATATGTCAAAATACTTACTCCATGACTAAACTAATCAGAGCATAAGTAATTATTATCTATAAATCCACTCTACGACTATGGTTCAATCTCAGTCTACACATAAATAAACATACTTCATTGCATTATTGTTTTCACAGCTTTCATAGAAACTATTAATCATAGATTAAAAATAAAGTCAGTTAACTTTGGTTTTTCCTTAGATCGCGTTTAATCAAAATAGGCTCTTTAACTAAACCTAACTATTGAACAACCTAGAACATGCTTTCTAGATTTAGTCAGATAGTCATATTACGAACAAGGAAAACAGATCAATATAGCTAACAACCACACAAACTTAGGTCACTTAACTTATTTTACGTTATCCCTAATGATTGAACACTATTAATTACCACAAATGAATCCAAAACTAACTATTACATATTGTATTTGAGATTATAACAATGGATTTATATAAAAAAAATATAACAGAAGCATTTAGATCATCCTTACATAAATACCTAAATCAATAAGTAAGAATAACATAAACAATCCATAAAGAGAGAAAGATTCAACAATACACAATGAATTTCACCTTTGAACAGGAAGAAGGAAGATTACGCCTCAATAGATCCCAAAGAGGTAAGTTTTTTCCCTTTCTCATGCTCCAAAAAGATTATTTCCCTTTGGCTGCTCAAAATGTCAATTTATAGCAAAAACTAGGTTTCTGGGCATATGCTCAGTTTGGTGCACAATCGTGTATCCAATTGTGCATCATCAATAAAATGCTCATTTTAAAAAGATACACGATAGTGTAAGTCAAGAATTCTGCATTGCACGGCAGTACATCTTGCACTATATGGTGAATTATTCATTTCTTGTACTTTCTTATCCCATCTTCACTCTAATCCATTTCCTTTTTATTTCACAAAGACAAATGAGTTTGAAATCAAGAGAATTGTTTAAGGAGTGTGCTTTTAACTCATTTTAGCTTTTGAACTTTCAAGTTGTACATAAAACCAAATATGAACTAAAATAAGATCCTTCAAATTTTCATAGCATCAATCACTAAGTGTTAAAGAGTAAACGTATAATCAATTAAGCACGTATTAAGTTCTCCCACACTTATCTTTTGATCATTCTCAGGTAAAACAACAAAATGAAAGTCACAAACCAAAATACTGTCTCATTTTTCATATTTTCTATGAATATATGGTCATAAACTATATAAATAACTCAACATTCAATGCCTCTACTCATAACCAATCAACAATCATTCCCTTCATAAACTAGACAATCTAGGAATAGACTTTGACAAAATGTTTAAATATGATAAATTTATGGATACACTCAAACACTATTCATGATCAAGGCATTCCACAACTTTGCATACCATTTCATTTCTCCACCATTAAGATTCACATGCATGATCATGAATCAAAGGACTTTTCTAAGTTTGTAATGTTGAAAACGGTTAAAGTGAGATGTATTTGAGTAATGTATCACAAAAGTCATCAAAACTAGTGAAGCAAGAAAAACATTCAATGTAACATCAAGGGCAAAAACTAACGTTCACTAAAAACTACATACCATCAGCTACGTTGAATGCAAAAACTATGTTTCATAGCTCATATTCAAGCT
Source organism: Erythroxylum baracoense (assembly GCA_025629805.1). Classification (NCBI taxonomy): domain Eukaryota; kingdom Viridiplantae; phylum Streptophyta; class Magnoliopsida; order Malpighiales; family Erythroxylaceae; genus Erythroxylum; species Erythroxylum baracoense. The sequence goes on along the minus strand of JAOTAY010000009.1, from coordinate 9,449,073 downwards.
CTCACATCACAAACCTTATGATGCATAAGGAATCAGAAGGAATCAATTATAAAATCAATGAGAAACAATATATTATAACCATAAGCGGTGGTCCTTCAAAACAACATCTACTTATATGCATCATACGTAAATCCCCCATTCCATACAACTTTATGAGGAGAAACTAATTATGAATAACTTTGCAAAACAATTGCATTTCCATTGTGATACTTTTTTTAAACATATATTTCTGATTTTTTTAAGTTGCAAAAAGCTATATTAACATTGGAATTCATTTACAAGACTTAAAATGACATTTCGACAATTATAACTAACCTAAACACAGACAAACCCCTACACTTATACTCTTGTGCATCCATAAACAACAATTATCATAATGCTCCACTAGCTTTATGGCTTGGGTGGGACATTTAGTTAGGTTTAAGGAATGTCATATGGTTAACACAAAAAGAAAAGGCAAATAAAGCTCAACGAGGCTTATCAAAAGGAAAAATCATATCAATAAGTAGGCTATTTGGCTAATGTAGCTTATGAAATAAAGAAAACCTATATCATTTCCATATTAATGCATGCAATGAAAATATGGTCTTGAATAGAAAATCAAAGCAAAGTTAGGATGTACTTATCATGAAGGTCACAAATAAACAAAAGACAATGAGACTGATGTGGATGTGTTAGTCTATAAAGGCTCAAAATCTCATTGAATTGTGTCGATCACTAGTCACTACTCATATAAAGATAATGTATATTAACTAATCACAAGAATAAAAGTACATGCTCAAGTCGCCATGAATTTTTCTAGTTAATTTACTCTTTAATTATAACTATATAGTCTTAAAAGTAATAGAAAAAAGAGAAAATGTTTGTCTATTTGTTTGATTTTTTAAAGCACCTAAGAAACACACATAAGCAACAAACAAGCTTAAAAATATACATGAAAACTAATATCCCCTCCCCACATTTAAAACTTACATTGTCCCTAATGTAACATCAAATCTAAGAAATGGAACATTTAACATAAACAAAACAATTGAGAATATAAATGAAAAGGAATAAACTTCCCTAAAGTTGCCTCCCAAGCAGCGTCTTTGTTTCATGTCATTGGCTTGACAAAAGTGTCGCTCAATCTTCATAAAGATGGTTTTTAAACCCCATCACTTCCATATTATCCATTTGGAATCCTTTATAGAAGGGTTTCAATCAATGACCATTAACCTTGAACTACTTGCTTGTTTGTATGCTTTTAATTTCAATTGCACCATAAGAAAACACATTAGTAACAAAAAAATTCCTTTTAGCAACAAAATTCTTTCTAGCAACGAAATTAAAGAAGAATTTTTTGTCCAATAATGCAATTTCCTTTTATCACTGACCTTGTCCATCTTCATATTGCATTGCTTAATTGCTCAAAAATTTTTATTTTGAATTTCCACTAGAAGATGACAGGGCTTTCCATAAGAGCATCATCAAGTCGTTGGCTTCAATTGTTCTTCCTTTTTCTTTTTCTTTTCTTTTTTTCTTTTTTGTTTTTTCTTTCTTTTTCTCAACACATGGAAGAAACTATGAATACAATAGCAACTATAAACAAAGGTAGAAATATACTCAACTCATCTCGGTAAAATTTTCACATCAATCCTAGCTAATGTATTACTTAATGCTCAACTAAGCTTGTGAATAGGTAGGTTAATGACGTTTAAGGTTTTAAAATTTGTGTGTTTTCAAGAAACAAAAGGTTAAGGCTTAACAGGGGTAGCAAGGAGTAATACAAAGGGTAGGTTATTTAAGCTAAGGGTTAAGACTAAAAGGACCTTAATCATCTCTGTTAAGCATGCATTTAGTAGACTTAAACTAATTCAAAGCAAGTTCTAAAGGTAACAACCTAAGGAAGTATCACTCAACAAAGAAATAGAATGACTATAGATGGAGTCATATAGGCTCAATCCTTACATTGGCTTAATTGAAAACTCATTATGCATCTCTACACTACCTCATTGCTTAAATGACATGAATGACATGAAACTAAACAAAAACAACAACAAACCAAACAAGAGAAAATGACATGAATCCAAATAAAAGAAAATGACACAAATTAAAAGTAAAAGGGGTAAAAAAAGCTTATAAAGATGATGGTGGCGATGGTATTGGCGAAGGAGCTTTAAAATTATTCCTCCGGTAGAATTTGAGGAACCTCTTCTTCAAGCTACACTGCTCCTTGTGGACTTGCCACATTTGTGTGTCGAGCTTATTGATTTAGGACATCATTTGTTATTTGTTAGTGGCCATCTGGTCGAGGATTTGTTGAAATCGGTCGACCTCCGCTGGCACACTCAATTCCTCCTCCGCTGCTTCTTCTTTTAACTCTGAGACTGCTCAGGATGTGGAGGGTTAAGAAATGGTTATATTTGTGCCTCCTATTCCTCACTGCAGTAAGCGTCTGAGGATTTCGGAGTTCCATAGAATGAAACTCCAAAATCTCATGGCGTCTCAAATAAGATAGGTCAAACATATTGAATTGAGTTGTGTGCACATTTTCCACATTAAAATTATAAAACAAACCCAAAGCAGAAGCAATATAAGATATCCCAAAATATGAGCTCTTCTTATTCACAACACTCACTATTAATCGAAAAATCCTATAAGGTGTATTGATTTTAATTTTTCGTTCCGTGCACTACAAAAAGAAAAGTTCTTTAGCCGAGCATTTGTTACTTTTAGTTTTATTAAACACAGTTAAACACAAAAATTTATGCAAAAGTAAATGCTCAACATTATGAATTAAAGAATTTGGTGCATTGTGTGAGTCAAAATGTTCTTTACCTATTAGAGTTTTCCAATAATTATCGACACCAAAATTAGAGTGATCATTTAGAAATTTTGTATGCGACAAATTGAAAATTTCACGTATGACATTATAATCAAGTTTAAGAACATTACCCGCTAACCCAAACCAGAAAACATCCATTTTAGGGTTATATCGGATTGTAGTGAAAAACTCTAGGTAAATAGGCACATCACATCGAACAAACCTATTCCGACCTATATTTGCAGCTAGTTGCTCAATTTTTTACCTCACTCCTATGTTTTCTAACAATTCAAAATAAAAATACCTAGGAGTGACTAATTCTTTAGCCCTAAGGTCTCGAAAATGTGTACCTTCTTCTTCTAAATAAATTGGGAATGGAGCATGATAAGCTACTGCTAAATCGGGCTTACCTTCACCAAAAACTTGAAGACGTAGTTCATCATTCGATTTCCAAGCCATCATCTTCTTTGGTGCCATTACAAGAAGAAAACCAGGAAAAAATCAGAGAAAGAGATGTGAATTCATATTTTAGAGAGAGAGAGAAAAATCTTACCCAAATCCTTGTGTTTTTGATTGATTAATGCATGAAAAGAGTAAAAGATTGTAAGATTAATGAAAAGAGATGAAAAAAATACCAAGAATCTGGAGGAAAATGAAGGATTTTGGAGAGTGGGAGGAGAGTTTTTGTGGATTAGAGAGAGAAGGTGTGAAAATTTTGAAGAATAAGTGAAAGAAGAAAGGGGAGGGAAACCTAAATTTCCCTCTGGATAGGATTCCCATGATCTTGGGAATTCCTATTATTCCCATGATTGTGGGATTACTCTCTAAAAAGTTTCTGGAGAGATTTCCCACGATTTTGGGAATCACCACTATTCCCACGATCGTGGATTTTCTTTTCAGAAAGTTTCTGAAGAGATTTTCCATGATCATGGGAATTACTACAATTCCCACGATCATGCGATGGGGTGATTTTTCCACTTCTAAACCTTCTTCCAAGCTTAGTATTAGTTCTCTATGATCTTATAACTTACAAACACATCAAATTAATATTATCAACAAGAGTTTCAAAAGGAAAACAAGTTGAAATTCAAATAAAAACTAAATTAACATCAATCAAACTCAATTCAAACCTAATTATAACTGAATAAATCAAACAAACAAATAGACAAATATAAGCAAAAGGAAATAGAATTCCATGGGTTGCCTACCATGCAACGTTTCTTTTAACGATGGTAGCTCGATGCTCTTCTTTGGAAACTCAGCCATGATCAATTATAAAAGGCTTGCTTCCACCTTTTTCATTCAACATTAGTTTTGTAGCCTATAAATAAGCTACAAATTGTAAAATAATCAAAAGGACAATATGGATAACATTATGAAAACAAATTAAGCACAATAATGTCTTCTTTTTGAGTGAAATGTCAATATAACAGGGAATAATAAAACTCCCTGAATCTTTCATTGAATCTAACACTTTGTCCTATACGAAGGTGAGTTGCTTTCTTTCTTCCTTAATCACCTTCATCTTCTCTGCTTCTCTCGCTTCCCGAATAGAGACTTTCATAACTTCTTCAAACTTGATGTCTGTTGTCATATTCTCTTTTTCCTCTTATTCTTGAAAAGATTCGAACACATAAATTATCCTGAATGAGTTACTATCCTTTGGATTCTTAAATGCATCATTCATGTTGAATGTTGCTTGATTATCATCAATACAAAAGATAGAGTTCTTTTCATGAACCTCTACCCAAGATTTTTTGATGTTCACATATGGTATATCAAGAACTGGTGAATAATAGGGAGGGTTTTCATCCTTTCCTTCATCCTCTTTCTTGATTTCTTGTTCTTCTATAAAGTAAGGTTCAGTATGTCTTTCACTGGTTCTTCTCGTTCTTCCCCATTTCTAAGTGTAATAGACTCTTATTGCTCTCGTTCAAATAATTCCATATTGCTCAGAGAGTCTTACATACTTCTCTTACCAAATTCACAGGAAAGCTGTCTTACTTGAATCTCCAGGTTGTGAATAGAAGATGCATGATTTTCAAAAACTTGATTAAACTTCTCTTCTAGTCTCTTCTGACTATCCTCCTGGATGAGAAACATTCTCTTTCATTTCTGTTAGCTTATCCATGATTTTGTCAAATTTGGAATCCTGTGAACTGGACTCATCTTGCTGAAATTTAAATAGGCCTTGATGTCCCATGTGAGTACTTGTATAGTTGGACCAATAGAAATCTGGGTGGTTCTGCCATTCCGGAGTGTATGTGTTCTAATAAGGATTAGTACTTCCCCTACCATACTAAGCCTCATTGTAAGTGTACGTGTTCTAATAAGGATCAGTACTTCCCCTACCATACTATGCCTCATTGTAATTTGCAAAAGTTCTTTGCTCCCTATAATAACTATCTTCCACCATTGTTCTTTCTATTTCTTCTTGGCATCTAGCTCTTCAGATGTCTCATTCATCATTTTGAGATGTCTTGATGTGTCTTGTGATATCGGTTAGTTCGTTGTTACTAAATTATGTCAATCTTTGCGAGCTCCTTGTGTTCATGCACCTGCAAATACACAAGGAAAAGTATCAAAAACTCTTAAATCAAAGTAATCTAAACTAAACAAGATGC
>JAOTAY010000009.1:9418300-9443546 GCA_025629805.1 Erythroxylum baracoense | reverse complement strand
TTCATTCAATTCAATAAAATAGGAGTTTAACAAAAATAGTTCAAAAGCAATCCTTAAAACTAAATCAGCCAATCATGATCTCTATAACATCATCAACACACAAATAATCCATCTTACAAAGATTAGAAGAACGAAAAACACAGAAAATTGAAAAAAGGAAACTTCTTCTCTTCTTTGTCAAAATTTGGAATTTTTTATGTTAATGTGCTATTTTCCCCATTCTTGATGATAATCCTTGAATCTTAACCTTTCTCAAGGCTCAAAACTTGTATTCTTCACTCAAGGAGGCTCTTTCTACAAAAGGGTTTCGTCTCTCTTCACCATGGAGGCTTAATTCTCTTTTAATAGTCCAGAAACCCTAAGTTTAATGAAGCTCCGAATAATATCTTAGATTCCCACCATCGTGGGAATTAGAAACAGAGAGTCTCCTCTTCTCTTCTTCCCTTTAATCTCTAGCTCAATCATCAAGTTGCTCAATCTTCCTTCCTACATAAAAATAATCAATTCTTACCCTAAGATAATATCAAACATAAAAGAACAACAATGGAATTCAAACAAAATGAAAACATACAAAATGAATCCTAAACTACAACAATAATCAATAAATATGCAAGAAACACATGCCAATTACTTAGAAAAACATAGACTAATGCACAACTATCACTAGGTCATAAAAGGTGTTCTTTATAAAAGAAATAATAAATAAACTTTCACAATAAAAAAGAAATACAATTCTATATTTTGATTTAGATACATTTATGACTTTAATAAACCTAAAATTAAAAAAGATCAATATTCGAAAATAAGATCAAACAATTCATACAATTTATGGCCAAATTGCATCTATGGAGTGGACAAATTATTCACTAACTAGGATTGAAAATCCTGTATTTTACACTCTGTATTTTACATATTCAATCTTATATTTTACATATCCATACAGTTGAGTCCTTCGGTTTTCAAAATAGTGTTTAAAGAAGTGCTTCGAATTATTGCTATTTAACTAGGACCTATTCTAAAGATAAAAAAGTCGAAGCATTTTTAATTGTTTATTTACTATATGGATAGAGGAATATATACAGTTCAACATAGTAAAATAAGAAAATGAAAGATTTGTTTGAAATTTTTCATTTGGAAATTTCTCGAAAAGCTAATCAATGGTTCTTCTACCCACTAGAACAATATGCCATTAGACTCATTACTAAACTTGTTGAAAAGATGAAATATAACCAAGGTATTAGGTAAAAATTTACAATACATTCAGGGAAAATTTGCTATTCTATCCAAAACTTTCTCATTCATAAGTCTAAGTTAAGTGGAATTTTTTAATTGCTTTTCAATTGTATCAATTGTAAATTCAAATTTGAGTATAATAATTGTATTACTTAATTCAAAATAATGGTTGTTTTTCCATATAAATTGAAAACTCACCGTACTGCATGACCGTGAGTTAGGTTACACGACCGTGCAGTATATAAATTTACGGTGGATTCTTGCTCCATCTTCGTCTCAGAAACGAATCACTACAATAACATGGCGACTTTTGTATTGTTACAAAGAAAATGATAGAGGATGTTGACACTGTCAATGCTTCATCGTTATTCATGCTCCATCCTTCTCCCTAATTTTGTGATAAATTTACAAGTGTAGGAAGGAGGCTAAGAGAAGGGAGTGGGATTTCTGTAGTGATACAAAGAAGATGATAGAGGACATCGGCTGGGTCATCTTAGCTCATAAGCCATGCATTTTGGGAAGAGTAACAGAGTGTTTAAAATTTAAGAATAACGACGATGGTTTTGTATTAGATAGAATAAGACAGGTTTATATTAGACAGAGGATCTAGACTTATTGTTCATAGCTGTATTGTTACTATTGTGTGAAGCATTTTAAAAATGGTTGGGTTTGTTTGAAAAATAAATTGAAAAAAGTAATGCAACAACTAATTGAGGGCATTGATAATTTATAATATTATACATAGTAAAAATTTGATAATACAACTAATTATTAGTCACGTAACTAGTCCTAAGTAAAATAGGAGACTCTATATTTGAAATAAGTTTGTAATTTCAAATCTTTTGTTCAACAAATATGGACTTGCTTGACATAACTTAAATATTATCGGTCCGATAAACTAGTACAAGTCTCCCTACTTATTACTTTCATAATATGATATCTATTAAATTGCTAGTTAGCCTGTATCTTAAGAGAGTTCTGTTTTGTGATTTGTAACAATTATACAAAATATAAGAAAGCTTACTATGGTGAAGTAGTTTAATAATAGAAAAGGATTTGACATTTTTTAAAAGTGAATAATATGTCAAAATACTTATTCCATGACTAAACTAACCCGAGCATAAGTAATTCTTATCTATAAATCCACTTATGGTTCAATCTCAGCCTACACATAAATAAACATACTTCATTGCATTATTGTTTTCAAAGCTTTCTTAGAAACTATTAATCATCAATTAAAAATAAACTCAGTTAACTTTGATTTTTCCTTAGATTACATTTAATCAAAATAAGCTCTTTAACTAATCCTAGCTATTAAATAACCTAGAACATGCTCTCTAGATTTAGTTAGATAGTCGAATTATGAATAAGGAAAAAATATCAATATAGGCAACAATCACACAAACTTAGGTCATTTAACCTATATTACGTTATCCCTAATGATTCAACACCATTAGTTGCCAAAAATGAATCCAAAAGAAAACTATTACATATTGTATTTGAGATTATAATAATGGATTTATATGAAAAAAAATCTAACATAAGCATTTAGATCATCCTTACATAAATACCCAAATCAATAAGCAAGAATAACATAAACAAGCTATAGAGAGAAAGATTCGACAATACACAAAGACGATATGTTCAAATATGATCCTCGACATCAATTTCACCTTTGAACAGGAAGAAGGAAGATTATGCCTCATTAGATCCCAAAAAATTAAGGTTTTGCCCTTTCTCATGCTCCAAAAATGATTCTTTCCCTTTGGCTGCTCAGAATGTCAATTTACCAAAAAGTAGGTTTTTGGGCATATGCTTGGTTAGTTACACAATTGTGTATCAAACCGTGCATCATTAATAAAATGCTCATTTTGAAAAGATGCACGATAGTGCAAATCAAGAATTTTGCATTGCAAGGCGATGCGTCTTGCACTGTATGGTGAATTCTTCATTTCTTGTATTTTATTATCCTATCTTCACTCTAATCCATCTCCTTTTATTTCACAGAGATAAATGGGTTTGAAATCAACAGAATGGCTCAAGGTGTGTGCTTTTAACTCATTTAAGCTTTTGAACTTTCAAGTTATACATAAAACCAAATATGAACCAAAATGAGATCCTTAAAAATTTCATAGCATTAATCATTAAGTGTTAAAGAGTAAATGTATAATCAATTAAGCACATATCAAGTTCTCCCACACACAAACCAAAATACTGACTTGTTTTTCATATTTTCTAAGAATATATGGTCATAAACTATATCAATAACTCAACATTCAATGCCTCTAATAATAACCAATCAACAATCATTCCCTTTATAAACTGGACAATCTAAGGATAGACTTTGACAAAATGTATTTAAATATGATAAATTTATGGATACACTCAAACACCATTCATGATCAAGGCATTCCACAACTTTGCATATCATTTCATTTCTCAACCATTAAGATTCATATGCATAATCATGAATCAAAGGACTTTTCTATGGTTGTAATGTGGAAGAAGGTTAAGGCGAGATGTATTTGAGTAATGTAACCCAAAACTCATCAAAACTAGTGAAGCAAGAAAAACATTCAATGTAACATCAAGTGCAAAAACTAACATTCACTAAAAACTAGATACCATCAGCTATGATGAATGCAAAAACTATGTTACACAGCTCAAATTCATCACACCACAACCCTCATGAAGAATAGGGAATCATAAGGAATCAATCATAAAATCAATGACAAACAATACATTATAACCATAAGCAGTGATTCTTCAAAACAACATCTACCTTATATGCATCATACTTAAATCACCCATTCCATACAACTTTATGAGGAGAAACTAATCATGAATAACTTTACAAAACAATTGCATTTCCACTGTGATACTTTTATTTAAAAATATATTTATCTTTTTTAAAAAAGTTGCAAAAATTTATATCAACATTGGAATTCGTTGACAAGACTTAAAATGACATTTTGACAATTATAACTAACCTAAACATAGGCACATCCCTACACTTATACTCTTGTGCATCCATAAACAACAATAAGCATAATGCTCCACTAGCCTTATGGCTTGGGTAGGACATTTAGTTAGGTTTAAGGAATGTAATGTGGTTAACATAAAACGAAAATGTAAATAAAGCTCAACAGGGCTTATCAAAAGGAAAAATCATATCAATAGGTAGGCTATTTGGCTAATGTGGCTTATGAAATAAAGAATGCCTATATCATTTCCATATTAATGCATGTGATAAAAATGTGGTCTTGAATAGAAAATCAAAGCAAAGTTAGGATGTCCTTGTCATGAAGGTCACACATAAACATAAGACAATGAGACTGATGTGGATGTGTTAGTCTATAAAGGCTCAAAATCTCACTAAATTGTGTCGATCACTAGTCACTACTCTTCTAAAGTTAATGTATATTGACTAATCACAAGAATAAAAGTACATGTTCAAGTTGCCATGCATTTTTCTAGTTAATTTACTCTTTAGTTATAACTTATAGTCTTAAAAGTAACAAAGAAAGAGAAAATGTCTGTCTGTTTGTTTGATTTTTTAAAACACCTAAAAAACACACATAAGCAACAAACAAGCTTAAAAACATACATGAGAACTAAGATCCCCTCCCCCCATTAAAAACTTAGATTATCCCTAATGAAATATAAAATCTAAGAAATGGAGCATTTAATATAAACAAAACATGTGAGAATGTAAATGAAAAGGAATAAACTTCCCTTGGGTTGCCTCCTAAGCAGCGTTTTATGTCGTTGGCTCGATGCAAGTGTTGTTCAATCTTCATAAGGATGGTTTTTAAACCCTATCACTTCCACATTTTCCATTTAGAATCCTTCATAGAAGGGTTTCAATCGATGACCATTGACCTTGGATTGCTTATTTGTTTGTAGGCTTTTAATTTCAATTGTACTGTAAGAAAACACATTAGTAACAACAAAATTCCTTTTAGCAACGAAATTAAAGAAGAACTTTTTATCCAATAATGCAATTTCCTTTTATCACTGACCTCGTCCATCTTCATATTGCATTGCTTAATTGCTAAAAAAAGCTTTGTTCTCAATTTCCACTGGAAGATGACGTGGCTTTCTATAAGAGCATCATCAAGTTGTTGGCTCCAATCTTTACGATTTGGGTTCATCATTTTCTTAAGGATTGACTAAATATCTCTGTTTGATACTTCTGTTTGTTTGTTTTTCTATGGATGGTATACCGTAGACACCTTGTGGGTGATATGGTACTTTTTTAAAAGATTTCTTACCAATTAATTGTAAAAATGATTACCCTTATTGCTAGTCAATGCTCGCAATGTTCGAAACCTAGCAAAAATATTAGTCTTGACAAATTTTGCAATAACTTTGGAATCATCAGTCCTGGTGGCTTTAGCTTTCACTCATTTAGAAACATAATCCAAAGACAATAAAATGTAAACAAAACCAAAAGGAGAAGGAAATGGTCCCAGAAAGTCAATGCCCCATACGTCAAAATTTTCACGTATAAAGTTTAGAGATAAAGGCATTTGATCTCTGTAGGATAAATTACCTTGTTTCTGGAATTGTACACATGCCTTACAGAACATATGAGAATCTCAAAAAATATTTGGCCCATAAAAACTTCATTCAATTATTTTCCTAGAAGTTATATTAGGCCCAAAATGACTACCATAAGCATATGAATGGCAAAATTTTAAAATAGATTTGCATTCATGCTCAGACAGATATATCATAATTACTTGGTCAGAACAACACTTCCATAATTAAGGATCATTCCAAATATAATATTTGGACTCACACTTTATTCTATTATGTCTAACTTTACTCAAATCATTAGGTATCTCATAATTCATTAGATACTTTACAATATCAACATACCATGGAACCTTACCTTGAAGCGTTAGTAATTGCTCATCTGGAAATCGCTCTTGTAATGGTATTGAATCCTCTTCCTTCAAAACTCAACTTAAATGGTCTGCAACAGAGTTCTCTACACCTTTCTTATCTGTGATCTCCAAATTGAACTCTTGGAGTAAGAGAATCCATTTAATAAGACTTAGCTTTACTTCCTTCTTCGATAAAATTTACCTTATGTTGTATGATCAAAAGATATAATGACTTTATATCCAAGAAAATAAGGTCTAAATTTATCTAAAGCAAACGCAATAGCTAAAAACTCCTTCTCTGTGGTGGAGTAGCTGCATTGTGCTAGACTGAGAGTTCTTGAAGTGTAGTAAATGACATGAGTCATCTTGCCACATTTTGACTGAGGAAGACACTCACAACAAAATTACTAGCATCACACATAATATCAAAGGTTTGACTCCAGTTAGGAGGTTGAATGATTGCTATCGAAGTAAAAATTTCCTTTAACTTTTCAAAGGCTTCCTTACATTCTCATTAACTTCAAATGCCATGTCATCTTGTAACAAACAATAGAGATTTGTTAAAATCTTATTGAAGTCTTTGATAAACCTACGATAAAAACATGTATGGCTAAGAAAAGAATGAACCTTCTTCACATTTGTGGGATAGATTAGGTTTCACATAATATCTACCTTAGCTTTATCAACATCAATCCCTTTAGATGAAATTACATGTCTTAAAACTATTTCTTGTTTGACATAAAATGACATTTTTCAAAATTTTAAACAAGGTTAGTTTTGATGCACTATTTAAGTATGCAATTTTGATTATCTAAGCATGCATCAAATGAATCCCTATAGATAGTAAAATCATCCATAAAAACCTCAATAATGTGCTCAATATAGTCGAAGAAAATACTTTCCATGCATCTCTGAAAGGTGGCTGGGGCATTGCAAAGTTTGAAAGACATTCTTCTATAAGCAAATGTACCAAATGGTCATGTGAAGGTTGTTTTCTCTTAATCTTCTGGAGCTATCACGATTTATTTATAACATGAATATCCATCAAGAAAACAATAATGAGATCATCTACATGTCATTCAAGCATTTGATTGATGAATAGGAGTGGAAAGTGATCCTTGCATGTAACAGCATTTAACTTTCTGTAATTAATGCATACTCGCTACCCATTTTGAATTTTTATAGGGACAAGCTTGTTATTCTCATTTTTTATCACTGTCATCTTTGTCTTCTTCGGTACCGTTTGGACTAGACTTACCCATTTACTATCTAAAATTGGATAGATTATACTAACATCAAGCAACTTCAAGATCTCCTTCTTTACCACCTACATCATTGGAGGATTCAATCTCCTTTATGATTCTCTTGATGATTTGGATCATTCTTCAAAAAGAATTTAGTGCATGCATGTCGAAAGACTAACACCCTTAATGTCAGCTATGGTCTATCCTATAGCTGTGAAGTGGTCTTTAAGCACTCGAATGAGCTTTTCCTCTAGAACCATTCTAAAGTTTCATGTCATATTGGTTCTATCCTATATTGTAGAAGAACCTAAATGGAAAAAAATCATGAAGTTTTGTTTACAAATACATTATTACTAATGCATGAAACATTTTAAAAAGAGTTGCGTTTGTTAGAAAAATAAATTGAAAAAAGTGACGTGGCCATTAATTAGAGGGCATTGATAATTTACGATATTATACGTAATGAAAATTTGATAATACAACTAATTTGTTAGTCATGTAACTATTCCTAAGTAAAATAGGAGAACCCATATTGGAAATAAGTTTGTAATCTGAAATATTTGTGGGAGAAATTTAGACTTATAATTGCTTGACATAACTTGAATATTATCTGGTCCGATGCATTTATACAAGTCTCACTACTAATTACTTCCATAATATGATATCTTAAGAGAGTTCTGTTTCCTAAATTGTAATAATTATACAAAATATAATAAAAATTAGTACGTTGAAGTAGTTTAACAATAAAAAAGGATTTGACATTATTTCTTTAAGTGAATAAAATATCACAATACATCACAACGTACTTAATCTATGACTAAACTAATCATACAATAAGTAATTCTTATCTATAAATCCACCATAAAACTACGATTCATTTTTTATGATGTTCTCCCAATAAAATAGAAAGATCAATTACATAAATTTAGTGTCTGAATAGATCTTCAAATGACAATACTTAACATTTTTTTAAAGAGATCTTCATAGAATTTGTCTTCAAAATGACTGAAACTTTAGTTTGTAGGATGTGTTAGAGTTATTTGAGATTATGTATACTAATAAAATTAAAAGTTAAATTAATTCAATAACTTGACTTTTTAAAAATGATTTTATAAAAAAGATATAAACTTCGATTTTATACACTAAATAATACAACTTTTGAGAATCCATAATCGTCTATCATACTATGAACGATGTTATTAAACTGATTTATTTATTTTTTTAATTAAATGAATTACTTATGATGAGATAAAAGTGCATACACACAATCAATTATTAAAAAACAGAATCTCACTACAGCAAAAAGAGCTTTAGAAAACAAATAAAAGCATAACTATAAGTATAATTATTGTTGCCTTTTTATTAAGGAAACAAAATTCTTACCATTAAATAAAATGGGGCCGCTATAAATATAAGATAAAAAAATATTTTGATTAGGCAGCAAAATAAAAAATGTTGCTTCAAGTTTTGACTAAGGCAACACAACAGTTTCAAATTATAGTAAGAATGTTGAATAGATATTGCAATAATTTAAGTCTTCATAAGGAAATAAAGTGATTTTTTTAGGCAACAATTTGTAATAACAAAAGCTACAATTTATTCTTTGGTTACCAATAATATGTTAACATAAAAGCAAACTCTTGTCAATAAGTAGGCAACATCTATATATACATTAAAAACAATATGCAGACATTAATGTATGCCTTAATCGTTCTTTTTATCTCTTCTTGATATCTAATTTTCTGGATTTTTCATCACTACCTTGTGATGTCCAAATCAATGTCTTTTTTACTTTTCGCCCAAACTTCCTACACTTTTTTTCTTTCTTGTGATTAGGTACCACAATCAAAAAAGATAGTGAAGTGCCTTAGACTACAAGAATTAAACTAATTCTACACTTTCATGGCAACGACGCAAAAAACTTAATCGGGGTAAGTTTTAATCTTATAAACTCTCAATATTTCTCAAGCGCAAGGTTTGTAGCTTAGTAATAAAGGTGTTAATCCCACGAGGAAGGAGAGTAATCTAATCCTAAAAATCTAAGGCTAAAAAGATATGAAAATGAAAATAAACAATGCAACGGAAAGTAAATACGAGAATTGAATTCAACCAATTAAATCAGAAGTTAAACCCTAAGGACTTAACAATTAAGCAACAAGTAAGTACAATGGAAATCAACCAAAGAATTTACCAAGTTATGAAAAGGGGGATTTTATCTATCATTAATGTAACGTAGCCGATTATATATTAATGGGGTGTCGATTCTAAACGATCCTATGGCCGATTACTCTCTCTCGAGTTAAAACCATTAAACCCTAATTTATAAACCCTAATTGGATTATGAATTTTGTAATCTCTCAATTAACAAAATACTCACAACCCTAATTAGATCTAAATCACTTTAATAGACTATCAGGCTCATACGAGATCTTTCTTCGCATAATTACTGATATGATTAATTATGGGTTCTATTGAATCACCTCACTCTCATTAATCCAATCTAATCATTTTTTATTCAGTTCACCCTGTCAGTTTATTACCGAATTATGCACGAAATGCAACAAATCACAATACCTAATTCAAATAACACAACATCAACTCAGATAACATTAAATTAAAATAAAATCCTGAAGGAGAGTTAGAACATTATCATCATTCTACCATCTATCATCAAACAATCCATCCCAACTTTATACATGAATAAAATTAAAACTAAAAGGAAACAGAAACTTAGAATGGATGATCTGGGAAGGCAGCAGCAGCGAAAAACCTCCTGATTCGGGAAGCACGTCGAGATCGCTTCTTCTTCCTCCTTCTTCCTCTTCCTCCTCTCTTTCTCTTCCTCTTTCTCTCTTTAGGGTTTCCAAAAATGGCTGAATCAGGACTCTCTTTTCTACTCATATCATGTTCTTCTTATAGGGTTTTCTATTTAAGGGAACTTAAGGGGTTTTTCGAGGTTCAAAAAAACCAAAAAATCCTTCAAAAACTTGAGTCTAAAAGCATCCCCAAGTTTGTAACGCACTGGCCACAATCGTGGCCTTTGAGTAAGCTCTTTGTCACAATCGTGGCATACAGGCCACGATCGTGGATCAATCCTGGTGCTTTTAGCACAATCGTGGCCTGCCTGCCATGATCATGGGCTTATGTTATGGCCCAAGTTCCCTCCGAAACTACTTCGTTCTTTGATATTAACCCTGAAACACTAGCAAGCACTTTAAGGTACCTCAAAAACATAATATTTAAGCTTGTATTAACCAATAAAACACTTAAAACATAAATAATTAATAAACTAACACAATTCTAACCTAAACACATACTAAATGATCAAATTAAGGCTAAATGCATATCAAACTATACCCTAAAACACGATGCAATTTACACTTATCATTAGTGAAACAATCAAATATATTTCAACTACAAATTCAATTATATGGTAGGAGCTATTGAAGAATTCAAAAGATGTGATTAGAATGACTATTGACTGGCTGAGTAGATATTTACTAGATCATGATGAAAGGATGACTTTTGATAAAAAGAGTATAATGGAACAAATCATACTAATAAAATTATACTTAAATTCCAAAAATAATTATAGACAACAAAGTAAAAGAGACAATTCATACGTGAAAGTTGACATGGTCAAGAACAAAGTCATAAATATGCATGGAGCCAAGGTAGAGGAGGACATGAACAATACTCTTTTGGTAAAAAAATCCTCAATTTGGGCAAGGAAGAGAAAGAATAAAAGGAATAGGCAATTCTCTTGAAAAAATACGAGGAGAAGTGAAAAATATCTACTTAAATGGTATTCGTGTGACAAGTATAACCATTATTCATTGTAATTCTTTTCCAAGAATTAAGGTAAGGAAAAATTTGTAGAACCCAACGAAAATTTAGTTGAGAATTTTTACTATTTATGGTAAAAGGTGAGCTAAAAGATGAAAAGAGTATATGATAGCATGATAATGCATTCAACAATCACATGACATGATAAAAGAAAATTTGTGAACTTAGATACCAAAGTGATAGGGGTAATATGTTTTGGTGACACTACAATAGTAGAGATCATAAGCAAAGATTTGATATTTTTAAAGGAAAAAAACATGTGGTCATAATCTTCCCTCTAATATTTACTGTATTCCACAGTTAAAATTTCTACTTTAAGTATTGTCAATTTTTAGATAATGCTTGTCAAATTTATAAATAAGGTTATACTCTTTGGCTTTAAGATTGTGATGCTAATCTTATTTTTTAAGGTGACTATCACTAACATCATGATGTTTTTATTAAACTCACACACTACAAAGATCATTTTTTTGGAGAAGGGTGTCAATGATACTCTATAGATATAGAATATGAGTTTTGATCATAAGAATTTAAAAGAAAAAAGGCTTTAGGAGAGAAGAAGATGGCGAGATGCATTTTAAGTATAGACTATCATGAAAAACTACGTGCAGCACTTGCTTGGCAAATGTTCAAGGAAAAGATTTCCCAAACAATCAATTTTAAAAGCTACCAAAACACTTTAACTTGGTCATGTAGATGTTTACAGAAAGAAATAGGTGATTTTTTTAAATACAAGTATAAAGGTTTTGATGTATTTAAAAAGCTTAAAAGAATTAGTTAAAATATGATTTTGATATTAAATCTATAAAAATATGTGATAAGATATGACTTAGTTATATTAATTGGGACTTATCTCTTTTTATTAATTTTGGTGTTTAATTGGTAAAATCAATATTTGTTTATTTTCGAAGTTGACAAGGGAGATTGAATCAAATTTAGCTTGAAATTGGAGCATTATTTATTGAGGCCAAAAATTTTGGAAAGGGATGATAGATTGTTATAATAGATAAGGTAAGATCACACCTAAAGCTAGATTTACTCCAAAATGTTCAGTTCAATTAGGAGACATATTCCTAGCCCTATTATGTAGGTATTTTGATTTGTTTGAAAGATAATCTATGAAATATTGAAAGAAATTAGCTTTTGGGTAGAACAAAAAAAATGAGGAGAATGTTACCATACTCTCCATAATTCCTTTTTTTCTTTTATTTGTTTTCCCTTCTTCTTTCTTCTATTTTTTTATTGAAGCTAAAGTCATGAGTGGGTAAAATCTAAATTTTCTAATTCAAGGGGAATCAAAACCTAGATTTGTATTTTAATCTAAGTATTTCGTATTTTGTGTTCTTTTATTTCATAAATGATTAATATTAATTAATCTAACAAATTAATTTAATGTTGATTATTCCATTATTATTATCCATAAATTAATTGATCTATAATTATCATAAATGATTGGTATAAATAACAAATAGGTAATTTGTGAATTTGCATATTTAACTTATCAAAAACAAGAAAACTAAATTAAATAGTTGTAACTATCTTAATTATTTAATTTAGGTTTAGTCTTTTTTATTCAGCTTATTGCTATCATTTAATTGATATGGAATGTTATCATACCTAATCAATTTCTTGGTAAGTTTTGATTTGAATACCGAGTTCGAATCAATTAATTTAAAGAAATTAAACTTTGTTATGGCTATCCTAATAGGTTTCAGACTAACTGCTTGATTATGAAAGTTATTCTTTTTAGACCAATAACTAAAATTATAATTAGATGAGATACTTCCCTTGAATTAGAGTTAAGTACCATAGAATTTTTCACTTTAATACTTAATTGATTTATTTTGATTCCTTGTTAAATTTAGTTTATTTGTTAATTAATCATAAACCTCCCATTTTTCTTTATCAATTGAAATTAAGAAACTAGATTTTAGTTCTCTAAAGATTTGAACTAATTCCATAACTACTATAAGAGTATAGTGAATCATAATTAATTTTAAAGGCTTCAACAACTCATTTAAAAATTTAGTGCCATCATTTAGGAACTATTTTAGTTTCTTAGTTTATTTGCCTTATTTTATAGTTTACTGTGAATCTATTATCCTATATGACTCATTCTTCTCAAATAAGTGAAATTGTAATATAATCTAGAGAATAGAAGATAGCTTGTCATTTAAAGAAAGAGACTAAGGAAAAATTCATTTACCTTCAAGGTTGCAAGTTGAGATGGATCTAAAAATTGGTGAAGATTCTAATTTCTAAAAAGTTAAAGAAAAGATGGCAAATCCTACACTAGAACATTCAAGGAGTTAGTTCCACCAAATTTGAATCACCAACCCTTATGTATAAGAAATATTGAGGTAGATTTTAAACTGAAATCTGGTTTGACCTAGATTTCAAACTTAAACTTTGTTTGACTCACTTACACCCTAATTTTTATGGTTTTACAGATGAAGATCAACATAAACACTTGAAAGAATTCCATATTGCTTGCTTTAAAATAAAGCCACAAGGAGTAATAGAAGAGTAAATCAATTTGAGATCCTTTCCATTCTCATCGAAAGATAAGGCAAAGGATTGGCTTTATTATCTTTCCTCTAGCTCAGTGATAATATAAAATGAAATGAAAAGGTTATTGTTGGAGAAGTTCTTTCCTATATCACGAGCTGCTAATATAAGCAAGGATATATATGTGCTAAGACAATTCATTAGAGAAACATTGTACAAATATTAGGGCAGATTTAGGGAATTATGTGCTAGCTGTCCAAACCATCAGATTCCTGAATAGATTTTGATTCATTATTTTTATAAAGGGCTACTACCAATGGATAGAAGTATGGTAGATGCACTAGTGATGGAGATTTAATAAATAAAATACCAGAAGAGACCAAACAATTAATTTCAAACATGGCCAAATATTCTCAATAATTTGGGAAAAGGATAGATAGAGATGTTAAGTGCATGAGTAAGGTAATTAATACTAAATTTGATGATAAAATTCTGTATTTAACTACTATATTTTTCCAAATGGACATAGGTTAACTGCAATCGGCACGAGTGTGCAGAATATGCTTGTTTCTCTAGGCATCCTACATATATGTGCCCTATATTACAACAAGACTCTATTCAAGAAGCTAATGCAATAGGAGGATTTCCTATTTATGATCAATGGAAATATAAACCTTATTAAAATCATTATAATCTAGGTTAGAAGGATCATCCAAACTTTAGCTATAGAAATCAAGGAGGGAAACAAAGATGCCAACCTCAAAATTTCAATAGACAACCTTAATCACCTACACATGTTCAATCTCAACCCTTAAATTTAGGTATGTCTTTGGATGAAATTATTAAGGCATTTATCACTAATATTCAAAAATTTCAATAAGAAACAAGAACAAGCCTTCAAAACATAAATTAGATCACTTAATTTACCACCTCTGTTAATTAGAAATGCAAGTATCAGGAAAATTACTTTCATAAAATATGGTAAATCCTAATAAAAATGTGAGTGCAATAATATTATAAAGAAGGAAGGAAATTCAATCGCGATCTCCCTTACTAATGGAGGTGGAAAATTATGAAAAAAAATAAAAAGAAAGATAAATTTCCAGTTTAAGATGTAACTAAGGTAAAATATGAATTTTCCTTACCTATACCATTTAATGCATATATACCTCCTTTCCCTTGCAAGTTTGCTAAATCAAAAGAAGAGGAATATGAGAAAGAGGTGTTAGAGACATTTTAAAAGGTGGAAATCAATATACCACTTCTAGAATCCATCAAACAAATTCTAAAATATACAAATTTTTTGAAAGAACTATGTATAAATAAAAGGAAGCTGGGGGATAAAGAGAGAATAGTTTTGGGCAAGAATGAACCAGCTATGATAAAAACAAAATTACTAAAAAATGTAAAGATTCAGGTATTTTTACACTTCCTTTTATCATTGGTGATAAGAAAATTGAGTACCCCTTACTAGACTTAGGTTCATCTATCAATTTCATACCATAGTCAATTTATCAATCTTTAAATATGAATTCTTTGTAAGAAACTATTGTGATTGTTCAACTAGTTGATCTTTCTTATATGTGCCCTATTGATGTTCTAGAGGATGTTTTACTTCATGTTAATGGTTTGTAATATCTAGTGTACATTTACATTTTGAAAATGAATATAGATAGTGTAGAACATTTAAATTCAATTTTTTTAGGAAAGTTGTTTATTAAGACTACTAAAACAAAAATTAATGTGCATGGGGGTACTTTTGTTGAGTTTTCTGGAGAGATATTGGAATTTAATATTTTCAAATCAATAAGGTACTCTAATGATTTTCACTCTATTTATCATATGGATATATTGTGGAATCAATTGTGCAGGATATTTTTGAAGAACAAAGTGCTAGTAATGAGTTGGAGTCTATTGTTAGAAAATGATTAGGATGATGAAATTTATGAAGTTATAGAATTATTATCATTAATGTTAATAGATTCAAAAACTTTAAATGTTAAAATTACTATAACTCACAAGAAAATGTTGCCTTCTATTTTGCAAGCTCTAAAGATAGAATTGAAAGCTTTACCAGATCACCTAAAATATGTCTTTTTAGTTGAGGGAGAGTCATTACCTACACTGATCTCAAAAAAGTTAACTATAGGGTAAGAAGAAAGCTAGTAGAACTTCTAAAGGAGTATAAAAACTACAATATGTTGGACCTTAGCTGATATAAAAGGAATAAGTCCAATAATAGGCATGTATATGATTCTTTTGGAAGAAAATGCTAAGCTAATTAAGGAACCAAAAGGAGACTCAATCCAATAATGAAAGATGTGAAAATGAAAGAAATTTAAAAAACTTTAGGATGTAGGTATAATCTATCTAATCTCGAATAGTGAGTGGGTGAGCCTAATTCATATTGTTCCAAAGATACTGAGTTGACAATGATATGAAATCAAAATGATCAGTTGGTATGAATGAGAGTGCAAAATGGATGACAAATGTGCATAGACTTTCAAAGCTTAACTTGGTCACTAAGAAGGATCATTTCCCATTACCCTTTGTAGATCAAATGTTAGAAAGACTTATTAGCAAATCATGTTTTTCTTTTTGGATCGTTTTTCAAGTTACTACCAAATAACAATTGCTTAAGAAGATCAAGAAAATACTACCTTTATGTGTCCTTTCAGATTGTATGCTTTTAGGTGAATGCCATTTAGTGTTTGTGATGCTCCAGGTACATTTTAAAGGTGCATGAAAGTATATTTTCTACGTATATTGTATTATTCATGAATAATTTCACTGTTTTTGGAGATTTATTTGATGATTTCTGAAATTATTTTTTTTATGGTTCTCAAAAGATGCATTAAAACAATTTGGTATTGAATAATGGAAAATGTCATATCATGGTTGATCAAGGCATCATTTTGGGACATGTGATTTCATCTAGGGGCACAAAAGTTGATAAGGAAAAAGTGGATTTAATTGTGAACTTACCTTACCTTACAAATGTTATGGAAGTTCGATCTTTTCTTATACATGTAGGGTTTTATTGTAGGTTTATTTAAAAAAATTCCAAGATTGATATACCATTGTCAAATTTGCTGTAAAAACATGTTCTATTTGAATTTGGAAAAGAATGTTAGGAAGCTTTTGACTAGCTCAAAGAATTATTGAAAAGTGCACCTATTATTCAGCTACCGAATTAGAATCTACCATTCAAGAACATATGTGATGCTAGTAACTATACAGTGGGAGTTGTTTTAGCTTAAAGGATTGGAAAACTAATTCAAGTCATCTATTATGCTTCAAGAACATTGGATACTAAACAGTGCTATTACTTTACAACTAAGAAGGAGCTTTTAACAATTGTTTTTTCTTTAGATAAGTTTAAATATTATTTTCTTGGCTTTAAAGTTACTATGCATTCTGACTATACAACTTTCAAATACCTTTTAGCAAAGAAGGAGTCTAAATTGAGATTGATACAATGGATTTTGCTAATTTAAGATTTTTATTTAGCAATAAGCGATCAAAAAGGAGCAAAAACTCTACTAACAGACCATCTAAGTAGGTTAGCAAAGGATAAAGATATTTTACCTATTTATAAAACTTTTCCTAATGAGCAAAGTTATGGTTCCATAGTATATAGTCCTTGTTAACTATTTAGTTACTAGAACTTTACCTAACTATATTAGTAAGTCTAAAACGGAAAACATAAGGAATGAAGCAAAATATTGTGTTTAGATGAGTTGTATTTGTGGAAGTTTTACTCTGATCAACTTAATAAATGTTGTGTGTTATAAGATGAACATCTTTCTGTCTTAGATTTTTTCATAATTATACCTTTGGTGGTCATTTTGGTCCTAAACAACTACAAGAAAAGTTTTAGATACTTGTTTGTATTGGGAGACTTTGTTTAGAGATAATTATATGTTTTGTAAAAATTATGATAGATGCTACAAAATAGATGTGTTTTCTTATAAATTGAAATGCCTCGAACCCTAATTCTTATAGTTGTGATATTTGACATATATGTCATTGATTTTATGGGCCTTTTTCCTCATCTTATTGTTTGTCTTATATACTCTTAGTAGTTGATTATGTTTGAATGTGGGTGGTAGTAAAAGCCACCAGGACTGATAATTATACAGTTGTTGTTAGCTTTATAAAGTCCAATATTTTCAATTAATTAAGAGTCCTATGAACCATTATTAGTTTCAAGGCATTCACTTTTGTAGCAGAGTAATGGTGGCTTTGTTTAACTAAGTATAGAGTGCGTGGTGACACATATGAAGAAACTCAAACAATATTTGTAGTATGTTGTGAGATTTATGGGGGTGATCTCCTTAATCATCAATGTCAAGAACTAGAACATATATAAGCACACCCAATTTGCATAAAGAAATGGCCTTAAAACACCCTATATGAGAATACTTATAATTTAGAATGGATCTATTATTATGACTTTACGTAGAACGGTCACATTTCATTTGGATTTCTAGAATAGTCACAGTAAAAGGAGTGTCAACATCTTGACGCCCTTATAAAATACATTATTTCAAATGAGTTTTCCCTTATATAACCAACGAGTTATGTAATTTAGCTAGATACACCAAGTTAAATTTAAGGGATCATATGGACAGTAACTTTTCAGAGTGGAAAGGAGCTAGAAGTTGAAGAAAAAGAGGAATTTTTTGTTTCAAATAGAAAGAAGAAAAGAACGGAAAAAAGATATAGAAAGATGAAAAGGAGGAGCCAAATAAAAAGGCTATTGAGGATTTTTCAGTAGTCATTTTGAGTATGGAAGGCTCCTACTTCCCATATAACAAAATGTCAACGTCAATCAAAAATCCAAAAGTGTTTTATTATTCCTTTATATTGACAATTTTTATTAAAACGGGCATTAGTGAATTTACTTATTTGTATTAATTTGATACCGTATTATCTTGCAACATGTGGTGTTCAAGATAATGAACCTTTATGTGAGAAAACGAGTGGAAGCAAGTCATTAATTATATATCCAGGTTAAAGAAGACTTAATAAGAAGTCCAGCTATAAAGCTCATAAAGAAGTGTTGGTTAGGAGGCAACTTAACAATTAGATGTTTTTGTTTTGATTAAGTAGGTTATTGGATTTTCATTAATAGTTTTGTTAGTTTCATCATTTTAGTCTGTTGGTCCTAATTTTGTACTTGAGACTTGATAGAGTTCCACAGGTTATAAAGGAAATATTGATCCTTGCTTTATAGTAGAAAATATTTGACTAACATTGGATGGAAATTAAAAACATTGGAAAAGGCTAAAAATATTTCACTATTAATGGAGCATCAATTATCATTACCCCCTTCTTTATTTTTCATTATTCTTGCGTGTTTTTTACACTGGGGACAATGTTCAACCTAAGTATTAGGATGGACCTAGCAATCAAGCTTGTCAATTTTATTCTAATTATTAATAATGAATAATTTGAGAAACTAAAAAAAGAGGATGTCGATCAAGATAATTCATTATAAGTTTGGTTTTGATTTTGATTTGATTTATTCATGCAAATAATTATAAGTTTTAAAGATTAGGTTGATTTCAATTTAGTTCATTAATTTTGAGAATGGATACTTGTTTTAAATTAAAAGTAGATACTTGATTTGCATTATGATACTTTATGCATAATTTGTATATACATTGAGTTAAGAATTCTAATTGAGCATTTTCATTTCTCCACATATAAAAAGGAGAAAAAAAGTAAAAGTAAAAAACTAGTATGTGAATAAATGAAAGTAAATAATTTCATTCAACTAGCTTTATACCAATAAAAGGTCAAAGTTAAAGATTGGTGCTAGTAGCCATTTGAGATAGTGACCTAGTTGAGATATTCATGATAAGGTGTTTATTCTCGTATTAAAAGGCTAGGTAACTTTTGAAACAAGCTTCTAAATGCTTCTGTATTGTTTAAATAAAGAGGTATAAAAGTATGTATGTATATGTATATATATATATGTGAAATGGAGTGAATTGAATTGATAATTGAAGAATTATGGAATGAATTAGATTGATTTATAAATTGATGCAAGTAATTAAATGCTTAATAATTTAATGAGCTTTGCAATTGACTGAACAATAGAGAATCTTTATAGATATCTTTAATTTATTTAATGCTTTCTTACTTAATCCATTCATATTATGTTTTTAGGTTCTAATTGCCTTCAAGGGGTAAAAATGAGCAAAAATTAGATGGAATCAAAGCTAAAAATGAAAGATTAAAGTTGCCTTTAAAGGAAAAGGCTATGAAGAGATGGACACGATTGTTTCCATAATTTTGTAGCTCTCTAAGATTATGTTTCAGCATAATTTTTGAAGAATTGAAGTAAGATTAAGAGACATAGTTATGTTAATGGCTATGTGGTTAACCACGTCCACTCTAGAAACCTTAAGGGAAAAACAAAGAGAAGTTAAAGAGTAGTTTATAGGATGTTAATGGGAGGCTCAACTAAGGCGTAGGGAAACATATTGATGGCCTAAAAATGATAGGCAGATTGAAGAACAAGAAATGAAGCACATTCAAAGTGGACTTCCATCAATATAAAGTGGATTTAGAGAATATCAAAAGGGATTTCATTATGTCTCTTTTAGCTTTTTGGTTTTCTTTTAGTTTTGATGTTATGTCTTCCGTGATTGTGACCAAAACTTTTGTTGGTACTTAGATTATATGTAATAGCCCAGACCACCCCGCTCACAGATATTGTCCGCTTTGGGCCTTGACCCAGCCAAGCCCTCACGGTTTTGCTCTTCCCACCCTTGGGAAAACGTGTCTATGAGGGAGAGTTTTTCATAGCCTTATAAGGCCTATTTCGTTCCCCTTTCCAATTGATATAGGAATCTAACATTCCACCCCTTTGAAGGCCCAGAGTCCTCGCTGGCCCACAGGCCTGGATCCACCCCTTGGAGGCCTAATGTCTTTGCTGACATACCAATCTGAGTACTAGCTCTGATACCACTTGTAACATCCCGGACCACCTGCTCATAGATATTGTCCACTTTTGAGCCTTGGCCCAGCCAAGCCCTAACGGTTTTGCTCTTCCCACACTTTAGGAAAACGCGTCTATGAGGGAGAGGTTTCTATAGCCTCATAAGGCCTACTTTGTTCCCCTCTCCAATCAATATAGGAATCTAACATTATGGAAACC
The DNA here is from genome assembly GCA_025629805.1 of Erythroxylum baracoense. Taxonomy (NCBI): domain Eukaryota; kingdom Viridiplantae; phylum Streptophyta; class Magnoliopsida; order Malpighiales; family Erythroxylaceae; genus Erythroxylum; species Erythroxylum baracoense. The sequence goes on along the minus strand of JAOTAY010000009.1, from coordinate 9,422,652 downwards.
TCTCATTATTATCAGTCATTACAACTTTTGGTGGCATTCAGATTTCATGATGAGAGCTTTTCAATTACTTAACTAAACATAAGTATTATAAAAGTTAAATCATACTTAACTATTTATTTATATTCTTAATGATACTAACAATTTTCATCAAAAGCTGAACTTTCAATTCACCGCTTTCCTGTATCCATCTCATCATCAGATACTTTCCTTTCCTTATATAACTTTGGAATTTTTTATTCTATTTTTTTATTAAATGAACGCAAATCATACTTTTTGTACGGTATTTTCATTTGTTCTTATATACTATTCAATTAATCCTTTTAATACTAATTAATCGTAAGTAAAAATTAATTTAAAGTTCATATTATAATTGACTAAAATAATAATCTATTTCTGCTATTTATATATTATTAAACCATATCTTATTGAAAATAATGTAATATCAATTTTGATATATTTTATTAAACTATATCTTAATCAGAATAGTACAATTTCCAATGATATAAAAACTAGACCAGACCAACTAGTTTGACTAGATTAAGAACTAACTAGATTGGTTTTCGGGGTTGGTTTTTACTTTTGACTTTTGTTTTAATCATTGTTGTAACTCATTTTTGTACAAAACTAACAAAATTATTCTTCTCATATTTTTATGTTAAAATTATAATGGAGAATATGAAATCATCAAAAAAAAGATAAAATGAACTTCGCATCCTCTACTCGTGGTAAGTTTTATCCAGCATGGAATTATTTTTCTTCTTCTCAAGCATCTGATGGGAATAGCCAACATTATTGTATGTTTTGCGATATAATATTTAAAGGAGGAGGAATTTATAGAATGAAGAACATCTTACTGGTGTTAAAGATAATATTGCTTCTTATAAAAAAATAACCATTTGATGTACGTGAGAGGACTAGAAATTATTTGCAGTAACAAGTAAAAAAGAAAAAGGAAAATAAAAAGACTCATAATATATCTTTTGGAGATGATGAAGCACCACAAATATTAAATAAAAAGCTATTATTAACATAGATTCTTATTTTCTTCCAAGAACTACTATTGGTTCTCAACCTAGTCCTGCAGTGTTTTGGTTGATAAGGATGTTGTTTTACGATGTAAAAGAGCATAGGCTTGATGATTCTATCATTTATGTATTCCTTTAAATGCTTTAAATTCACCATATTTTCAAGAAGCAATAGATTCAAAAACCATCTAGAGCTGCATCCTACACATGCTGGGGGAGACAACTAACAGTTATGAATGCAGGCATTCCTTGCAATGGATAGTTAACAAGGTGCAGCCTAACAAAGAGAATCACATTCTTTTTACAGTTGCGTTCATCACCACCATATATATTCTCTAGAAAGAAAGGAACAATAGACTTTATAAGCAAGAGGTGGAAAACAAATATCAACTAGCCGATAAAATACTGAATCGGATCCAAGCCATCATTATTGCCAAGAAAGTTGATCACTTATTAACTCCCCTTATGAAAATCATATGGAATTTATGATCTGTCACATATGTGTTATTTCTAGTTTCTATTGCTTTTAATTGCTTTCATATCTTGAATTTGGTTATAAATCCTTGTGTTTTGATCCAAATGTGAGATAGATTGAGTGAAATTGGTGTGGATGTTGCATGAATATTATTTTGTGAATGTGATATGAATTAACCAAGAAGAATTGTGCATGTAAGTCACACTTACATGCACGACAGTGCATGTGTAAGTCACAATCATGATTTACATGCATGAACATGCATGTGTAAGCCACATCCGTGACTTACATGGTACAACCATGACTTACACACAGATGTGACTTAAAAGTCAGAGTCGTGACCCTCCTTCATTTTCCCGTAATTGTTTTAGTTATTACGTTGCAGCTAGAGAGGTTGAGGGCATGAAACCTTACACCTAGGAGCATATTACAAATAGAAAGAGAGGGTGGCAGCAAAAGGGGAATCATTCATCTTTCATTCACTCTCCATTCTTCACTCAACACAAACAAACACATTCGAGAGGCATAAAGAGATAGAGAGAGAAACAGAGTGAGTCAGTAAAGAAGAGAGAAACACAGTAGAGAGGTGGAAGCTAGGGACATAGGTCAAAAGCGAGAGCTATAGCTAGAGCTGAATCCATTGAACTTGAGTAACCATTAAGTTGGGTGAGAACAAGCTGAAGTAGAAGGCAAGAGCTAATGTGGGAAGCTTGAGACGAGCAGGATACCAATAACACTCCCTCATTCGATCCTTGTTTGCTCATTCTATTTTTCATATATTGCTTAGTTTCTTGTTTATTTATTGAACTTATTACTTGTTAGCTTAATTGAATTTTTTTTAGTTCATCTTTAGTATTCATTTTGTTCATTTTTTTTACATTTTTCGATTGACAGTAATATGCAATTGAAGTGTATGGAGATGATGAACTGTGTTTATGTTATGATGGGTTGATCTCTTTTTCTTGAGAATTAATGTTGCTATTTTAGTTGACTATGCATGATTAGGTTACAGATTTTTTTGTCTTATTTATTTCCGTGGTTTCTGAGCTGAATGGATGTAATAGAATGGCCAAACTTTGCATCATTTTTAGTATTAAATGAAGGAATAAGAGGAGAAATTTAATACAAATTAAGAAACTATGGATGCTAGGTTAAGAACTAGAAATATATTAACTTACATGGTAATTAGTAGTCAGGTTTTCATAATTAATTTGAATGATAACTTGTTGAATAAGAATGTTAGATTAGTTCATTATTCGAGTTAGTTTAGAACCCAACTATTAATTTTAGTAAGACAACTATCTAATCATTCCCCTTAATCATGCATAGGAGATTAAATTAGTGAAATTAATTCTCAAGAGTCTTCCATTTTGATTAATCTATTTATCTTTGTTTCTGGTTGAATCAGTTTACTTTTCGTTCTAATTTTTTGATTTTCTTTAAAGCTTTCACTCAACAAATCAAGGTAGAATGTTTAGGATTGCGTTTGTTTTTATTTTTGTTTGAGATTAATTTAAGTTAACCAATTTTACCTATGTGGGAGACGACTCTGGGTAATCACTACAACTACCTAGTATACTTACAAGTAGGATAGCCTAGGTATTTTTAAAACTTATTTAGGTTTAACAATATGCTCTGATAGTTTCTTTGTATAACAGTGTGATATAGTTGTTGTATATGTTAGTTGGAAATTTGTTTTCTAGCTGATCTAGTGTAAAATGTCTTGTGTAGTTGCTTTCAAAGGTAACTTCACTAAAGAGTCTTGTAACTATGTTATAGCTTTAGCTATTGTTAATATATTATTCTTTTATTTTCCAAAAAATGATAGGTCTGGGATTTAAGGTACCTTTTTATTATGAGATTCGTGTGCCTTTGCTTCAAGATTTAAAAAAAGGAATATTAGTTAATTATGGATCTATATAAGTCTAGTTAGGAATCAACAGGATGCACTATTATAGCAAATGGGTAGGCTGATCAAAGAGAAAGAACTTTAATTAATTTATTGGTTTATTTTAACATTGGAACAACTTTTATAAAGTATGTTGATGCTTAGGTTATAGTAAAAAGTGCTAGTGCTTTATCTAAATTATTTTCTAAAATTGTAGAGTGGGTTGGACCTAGGAATGTCAATGGCCCGAGTTGGGCCTGGGTTGTCGATGGCCCAATCGACCCAACCCGACTAAAATATATTTCAGGCAGGTTCGAGAGGGCCGGAATGATCCAACCCGTGGCTTAGTCCGGGCTGGGCCACATGCAGCCCGTCAGGCCTAAGTCAGCTTGAAAGTTTAATACATTTTTAAAAATTTTTATATTTTTATTTTAGGAGAATTTGAAAATTTGTAGTTATATTTTTTAATTCATAAATTATAAATTACAGGATAAATATTTATAATAAAGTGTAGGATGGATTTACTTGTAAATTATTCAGAATAATTATATAAAATAAATTATATAAAACACGAACCAATATATATTTATTAAAAATATGTAGCTGTGATAATGTTGTTATAATTATTCCATACAAACAAGTGAATTTAATTTTAATTTTATTATAACAATTAATTATAATGTAAATGTAAAAAAATCTATTATCTAAGTACAATTTATTTCAAATATTATTTTACGTGTTTAAAAAATTATTATAATTCTTTTTAATATGATTTTTAAAAAAATACGTATATTAAGTTTATAATATAATATTTTCAAACTTTTAATATTTTTATAAATTATGTACAAAACTCTTAATTGATGTTGTTATTGTAAATTATATACTTCAAATAATAATTATACATGTAACTTTTAGTTATTGTTGATTTTTTTACTTCTATAAATATTATTGTCTTTTCATATTA
>JAOTAY010000009.1:9381985-9395453 GCA_025629805.1 Erythroxylum baracoense | reverse complement strand
AAATTGCAAAATATTTTTCAGGACCGAGAGATTAGGCTCCTAGCTCCAGAGGGACTTCTCTGAGACTGTGTAGACCACATTGGCGGGAGAGGTCATGGCACACAGGTGGGTCAGCTGGGACTTCAGATTTTGGGATGACCTAGTTAGGAGTTGTTATATTTCTTCCTCTTTCATAGTATCTGTATTAGGGTTTCAGTATGTACAGACTGTACATTTGATGTATAAACTGCTGTTTTTGAGTAATGAAAAGAGGAAGATTTTGATTTTAAAAATCTTGTGATTTACAGTTACAGTTTTAATTATTTAAATGTATGTGATGCCATGTGGAGTTTTGTAGAGATTGCACGTAGCGCTCCCTTATCTTAGGATATGTGTCGAAATGACCTACGGGCGTCCCGGTGCATACCCTAGGGTATTGGGGTGTTACAATAAAGGTTAGTTAATTTAAAGTCAAAAGTTAGGAAGTAAGAGGAATAAAAGAAGAGGTGGAATAAAGGGGATTAGAAAAACTAGATCAAAGCTAAGAAGTTAAGGTCCTAGGTAAGGGAAAGAAAGAGGGATGGTTTGAGAAGTTTAGTTTAGTTAGGATCAAATAAGTAGGAGAATGGTGTTATGCTAAAATGAGGAAAAAAAACTATAAAGGAAGTTGTAAATTTTGAAAAATCATTCGAAAAATTATAACTATGTTAGGTAGGAAGTGAAAAAATATTGTAATACCATTAAAGAAAAAGGAACCAACGATAAGGTATCAGGATGAGGAAACGTGTTCTCCAACTTCTACAATAATTAAGCACACCACACTCAAAATAGGTCTATCTTCAAAATCAAGTCAAATTAATCTTCTATAGGAAAAGAATTAAACCAAGATTAAAGCATGGAACTTTCTGAACTAAAAGAAAAATGACACTTAATGAGGAAAACATTCAATCGAAACTTTTCTTAAGCACAGAACAAAATAGTTCCTTTTGTAGATCCTTTGTAATCAATAGGGTCAACAACTTGAAGCAACTAGAGGCAAATTTAGTTGATTGTTAAGTAAACAAGGGCTATTACATCCAAGTAACAGAAAAGATCAATATACAACAAACAAAACACTATAAATCCATCACTTAGGCAGTCAGAAAACCAAATTCCTACACAAAAGCATAAACTTTTCAACAATCAAACCCAAACCTAAAAACAAAATTTTAAATAAAACCCCGTTACAAAAAACCATGCTCTTTAGGCTTTCAAGCTCCATAATAGAACTCAAAACCAAAGAAAGAACAATCATCATCAACAACAACGAGCAGCCCCAACATCCAAGTAACAAAAGCGTACCTTTGGGCTCGCTAGACTCCGGTGATCTCTCAGCAACAACTTCTTCACTTCAAACATTAACGAAAGTGGAAATCTCTAGCTCTTGCATTATGGTTCTCGTGTTATTTCTACTATTACAATCCAAAGGTGGAATTAGGGGTAATCAAAGTTAGAGATGTTGTAATGCTTCGACAATGATTAATACGTCATGGTGGTGTCGATATGTATTGATAGGATTGATTAAGTGTCATTTTGTATTATCTTTATGAACTAATGTTGTAACCCTGCCTTTAAAAGGCTTTTAATCTAGTTCTTTTTTAATTTTTTAAAAAAATTACAAGATCATTTATATGGAAAAAAATTCTAAAGAAAATTTTATAATTCTTTTATCATCATTGTCTACGATGATTAGATCATCAATAGAGTAAAAGATTCATTATCTCATTAGCCGAAATAATTCATGTATCGATAACTTCCAACCACTGCTGACAAGTGACACCAATATGGTAGGATTCATTATCTCATTAGCAGAAATAAACTTCTAAATTTTGGCATTACTGAACATTTAAAAGAGTGGGGCACTTCATCAAGTAATATATGTGCATTAACCCATATTCCCATTATTAACATACAAAATTCTCAAAATAACCAATCACCAAACCAAAATAATCCCAAAATAATCAACTATTAATAAAAAAACCAAAATTGAGAAGAGAGATTACCTTATTAACAATAAGCATTGGTGAATTCACACGATGGACGAAGGAGCTGGGGAAATGATAGGTCACAAATGACACAAAGAAGAAGAACGTAGGAAGAACGTGAATGGGTGACACGAAGAAGAAGAAGAAGAATGGATGAAGAATAGAAACAAGAAAAGAAGAACCAAAGGAGAGAGAGAGACCGAGAGAGCTGGCTGGGTAGGTCAGGGGGAAGGACAACCAAAAGAAGAAGCATGTTATGCCTGCATATAGTTCTGAATTTTTTAAAGTTCTATTACCTTAACGACATCATTTTGCATAAGTGCAAAATGGCGTCGTTGCCCTCTAGAAGTTACTTTTAAAATATAACAAAACGACATCGTTTCGCTACAAACAAAACAACATCATTTTCTCTGTTAACAATGGCCACGGGCCACAGACCAGGTTGCTTGACCCAGCCCAGGCCCTCTCGACTTCACTCGGCTCGAGGTAGCTTGGGACAAACTCACCCTGCCCGTTTTTTGACCTATTTTGACTGGATTAGCCCGTTTACTATAGGCCAGGCTGGGTAATTTTTGACATCCCTAATTAGATCAAAGAATGTTGTGCATTTTGTTACAGATAATACAACTAATTATGTATAAGATGGATACTTATTACAATCAAAGTATGGGTATATTTTATTGGTCTTTATATGCTACTCATTGTATAAGTATTATTTTAAAAGATATTTGTAGTAGGGACTATATTGATATTTGTGGTAGGGACTATATTTTTAGTCTTGCTTCATGTAGACCTAAGATCATAATTTTTATGTATAATCATATCACATTTTTTGTCTTGGTTAAGAAAGCAAGAAGATTGGGTGGAGATCGTGCATACTATTGCTACTAGGTTTGCTACTACATTTATTATTTTGAAAAGTCTTTATAAACATAAAAAACTACTTCAAAATTTAGTGATAAGTAAACATTTTTCATTATATAAGTTATCAAAGAGTGGGAAAGAAAAAGAAGATTGTGTTATTATTCTAGATAATAAATTTTGAGATGCTTGCTTGATTATTGTGAAGATTGTGACTTTGCTTATTAGGTTGTTAAGGATTATTAACTCAGATGAGAAGTCATCTTTGGAGTGTATATATGATGGTATGTATAGAGCTCATAATACAATTATAAATCTTTTTAAAGAGAAGGAAAAATTGTACAAGCCTTATATAGATATTCTTGACCGACGATGGGACAAGCATCTTACACAAAGGATCCACTTAGCAACTTATTTTCTTAATCCTTATTGCTTATACAGTGGAGATGCATGTACAAATAATATTATGGACAATATGTTTGATGTGATTGAATGTAAAGGTATTTCTCTATTGAAGAGTAATCATAAGCGACAAATGAGTGAAGCTTTAGAGAGCTTTGATAGATCATCAAGAAAGAGAGAACTTATAATGAAAAAAGGTAGCCTAGTAAGTTTTCATACTTTTAATCATTCTTTACTTATTAATAACATATATTTTATTTTCATAACTATTAATTTAAAATACAGATGAATGGTAGAGATTATTCGGTAAAAGTGCTCCAATATTAAAAAAAACTCACTATTAGACTAGTTAGTCAAACAACCTTTACATTAAGTTGTGAACATAATTGAAGTGTTTTTGAACATATCCATAGAAAGAAAAGAAATCGTTCGGAACATTAAAGATTTAATGACCTTGTTTATAATTTGTTTATTATATAATAATAGACATTGGTGTATTTTTATTTCAATAAAACATTTTATTTTTACTTACTCTTATATATTTATTTTTATTTATTATATACTGATTTTATATAGGTTTAATATCGGTTGAACTTTTGAACCTTAAACCTTTCTTTTGACCGGTTCGATGTCCTGTACGATCTTTAAAACATTAATAATTTCAACTTCTGGATTCAAAATCTTTAACAATTTAGTTTACATTACAATTATTTAATGACTAGATTTCACAAGAAAAATAAATAGTATTCATCGAGATTAAAATTTTTGAATTTTCAAATCTTATTTTTAATGGGATTTTAAGTTTTGTATATCATAAAAACTTGTTGGTAATTAATGTATTTAAAAACTTGTTAGGAATTTGAAGTGTAATTTAATAAGATTTAAAATTCATAAAGTGCACTAAACTTATATAATTTTTCTATTTCAATTTAATGTATTTTAATTGTAGTTTAATAAGATTTAAAATTCATGAAGTATTTTCTATTTCAATTTCAGATACTTCTTAATTTTTCTCTATTTACAAAATTGCAGAAATTTTTTTCCAAAGTTTAGAATATCATAAAACATTATTTGAATGTTCATTATTGTGAAAAAAAAATTATTGTTAGAAATTTGAATGTATTTAGTGAAATATACTACAGTTTTATCCTAGTATACTTTATTATAAATCAAACATAACATAACAGTTAATATTTTTTTTAGTGCATCCGTTAGTATACCCTACCAAACCTAAATCTAACCATAATAACTTTAGGTCGATTTTGTAGAAATAAGAAAAAATAAATTTAAAAAATAAATACGTACAATACGCACCCATTGCAGTATAGCAATCCACCATTAAATACTATTAACACCGTTTACTTCTACCGAAAATTATCATTTTATTTTTTAATTTCTCCACATTCGTGATCGGCGATCGACGGGAACCTCCTAATCCCTGGCCGCCGATTGACCCAAAATTTCCGACCTGAGTCTGGACCCTGTCACACTGGTTTTTACTTTCTTTGGTCGTTCTTTCTCTCTCCCTCCCTCTTTTCTATTAGAGAAAAGATAAAAGTTAGTATATGTTATTGCTGGGAGTGGAAGTTTGGCAGTTCACTTAGATTCGCAAAGTCGGTTCACTATCTCGGTTTTCTCGAGCTCTCAAGTACACGTGGCGATCTGGGTCTTGCTTCACTTCCACCTTGCATGCTTAAATCTCAGTGAGTTCTTTGTCCCTTTTATCTGTGGTACGGAACTTTATTTATTTTGTCAAGTTAGTAGTGCTGTTGTTTGTGCACTTGGATTTTTCTTTAACCCTTACTTTCAGTGGAGGGTTTTGAGTTAATTATATTGCTAACCTAGGGTTTGTTAAGTTTCGATCTATGTGCATTTGCGTGAACTGATAATTTAGGACAATTGGGGCTTCAATGCCTCTGGTGAACTGGGTATTATCTTTTTAAGTAGATGGGTTTTTGGTTTAGGAACTGTCACTTTTTGTTATCTAAGAACAGGACCGAGAAATGGAATAAGAAGATCTATCTTTACTTGTCCTTGTTGGGGAAGTGAGGAGATAAAACTCCCGATACATTATTTCTATGTGGTCGATTTAATCTAGTTCGATGAGTTTGATGTACAGCTTTTTATTTCCGTCCGTGAGCTAGGGTCTGAGTTCAAAGACCTTAAGTCAGTAGTCAAATCTTTAATAGATTTGAAATCTCAAGGCTTTTCTGTTAGTATTACTGACCTTAATCGATGTCGATGCAGTCTTGACTTAGTCATTAAGGTTTAAATTCCGTTACTTTTTTAAGCTTCATACCAATTGGCGCCAACAGTGATGTTGCAAATATGTGCAGATTGGAGAATGCGGTCATATATGAGAATTGGGAGCGTCATAGCACAAAACATGCAGGACTTGTTATAGCTTAGGCTTTGAGATTTTGGCGGAGCGTGTAATTTGAGCAATCACATGGAAGCAAATAGCGAGGAAGCCATTAGGGCAAAAGAGATTGCTGAGAAGAGGTTTGCAGAAAGAGACTTTACCGGTGCAAAGAGTTATGCTTTGAAAGCTAAAACCCTGTGCCCTGGATTGGAGGGAATATCTCAGATGCTGGCAACTTTTGATGTCTATATAGCATCCGAGGCAAAATGCAATGGTGAAGTTGATTATTATTCAGTTCTTGGTTTGAAGCCTTCTGTGGATAGAGATGCAGTAAAAAAACAGTACAGGAAGTTGGCAGTTCTTCTCCACCCTGATAAGAACAAAACTATAGGAGCTGATGGCGCATTTAAACTTGTATCTGAAGCATGGACTATGTTATCAGATAGTCTTAAGAGAAACTCTTATGATCACAAAAAAAACAAACAAGTGGCTTCTTGTGTTGTTCAGTCAAACTTAGCATCAGTTCATACTGCAGGAGTTGCAAGCTATAAAAACTGTTCCAATTTGTCAACCTCCCATAGACTTGATACGTTTTGGACTGTTTGCACTTCTTGTAAAGTTCAGTATGAATATCTCCGGAAGTATGTTAATAAAAGGCTTTCTTGTAAGAACTGTCGAGGTGCTTTCATTGCTGTGGAAACTGGGAGGGCTCCAGTTAATGGCTCTTTCCCCTACAGTCCCTGGTCGTATGTTTCTGGTGATGGCTATGGAGCTCTTGGATACGATGGAGTTGCATATGTCCCCACCACGACTACTTTGTTTACTGGAAATGGGATCTCTGGATTACACAGTGGACATGGGTATGAGTATGCCTCAAATGTATCACTTCAGTGGAGTTCATTTCCTGGGAGTTCAACAGGTGTTGTTTCTCATAATGTATCAACAACTGTGTCTGCCGATGCCTTATATCAAGTTAATGGAAATGTTAAAAAGGCAAGAGCAAAAGCTAAATATGCAACCAATGAAAAGCATTTGATGAAAACTGCTATCCACACGGTAAACTCAAATATATCTGCTGGATGTAATGGATCTTCATATTTGAAGGTCGTTAGACCTGAAAAGAAAAGGAAGGTTGCTGTTGCAGCAAGTTTTAGAAATGATAACGAGGAGAAAAGAACAAATTCTGCCATAGAGTTTAGATCAGCTCCTGAAAACACAAAGGTAGAGTATGACAGTAAGGTTGCCGTGCCAAATGAACTTCAAACGAGACGTAGCTTAACCATACCTAACTTTGATGTGAGAAAGCTGTTGATTGAGAAAGCAAGAAGTGACATTAGGAAGAAGTTGGAAGAGATGACGCTGGCTACTGCAGCAGTTAAAGAGAATGCAGATGATCAATCTACAAAAGCAGGAGAGGCACCTAAACGAGCAGGTTCAGATGCTTCTGCTCGTCAGATAAAGCCAAATCGAGCTGGTCCGATCTCAATTACAGTGCCAGACCCTGACTTCCATGATTTTGACAACGACAGATCAGAGGAGTGCTTCCAATCAAAGCAAATATGGGCTATATATGATGAAGATGATGGTATGCCTCGCTTGTACTGTATAGTCCGTCAGGTTGTCTCACTTAAACCCTTCAAGGTCTACATCACTTACTTGAACTCAAAAACGGATAGTGAATTTGGTTCAGTGAATTGGATTGATTCTGGCTTTACAAAATCTTGTGGACACTTCAGAGCATGGAATTCTGATATTGTTGAACAAGTGAACATTTTCTCACATCTTTTAAAAGGTGAGAAAGCTGGTCGTGGTGGTTGTGTTCGGATATTTCCTAAAAGTGGAGATATTTGGGCAGTTTATCGGAACTGGTCACCAGATTGGAACAGATCAACCCCAGATGAGGTAAGGCACCGGTATGAGATGGTGGAGGTTCTTAATGATTACACCGAAGAGCTTGGAGTTTCTATTAGTCCGCTCATAAAGTTGGCCGGTTTCAAGACAGTATACCAAAGAAAAACTAACAAGGATGCCATTCGATGGATTCCAAGGAGAGAGATGTTTCGCTTTTCTCACCAAGTGCCATCTTGGTCACTTAAAGGAGAAGGTAAATTTCCGGATTTATGTTGGGACTTGGACCCTGCAGCTACTCCAGACGAATTGCTTCATGATGCATCAGCAGAAGTGAAGGTTTAGGAGACACCCAATGAAAAGCAGGGGAGTGACATCATTTCAGAGTTCCAATTTACCATTCTTACAGAGAATTCTTAGGTTGACTGTACAATATTCCATACTTGGGATCAAGCCAATCCAAGATTTTAACTATATATATGATATTTAGATGATATGGTGCTTACTAAGGACTACTTGGGATCCCCAAAGTCCACTTAACTTCTGTTTGTTCTACGGGACTGTTGTTGTAGCAATTGTGTTGAGTGGCCAAACCCGATAGCCAACTCGAAGGAAATGTAATATCAAATCTTGAGCCTGGTGTTAATGTGTAACGCTCAATGCAATTGAACAGTGTAGCCTTCCGATTAAGTATTGGCTATTCTATTTCTTCCCCATCATCTGATTAAGAAGATGTTTGCATTATTTTTCTTTTAAGGTTTTCCAATACAGGCACGGTCCTACTACTATGAGGCTTGTTTCTAATTGTGGTTAGAAAACATTTGGGTTCTTCTCTACTTTTCCGCCTATCCTTAAAAAGTTTTTCTGCGCGGTCGACGGCAAAAGGTAAAGGGGGTATTTTGCAGAGTTCGTGTTGACTGCTCTCAAGTCTGTTTCAAGCTTCCGGGCCAAGTTGGTCTTTCTGCCGATGAAGTCATTTTTCATTTGATTCATAAGGTCTCCGTTTGATTTCCAGAGTTACTTTTATTAAAGTAGTGCCTTAAAGACAATCGTCTTTAGTGCATTTTGTACAAAGATGTGTATAGATTTTATTTTCAATAATAAAGAAAAGAATATTTCAGTAATTTGGTATTCATTGTTTATAAATTGATATTGATCTATAAGCAAATTAATGAAGTCCATGATATATGACATAGCTTGAAGGAAATTATGATGTGATCATACTACTGAGATTCCTATCATGTGCAATTATGTCAGTATTTAAGTCATCCCTAGTCGTAGGATTAATGAGACTAGACATCATTAATCTAGATAGACTAGCACATGTCAAACTCCTTGATTTGATCAAGCAGTGGATCTCAAAAACTATAAACATGAGATGTTTAGAGTTGAGATGTGGATGCTTACTAGAAGTAGTAAGTACATTGGATGACCTACCATGAGATCATCATATGGATGTCCTATTCTAATGTCAGTGATAATCTCATCGTAGCAATGGTGCAAGTATCTTTAGACTTGTGGTACTCAAGGATATCTTGGATACTGATTCTGTGCTTTGACTCCATTCCTTGTTGCCTTGCAAAGGTCACTCATAGGATGGTGATTGGGTACAACTTGAGGTATTCAAAGGTAATTGAGTAGCCAATAGAGGATTCACCACTTTTGTGATAACAAAAGATGATAACCATGGCATCTTGTCAAGGTCATTACTTGGAAATCTTTAGTCGGAGTACATGTGTCATGAAGAATGTCTTCATAGATATATTGAGTAATAAGTCCTAGGACAAGAACTGATATCACTTGGGTTAGATTTGATGTAGTCAGTCTAGTGAGAGTTGACACTTTGTCCATACTCATAACCAAGCGGGGTATAGCATGGTGAAAGGACGAATTGCACAGTAATTATCTATGGGAGGGTTCATGAGATAGTTCGTGACGAGCACCTTACTTTTCAATCAATTGAGGATCTGATGTGTTGCTAGACACCACTTCTAACTTACTTGGATTAAGTGTTAATCCAAGTGGTCAATATAATCGGGAACCTAATAGGTCACACACATAAGAGTGACTCGGAAGATTTGTAAAATGGTTTTGGATAGAGATCCATTACATAGAGAGCAATAGAACCAAATGGATCCCGATGAGTACGGGATATGTCCAGATAATATTACTAAAATAGGTCTCTGGTGTTTTTCCCACACTCGGGACCCTGTACGACCGATCCTAGTGTGATTAGACCACCTCAGCATTTATATGTAAGATGATGATAACCGTTTAAATGGTTTTGGTAAGCCCTCTTTCATGATTCTCATCTATCACTCTTCATCTTTCTCATCTTCTTCCTCTTCATTTTCTCTTTCACGATTTGCTCTCCATAGAACAAAGAAGAGAGCTAGTACTCTTGTCTTTGTTCTAGCTATTTCCAGATTAAAGAGTTTGATTTGGTTAGTTTCTCCGATCTCTGTGTGGATACTGTTGAAGACAATCTGTTTTGGTTGTTGTAGTTTGTGACAACCCGACGACTAAAAGATCGAAGAATGAAAGAGACTACACATAAGGCATATAGATCCTGGACTTCAGGAAAATCCTGGAATGAATTTTTTTGCATTTCGCACTGTGTATACGATGTATGCACTAGGATTTTCCTACAGTGATGGTGATGCTGCCGATAGGTTGTGACAGTTGTGCATTTTGATTGTGTTAAATTTGAAATTAATATAGAGATTTTTTTTTAAGTTTTCATTCTCATATTGCCTACCATAATCTGCCTAATTGATATAATGAAGAGTTCCTTTTCATTTTGAACTCTTTTAACAAATTTAACAAACACTCCAACACATTCATCTTTACAGACGAATAACAAAACCTATTTGAACTTACTAAAATCATCTGCTATAACAAAAATATAAAAATTTCCAACTAAACTTGTAACTCTACTATATTAAAACAAGTACATATGAAGTAATTACAAAAGTCTATTAGAAGTTACTGACTTTTTGCTCTTGAAAGAACTTTTGAAATATTTTCCAATATAGCAAGTGCCACGTACCTTCTTTGTCTCAAACTTGATACTTGGAAGTTCATTAACAAGTTGTTTAAAGTTAAAATTGTAGATGAGATATATATAATTACATGTCTAAGCCTCCTATATCAAATCAATACATCTTTACTTATAGAAATTAAAGACTTCATATTTTAGTTAGAGAGATCATTACGATAAATTGTACAAATTTTCCCCTTTCTTTTATCCAAACATATAATGTATTTAATAATAACTCTAGACACAATGAATGATTTTCCCAAAGCATAGTTTATATTCTTTGTTACATATTTTCTATCATTTAATAAATTATGCTCTATTTTATAAAGTAAAAACACATTATCGATTGTAGTGTATAAAGTAAAAGCACATTATCGATTGTAGTGTGATTTTTTACCAACATTTTTATACCAATTTTTAAAACTTTTGACATTATCTTTAAATGTGATAAATCCTCAATCTTTATTTGTAAAAGTTATAAATTGATATGCATCACTGAACATCTATTATTCACATACCATTTACTTTTCTTTTTCTTAAAGACCTATAAAATAAGAAAATCAATGTGTTTTAGATATCTAAATGAACTTAGATCATTGATTGTTAGTTTTTACGTTCTTTTCACCCATTTATTTGAGGAATTATTCATCAATCTTTATTTTAAAAAAAAAAAACTTATCAATGTCTCATAGCCACTGCAAAAATGATATATAATATTATTACGAATAGTGTAAACTAGTGTTATAATAGTAAAACCAAAATTTTTTTTGCATAAATATATTTCTAGCTCTTATTACACGTCTAACAATGTCTAGAAGACAACATATTCATTTTTATATAGGAAAATTTAAATATTGACAAAAGTCAAAATATTTTTATTTATATATTTTTTACTTCTTCAATTCATAAGTTTGTCAAAATTTAAATATAAATATTAGACACTATTCATACTAGCTACCAGATGAACCCTAATAACTTGAAAATGAAATTATTAGCTCGTTTAAAAACTGTAATTTAATATTACTAATTTTATAAGTGGATTTAAAGGAACATAATTTACCATAAAAAGTAAACTAAATCCACACTTTCGATCATAATGTTAATAGAAGTATAGGTACTCAAGCATTATTTATAAATGCTTGAAGAAAAAATGTAGAGAGTCACTTTCTGAGTATTATAATTTATATTACTTCAATTATTTTCATATACATTAATGTATTAAGATATTTTATATACTATTTTTCATATAGTTATGAGTATCACTTAAATGATGGGGAAAAGATCTTTTGTTCCGTTAACCAACTCCAACCCTATTATATTAATTTTCATTCACACATTTATGTAGGATTCACACAAATGTGCGGATAAAAATAAATGAAACAAGGTTGGAACACTATAACAATCAAAGAGGATCTAACTCTTAAATATGTGGATGAAAATCAATAAATTAGAGTTGGCTCTTAAATGATGCCTTATTGTTTATTAGAAAAACAAAGATGGTTATTTCCGATTTCCTTTTAGGCAAGTCATTTGATACGGACAGTAAAGATGTTGAAAATATTTTATTTTAGACATTATAAAACTTAACAAATGTAAAAACCCAATTCAACCAATCACATAACATTAAGTAAAATTCCTGCATTCGTTTGGTAGCTATTAGTGACCCCACCGTTGTACACCAGTATTAAAAATGCCTACACACCCCACAAAAACCTGCCTACCTCCAACCACCGATGTCTCAGTCTCAACATATTCCCATCAGCTATGGCCCTGTTTGGTTGAGGGGTTAAAGATGGAACAGGATGGAACGTAACACACTTTTATCTTTTGGTTGAGGGTTTTATAAGGGAATGGAACGAAATGGGATGGAAGCAGAGGGATTCATGTTACGTTCCATTCCATCCTAAACAGTAAAAATAAGAAACCTCTGATTCGGAGAGTTTAGGATGGAACGTAAACTAATAAATACATACTACCTAATATAGCCTCAACAATTTTTTTTAATACCAATAAAGTTAATGGGAGTAAAATTTATTTCTTTGTTCTATATATGGATGATATTTTACTTGCCACTAATGACAAGGGTTTGCTATATGAGGTGAAACAATTTCTTTCTAAGAATTTTGATATGAAGGATATGGGTGAGGCCTTTTATGTCATTGTTATTAAGATTCATAGGAACAGATCTTAATACACTTTAGGTCTATCCCAAGAAACCTACATCAATAAGGTCTTATCCACAAGCTTCGATTCACCCCCTTGGAGGCCCAGTGTCCTCATTAATTCAGTACTAATGTATTCAATGGCCACTTTTTTCTCTTTGACAATTTCCCCAATGGTCAAATACTTTATGTCGATGTGCTTATTTCGACTACTACTCTTATTATTTCTGGCTAAGAAAATCGCAACCACTTTGTTCTCTTTGACACTTTCCCCAATGGTCAAATACTTTATGTCGATGTGCTTACTTCGACTACCACTCTTATTATTTTTGGCTAAGAAAATCGTAACTGAATTGTTGTAGTACATTTTTAATAGCTTAGAAATGGAATCTAACATTATAAGCCCATATGTGAAACTCTTCTACTATATACCATATGAGGTAGCCTCAAAACAAGAAATGAACTTAGCCTTCATGATAGAAGTAGCAGTCAAAGCCTACTTTGAACTCCTCCAAGATATGATTCCATTGGTAAACATAAACACATATCTAGATGTTGACTTTCTTGAATCAACACTGTTGGCCCCCGAAAATTTTTTTCGTTAAATTAAGCATAATAGTTTATGGAATAAATGCTTAAGAATGAATTGAGGGAATTTTTGACATGTAACTTAAGTAACAAAAGAGCCTAAGCTTATAAGGAAGGGTAAAGTAGACTTTTGGGACTCATTAAGGGTACATTGGGAAAAAGGAATTGTGGTCTTGTTATCTTAGAAGAGTGACAAACGTGA
>JAOTAY010000009.1:9368270-9381885 GCA_025629805.1 Erythroxylum baracoense | reverse complement strand
ATGTTCGTTTATCAAACCACTTACTTTCTAGTCAATTGGGGGTCATGATGTGTTGCTAGACGCCGCTAATGACTTGCTTGAATTAAATATTAATCTAAGTGGCCAATATAATCGGGAACCTGATGGGTCATACGTATAAGAGTGACTCGAAGGAATCGTAAAATGGTTTTGGATAGAGCTTCATTATATGGAGAGCAATAGAACCAAATAGATCCCAATGAGATCGGGATATGTCCCGATAAGATCGCAACATCGATATTACTGAAACAGGTCTCTGATGTTTTTTCACACACGGGACCCAGTAGGACCGACTCCAGTGTGACTGGACTACCTCAACATATATATAAAAGATGGTGCAACGTGGATAATGGAGGCTTCTTTTTCAAGTTAAGCATTTATTGTCTTTAATTGAAAGAAGACAAAATCTATAAAAGAAAAAAAAACAAAAGCAAGATGATATGATCGTTAAAATGGAGAAAGAGTGAGCAATCTTCTTCTTCCCGATTTCTCACCTAACTCTCTCATCTTTCTCATCTTCTTGCTCTCTTTTTGCTTCCACGATCTTGCTCTCCATAGAACAAAGAAGAAAGCTAGCACTCTTGTCTTTGTTCTAGCCATTTTTTGATCAAAGAATATGATTCGGTTAGTTTCTCCGATCTTTGTGTGAATATCGTTGGAGGCGGTCCATTTTGATCGTTGTGGTTTACGACAACCCGACGAATAGAAGATCGAAGAACGAAGGAGTCTACACACAAGGTACATGGTTATTATATGAATGATTGATTTGCGTAAATGCCATGAATTCCTATATATATGTGTGTTATGAACATGTATGTGAATTGGAAATTTTTAGTTAGCTGTAATGATATTTCCTTGTATAGGCATATAGATCCTGAAATTTGGGAAAGTCCCGGAATAATTTTTTTTGTTTTTCCGCATCGCATGTATATGATGCAGGCACTAAAATTTTCCTACAACTTTGTTGTTATAAGTTGATATCCTTGATAAGTTCCAATATTTGAGGTTTCAGCCCACCGATTTTGGTCTGCCGAAAATATACCATCAACAATAGAATGTACCAACAACAATAGGAGTCCCCATAAATACGCAGTCTAAAAGGATTAAAAAATAAATAGTCTTACTTATAATTAGTATATAAAACTAAATAAATAATATACATATATAAAATAAAAACAATAAAATACATATTAAAATAATAAAGTTATAAAAATAAAAATAGGCATAATAATAAATAAATAAATAAATGCATACATACATACAAATAAAATATAAAAAAGTAATACAATAAATATAGAACAAGGTAAAGAATAAAAATAAAAGATAAAATAAGTAAATAAATACAAACTAGAAAAATAAAAAGTAAATAAATAAAACAAACACATCATTAGAAGAAAATGTTTAGGCTAAGTAAAGAAATGTTTAAGCTAAATAACAAAGAGGAAAGTACTCATATTAAAAGTTTAGGTTAAACACAAAACATAAGACTTGAAGGAAGAAGTTTAAAAAACCTATAAGAAAGAAAATGACCTCTCTATATGAGATTCTTTACCTATATCTTAGTATGCCAAAGTTTTCTATTGAGGGTTACATCCTCGATAAGTTTCAACAAAAGTCATATTATTCTTGATCATTTCCCTTGGTTCTTTTTAGGTTTTCCTTTTTTCCTCTTACAATCCTTAAGTATAATTTTCTCTCATTTTCTCATTGGAACATAATGTCTCCTTTTAATATGTCTGAACCACTTAAGCTTTATCTCTCTTAATTTTTCACTAATATTAGTCACCCTTAATTTGTCTTTTATCATTACATTCCTGGCCTTATCTCTTCTAGTAAAGTTGCACATATAACGGAGCATTCTCATCTCTATAATCATTAACTTATGATTATGTATCTATTTGATGGGCCAATAGTTTGCCTTATAGAACATGGCTAGATAATTAAAACACTCTTTCTATGATATAACTTCTGAATTAATCTTTACCTCTACATCAGAAGCTACCATATGGCCCGAAAAGTTACACTCCAATTACTCAATCTTAGTCCTGCTCAATTTAAAGTCTTTCAACTCTAACATATCCCTCCAGTTCTACCTTGACATTGACACCCTCTTTTGTCTCTTCCACTAAAACAATGTCATCAGTAAACAATATACACTAAGGTACATCCCTTTGGATATTCATAGTGAACTCATCCACCACTACTGCAGACAAAAAGGGGCTCAATGAGGAGCCTTGGTGTAGACCAATATCGATAGAAAAATGTTATATATCTCCTCATATTGTTCTTACTCTAGTCTTTACACTTTCATGCATATCCCTAATAACTCGTATATAGGTTATAGAAACTCCTTTAACTTCTAAAGAGTTCCATATAATTTTCCTCAGTATCTGTCATAAGCCTTCTCTAAGCTAACAAAAATTAAACATAGGTTACGCTGTCTTTTCATATAATATTCTATTAATCTTCTAAGGAAATGTAAAGCTTCTATCGTAGAACTTCCTAGCATGAAACTTAATTGGTTCTCCGAGATAAGTGCATCCTTTCTCACTTTCTTCTCGACCACCTTCTCCCATAGCTTCATGATGTGACTAAATAGTTTGATGCCTCTATGGTTGTTACATCTTTAAATGTCTACTTTGTTCTTATATAGAGGAATTAACATCCTAAGTCTTCACTCATCCGAAATTTTGGCGGACTTAAGGATCACATTAAAAAGTTTGGCTAGCCAAATAAGACTCTCTTTGCCTAGAAGTATTTATGTCATTTTCTCTTGATATCATTTTTAGTCATGAGCACTCGCCCTGCTTCATCTTTTGTACAATGGATTTAATCTAATTCTCTCTTTTTGTTCTCTAGTTCTTGTCAACTTAAATATATCCTCTGCTAATCATTGGTATAATTTCTCATCGCTCTGTTTTTAGCTTCTGAGACTACCTTCTTCGCCTCTTTTTTTGTTAGTATAACTTTTTCTATTAAGTTTTCTTTCTCTAATTCTGTGTTGTTATCCAATAGAACTTTATAGGCAACCTTCTTGATCTTAACCTTTTCTTGTACATCGTTATTCCAATATCAAGATTTCATCTTACTACCTCTAAACCCTTTAAAAAAACCTAAGATCTTTTTAGTTGTATTTCTTAAAAGAGTTATTACTCTCTTCTACATATAGTCTCCTTCCAATTTCCATTCTTTTCCATATATTACTTTATCCTTAAGTTGCCCCACTGTTTTCCCTTTTAGATTCCACGATTTGATTCTGGCATACCTCATAGGACTTCTCTTCTTCCTCCAACCCTAAGATCCATAACGAACAATCTATGTTGTGGTTACAAGCAAGCATTAGGTATCACCTTATAATTCTTACAACTAGGCCGATCGCTTTACCCTACGAGGAAATAGTCAATTTAAGTTTTTGTAATTTTGCTTTTAAAAGTTACTAAATGCTTCTCATTTTTATTGAAAAATGAGTCAGTGATCGCTACCACAAAATCTAACAAAATAATCCCACTATCATTCGTATTATCGTACTCAAAACCCTTATGAATCCATAAATATCTACCCAAGGTTGCTCCTATATGACCATTAAAGTCTCCTCTTATAATGACTCTCTCATTAGAAGAGATTTACTGAATCACGTTATCTAGCTCTTCTCAGAATTGGCACTTAAGTTGTTTATCCAACCTCACTTGAGGTACATAAGCACACACTACATTGAAAACAATACCTTTTACCTCAATTTTTAAAGACACAATCCTATCAATAGTCCTTTTTACTCCTATTATATGATGTATGAGTTCTTTGATAAAAACCTACCTCACTCTGTTGCCTCAAACACCTTGAATACTAAAGTTTGAACCTATTAATCTCTTTTGCTTTAGCTCCCTTATACTTTGTCTCCTATATGCATGTTATATAAATCTTATATTTATCTAAAATCTCCAGTAATTCCGTTGACTTCCTTATAAAGGCCCTAATGTTCCAAGAACCTATCTATAATATGTCATCATCTTCTCTTCTCCTAGACTCAAAACTCATCGAATGACTAGCCCATGTTCTATCATTAGAAGTCAAAGTCATCACTCCTATTTTATATATATAAATATCACTTCTATTTTATATTTATAAATATCAAGTGATTGATAAGTATTTTATAAGTAAATCCACTTTTATTAGTTTGAAAATTTGTTAAAATTGAAGGAATTCATAATTATAAATATAAAATAGAAGTGATTGTTGAATAAATATACTGAGTAAAAACTTAAACATAATAAAGTAGAAGCGACACTAAACAAATTTTTCATTTTTTATATTTATTGTAAAATAAAATATGAATATCACTGTTTTGGAGCATTCAAATTAAGTTCATAACGTTATAAATCAATCACTTGATATTTATTTGAAATTGTTTGATTTTGTGATCGTAAACTTTATGAAACATTGCATGCATAATCTACGTTAGAACGAACATCTGAGCAAGTTTATTTGACAATTTTCCTTTTAGACAAAGATTAAATGATGAATAAATAAATAAAATTGATGTCAGATTCTTTCCAAGAATAGAAGATGAAAATAGATGACACACTAAGGAAGCTTATCGTTACCATGCAAACAAAGAATATGATGATGATTGGATGCAGACCACACTCTTCAGAAACTCAATCATCCAGTTGTTCATTCTTTAACCACTTCCCTCGATATTATGATTGATTATTATTAGAGGTGGGGAATAAAACTAAATTGATTCCGCCATTTATGGATCCTTAGGACACAACCAGGTGACCACTCAAAGAGCTTTAGTTTTATTTTCTACTTAAATCAAAGCCAAACTCATATAAGGAAAAGGTTTGAGGGGAATCCAAATCCAACCATGCGCGGCGCACAAATATCCCTGATTATATTTATATATATGTGAAAAAAAAGTGTACATAATAATTAAGAAGGGAGTTCTTACTTCTTAGCTTCCTCCTCTGTAAGATTCAAATTTTGGTAAAGGCTTTGTTTGGTAAACAGCGGATTGTATTAATTGTTAGCTGATTTTATCAGCGATTAATTGATAGCTGATTTTATTAGTTATTTGATCAGTAAATAACATCAATTATTTATTAAAGATGTTTGATAAAGTTAACTATTTAGTATTAGCTGTTGATGTATAAAATGACTTATAGAGTATGATTTAAAAAAATTATACGGGCATGAATATTTTTTTTTTTAATATTTCGTTGAATATTCTTATAAGAATTTAGATTTTAAATATTTAATTTTACAAAAATTAAGTTCATAACTTTAATAAAAACATAATAATAATAATAATAACAGTCCAATGTTAAATTCTTTATTAATATGAATGATGCAACGAGATACATCATATTAGTATTTTTCATGTAATATATATGAATTTTATTATTTAATAAATTAAAATATCTATAATTAGTATAACACAGATACGATACATAATAATTATATACTAAAAATATTAATTTGATGTGATTCTTTATGTTCATAAATTTAATATTATGGTTTTTTAAATATAAACTAATATTATAAAATTAAACAAAGATTAAAAAGTTTAATTAACCCCTTTAGTATTCTCCCAAATTTCAGTACGATAAAAAAAACTAATTTTGAAAACACACAGAACAAAAGTAGAGAATAAAGTGGAGGACAATACTATCATTAGGCAAACAGCTAAGCTCAAAAGCTTCCCTTATGGAGCTTTTAGAAATCAACTTATTAAAGTTAAATAAACTAACTAATAAGCTGTCAATAACTTTTTAAGATAGTCAAAAAAACTAACTTTTAGTTAAAAAAGCTAAAAAAACAGCTAATTAGCTGTTTGTCAAACACCTCCAAAACTTTACTATATTTCCAAACTGATTGGAGCATCTTACCTGTCCCAAGTGTGTAAGAGATATAATGCTTCCCACTTCCTTTAGAAAGAAATAATAAACAAATAAGACTTAAAGAGAAAGAAATAAGGTAACATGATGAATACTGGGCCAATGAGGTATGATAATAATAACATAATGGTGGTGATGATAATAATGCTAAGAATGTAGGACTTTGTATAATTAGGACTGTTATTAGCTTTTCGTTGGACACCTTTTCTCTCAACTCTGCACATTTTTCTACTTCCAGCTTCAACTAAAACAGCCTATATATTACATTTCTTCTAGGACCCGACCCACAAGCTCTCTTTAGCCTGCCTTTTGTGATTACATTAATTAAAGAAAAGAAAAAAAAAAAGGAAGCATAAGAAACTGTAAAACCTTAGTTACATGGAATCTCCTCCAACAAGTTAAATGGAAAAGAACCTGCACTATATCTCTCTCCTTCAGTTGGTACGTGATCTAAGAGCTGACAGATGAAGTTCAGGTCAATTTGGAAAGAAAGAACGAAAGTCCTGTAGTATCAAACCCTTGAAAGTCTTTTTCAAATTCAGTCCTCTACAACTCTATACTTGCTTCTGTATCTTGTTTCTCTATATAACTGTAGAAATGCCACTCCCTATTGGAGTTGCAAATGGGCTTTCTGGAAGATTGAGTCCTTGGGTGCTGCATGGGATAAAACTCGTATTAGAACACTACAATATGATTGAAGATAGCTGGTGGTAGTTATATTACCTATCCTGCTCATTGTAAGTGGTGGTCATACGCCTCAGTTTTTCTTCATCACTATTGAAAACATCTAGCAAGTAATTGACGTGCTCTGCAGATGGAAAATCAGATTGTTCTCCACGACCTAAACGGTTGCATTGCATGGACCACCAAACATTAGTTGCAGAAGCACTAGACTCCCATGTGTCAAAAATTTAAGAAAAAAAAAAAGTACACTCCAGACCTTCTGAGAGCTTCAACACATCCATTGAGTAGCCAAAATAAGAGTGATGATTCAGGGGCTTAGGTGGTAACTGCAGCTCTGAGAGACGCCTTCTCTCAAATTCCAGTGCTTGTTCATGTTCCTCGGCAAGCTGTTTCCTGAACAACCTTGAACTTTCGCAAGCCCTCGATACTATTCACATGGACAATAAAAACAATTGCCACTATTTAGCAATATGAAATTGACACCAACATAAAGTAAAAGAAAGTGGGAAGAAGAATTTACTTGTTACTCACCTGAGATTGAGTGAATCTCGGAATCTCCATCTGTATAGTGAGAGCCATATTGAATTTGGGGTTGCAATTTTTCTAAATATTTCCTACTCAAGAAGAAAAGTTACTGAACAATAAATTCCAGTATCTAACATAGATTCCTTGTAAAACATATGAGAAACTTTAATGCAGCAGCAACTATGTAATCTTTTGCTTTGGTGTGACCAAGATGTTGCTAATCCAGACTTCTAAATGCATAGAAGATGACACCAATATTCTGACCAAGATGTTGCTAAGGCAGACTTCTAATGCAAAGGAGATGACACTAACATTCATAAATAAAAACAGGCCTATGCTATCCGTTTTAAAGATTTCATTTTCACTGAAAAAATCCCCTTGATCACTTGTATAAATGGAAAAAAAAAAATTTTAATGCAACAGTAGCACTCAGATGTTCTATTTTCTAAAGGCTGGATATCTGTATAAAGCAAGGATCAAGGTTAGTTGATAAAAAGAACACAAGCCAGATGATGCCAAGTCTTATTAACGTTTGATGATTCCAAGTAAAAAAAAAGTTATCAAACAATGTCTTAAGAGAACAAGGAGTAACTGATTCAAGGTGGAACAATTCTACTTTACATTCCAATACAAAACCTCAAAGGTTAGCACAGATACCTGATTCTACAATTCCTAGGCCTCCAATTACTTGCAGGGAGAATTTTAAGGGTCTGTAAGATTAGGCCCAAGTTGGACCTTTATTCACTGGGAGAAGAAGCTAGAATGGAACTAGTTCAGAGAAAGATCATTATACTAAATATCACAACTTATCACTTCCATTCCACCAGGTAAACCACAAGAAAGTAACTTTTGTAGAGGGAAAACAATTTCAAACAAGATGCCTGGCCCCTTCAATATGACCTGCGGAAAGATGGTAATGCCACACTAAAGACAATCCAAATAATGTGAAGTGATAAGAATCTATGCATTTCAGGGTGATGATTTCAGAATCTTTGCATCATTTCGGTCAAACAATATATCTTACAACAACAACAGTTCAAACCTGAAGATAAGATGTTTAACCAACACAGCTAGGATCTACCACATTCTAGTAAAAAATCATGTGACAACATCTTTCCACAAGCAGAAAAATTTTACCTGTCAACAAGTCTTGACTTTTCACGGTATGGTTTCACTAGAACACGAGCCCCACAAACAAAATGAGGATTCCCCTTCACTAATATTTGCTTGACTGTCTCCGCAAAGACAAAAGTGACAAATCCAAACATTCTCTTCTGTTGGCATGGGATCCTAACATCTTGAACAGGGCCAAATTTGCTACAGAAGTAGAGAAATAACAAATAAAAGCATGTTTTGAAAGCAAACGCTAATAATCTATCAAAACACTCATTTTCAGTTACCTGAAATAATTAGAAACGTCCTGCTCTATAAAGGTACTTTCAGCAGGAAAGGTAAGATAGATCTGCCTGGAACCAGCAACAATTCCTCCAGGATCATTTCTATCACCACCATACTCCAAATACTTAGGAACATCTTCGGCCAATATCACTGAATGCTGCCCATGTGGCCTGTCTCCAACAAATAACAAAATTTGACACATTTAATCAAATAAGTTGAGAAGTGGAAGATAATACACAAAGGATGTTCCCGTCCTGCACCTATCAATAAGACGAATGCTGTTCTTCAACCGAGCTAAAAGCTTTGTCAGACTATAACCAGCCTTACCATGTCTCTGGCTCTCTGTAAGATACCCCTCGGCCTGAAGGGTCCTCCCATACTTCTCATAGTATAACATGGGCAAAGAGGCAATTGAAACGGGCATTCCTCTTCTTGATTTAAGAAGTTCAGTCAACTCTAATTCTAGCTTTTCAAGAGTCCCAGGAGATACAATTTGTTCTTCGATTAAATTTTCATTTGAATTTGGGCTGAAATTTTGAGAGAAATTTTCTGTCATTGGATAGCCATGGAAATACCTACAGTTGCTTCCATGCTTGCAAAACCCTTTGGTGAAGTAATGACAAATCTTAACAGGAAACTCGGGTAGACTTGGAGACCTTCTACTTGTTCTTGGTCTTAAAGCCAGTTCTGGGTAAACGTAATTGCTAGAAAACTCAGAATTTACAGAATTAACAAACTCTAACTGATCATCCAATGTCAGGAACTGCAATTGATTTTGAAACTGACAATCTTCACCAACTGAATCTGTGTAACCAGCTGGATCAAATTCGCAGTTGTGGACTTGTTGCTGCTCGCTAGTAACTTGAGCGTTCCAATAAGAACTGACTGCCCTAAACATTGCTGGAGACGAGATGGACCGTGATGCAGCTGGCAAATAGGGAGTCACCTGTAGTTGCACATCAGAAACTGGTGCCACATTCACCTGTGATGGTGAGATTGGCGAAGAAACTGTTGGTTTGTTAAGGCCAAGATCAGCTTTAGCTTTTTTAATCAACGAATAAATCAAGTTGTCGGGGCTAAATGCCAGCCTAATCATTTCTCGTTCACCATGGTCTTGAAGAAGAAGATAGCCAATAATCTTAGAGACGTTTTCAGGCTCAAGCTTCTGAATTCTATTGTAGACAACTTTTGTGGACTCTGTAAAATCCATCTTGGCTTCTCAAGCCTGTGAATGTTGCAAATTAAGGTTCCATTGAAAGGACAGAGAAAAGTATAATTCTTCAATAACAACTAATTAAAGTAAGCAAATCTAACAGACCCGAAGAGGTTATGCCTATTTAACCTACATATACCAAAACAAGATATTCTGCAAAGAAGGAAATTTATATAAGAGAAAGCGTTCGTTAAGACGTTGACATTTTCCTTTTCTTTCAGAATATTTACGTCGCCAATAAAAAGCTTAGCAGCTACTGTAGTAAACCAACATAGCCGTAGTAAGTAACCCGAAAAGGGAACCGATCTGAACAACATGCTCAGAAACCAACGAATAAAACTAGAAAAATTACCACTTCAGCAGTAGAGTCAAGAGGATATAGTTGTAGTGATTTTTTTTTTCTGTTTTATAAGTTTATCAAGAAAATGGAAGCAAGCGTCGGTCAAAATCATCAAAGAGTTGCTGTCTTGGCAGAAAAAAGCTAGTAAACTAGACCAGAATAGTGTAGCACTTGAAGAATAGTGGAGAAACGAACATAAACTAGCTTTCTCATAGAAAAACACGACGTATTGCAATTTCAAACTCAAGAAAAGATGGCTACGCACTTAAGCCAATCACAAATTTGATGGCTACTACAAGAAATGGACGCCAAATGGACAAATATGCTGCATCTCTTCGCTCATTTTCATTTTCTAAAAGAAAAAACCTCAAATTTTCTCCAACAAACGCAAAATGGAGGAGAAAAGGTAAAAATCTTTCACTAGAACTAAATATCTTAAACACGCATCAGTAAACAATGATCATTGCTTTGGCCAAGTTTCAGACAAACTCATGTCCGAATTCAGAGAAATTTTCCAGTACAATAATTAGCTGAAAATTCGAGAAAACTAGCTTTTTGCTCGAGGTCGCTGTTCAGGCACAGAAAGCCATCATATTTAGGAAAAGAAAAAAAAAAGAAAAGCAAGTCAGTCCAGTAAGGAGTGAAAACCATATTGAAGACAGAATTGAAATTAAAAGAAGGGAAAAAAAAAACATAGCAGCGGCCTGTCCACAAAGCATGAGAAGTATAAATGAAAGGAGAAGGTGTAGCCATCCTTTTTAACACCTGAAACTTGGGGTTTCTGGGACTTTTTGAAGGGAAGAAGAAGAAAAAGAAATTGACAGAGGTTGAGCATTAGAAGAAGCCGGAAAGAAGAAAAGAAGAGAAATTTGTTTAAGCAAGGCAAAGATATAAGATACCCACCAAAGTCTGACAAAGAAGAAGCTAGACAAACCAAAGCAAGGCTTCAATAAGGACGTCCTCCATGGCAAAAGCTTGATTGATAACTCTGCGCACTTGTCTTCTCTCTCTCTTTACATATATATATATATTTATATTTATATTCTCCGTCTTCTGAATTGCTTTATAAATTTGTTTTATGTATCCTGTTTTATACTTCTCTTTTAATTCTGCAGAAACGACAGAAGAGATAGCTTTGAAGGGCGCCTTGTCTTTAGTTCAAATCAAACACCAATTCTCCCACTAATATTATATATATACACACATATTTTATGTATACGTGATCATCTGTACATAATTGTTTAAATATAAAATAACTGGATATTCAAACATTTACAGGTTGTTCCTCTGTTGGAGAAAATTGCGGCAAATATTTCCGGAAATGTATAATAATAATAATTAAAATCTGAGCTTACAGTAGACCTGAAGTAAGTATAGTTACTTATCTGTACATGTCCTTGCATGGTTGCCACGTTTCATGTTTGACAACTGATCCAGGAAAACTGTCTTCACTCTTTAACTGTCCCCATGGAAATGTGGGATCCACACGCTGAAACTCACAAGTCAGAACGCCTCAGTTCTCCCCTCCGTGATTGGCGGTCGTATCAGAGACCCTTCGATTTCATGCCTTCCGGTTAAAAAATAATCAATCAAGGGTAGTTATGGTATTGTGAAAGGAGGTGACCGGTTCTGCCGGCATCAGAGCAGGGATTTACCTGTTACCGTCAAAACGGCTAACGGAGTGGGTGGGGATGTGATTTTGGGCAATCCAACCCTGAGAGAAACGGGGAGACGGTTTTTAGTTCCCCGTTAGAACCGGGGAGTTTCCGTCGACGCCTCCCGGTAATCGACCTTATTCTTTTATTTTGTGGGTACGACAACAAACAAACAGTTTAAACAAAGCTTTGCTAATCCATGTATCTCCAATTATCTTTAATTAAACTATATTTTATTTTTAGAAGATTCCGTCAGAAGTTTGAATTGATTTTTATGTTGATCAAAACTCATAAATACTTTCTCCATCAACACAGTTATTATAAATCTACGTCAACAAAAACTACAAATCAAGTTCTAACGTTTCTAATAAAATATAAATACATGGCACATTTCTCTACCTTAACCAAATGTGAATTGAGCTTCTTGGTAGTACAACTATGAATATCCAACATTTTGGATACAACTATGAATATCCAACATTTTGGACTCTTCACTTACAAGAATTTATAATCATAGAAATTACACTATATCATTTGACTCCCAAATTGAAGTTAATTGATTGACATCGAGAATTGTATGGTTGAAGGTCATAAAACCACATCTTTTTCTTTTACTTAAATATGGAACTAACACTTATCTCCGTAGCTCATACAAATACCTCCTAAACTTAATTATGCAAGTTTTCCAACAATTTCCATGAGTATACAATAATAACGTTTATCCTTAACATAACTCTCCAGTCCAAACTTACATCAGTGGAGACTTATGAGATCAGGTCTAAATCACCTTCTAACTATATACAAGATGAAGCTTATCATATCAAACTATCAATTATGGAAGATATGTCAACCATAAAAACATATTGGTCCCTCTTTTCATACACCACCATAAACTAACACCATCCAACTTGTCACTAGAGCAAGATCATAAACAAATGTATGTTAACTTAGATAGCCATTTTACCATAGAAATACTGATAGAATAGGATGGTAGATCTATGTGATCATACAGTGCAATTCAAAAATGATAAGGGATATGAATGGAATGACAAATGTAGTTAAACGTCGCATTTTCTCATCCATTTTGATATGCTCGACTAGAGAATAGTACCAGATCCTTCTTGTTGGCATAACAACAAGTTTCAAATAGTTTAAGAATTATCATGTGGCATACTTTGCAAGAAACAATCGCATGCCACGAGATCAAAGGCCTTATTCAAATTTATACAAAACACTATAAGGAAAATGCCTTTTTGCGACGGAAATTACCGACGAAAAATACAAATATTTCTTCGGTAATATGAATTTTCCGATAAACTAAAGAGTCGTAAAATCGATCGTAGCTAATACTTACCGACAGTTAAAGCATATTCCATCGGTAACTTTACCGACGGTACATTTGTTATCGTTAGTAAATTTACCGACGGTATATTATGTTACCGTCGGTAAATATACTAACGGTTTGCTCTGTGCTTGACCGTCAGTACCATTTAGCAACGGCTGTTTGTTTCGTCGGAATATTTACCGATAGCATAAAACTTACCGTCGTTATATTTGCTAAAAGCTTTACCGATGGATATGGGTTTCTGTCGATAATTCCTTTTATCGTTATCGACGAAGAACTGGTGGACCATCGATAACTAGTCATGTATTTACCGATGGACATTTCTTTCTGTCGGTAAATGTGTTACTTAATTTTTTAAAAATATATAATATATTGTCATTATATTTAAATTATGGTTAATAAGTAATTTTAATAATTATAAATTTACAGTATACATTTAATTTGCTGAAATAGAAATTTTGAATAATGATTAAAAGTTAAAATATCTTAATTGATAATAAAAACATTACATTGTAAATAATAAGTATTTGTAATACAAAC
>JAOTAY010000009.1:9355190-9368170 GCA_025629805.1 Erythroxylum baracoense | reverse complement strand
TTAAAAACATAATTAAGTCATATGGAATACATGTTTAATGAAACATTCCAACTAGGCTACAATTTGGGGCCTTACATCTATACACATATTTCTAAGTATTTTTCAATTATTTGAGTATTCAACTTTTCATTTTCTTATTTTGAGTGTGTGAGCCTTTTGTGATTATCAAAGTATCTAAGTGAGCAAATTTTGAGTTATAAGTTATTTATTGGTTAGAGAGTAGTATACTAGGGCAATCAAAAGTGATTTGAGGTTCCTTTTTACTTAAAAAATGAAAATGAAATTCCTCTTTACTAAAATAAAGGATTGTACAAAGGGTATTATTCGCCTTAAAAAAAGAATGGTAGCTAAATCCAGGATGAGTCTTAAAAGTGGACGTAGGTAAGGATTATTTGTCAAACCACTATAAATCGATTTGCATTTCTCTTCCCTCACTCTTTATTTTATGATTTAATTCATTTACTTTATATTTCATACTTGAATTTGTTATAAATTTGAGACACTTTTCTTAAGATAATAAACTTTGGTCAAAATCTTGATTTCACCTAATTCACCCCCTCTTTGGTGCCATTAGGGAATAATAAGTGGTATCGGAGTAAGTTTATAGAAAAGATCGTAATGGCACATTAGGAGCATCTTCGTCACCTTTTAACCAAAAGGGTTAAAACATTAGTAGAGTCCCTTTTTTGATGGAAATGACTACTTTTTATTAGAAAAAGAGAATGAAAATTTTCTTGATGGCTGAAAATGTCGATTTTATGAGAAATTGTTTTAAGTGGTCGATACGTTCCCACTAAAATTATAAATGATAGAAAAATTCGAAACTTGAAAGACGAATGAGATCTTTAACACTAAAGATTAATGGCCTTTAATAGTAAAGCTATCAACATTTTGCTTTATGCATTATGAAGAAATGAATTCAATAGAGTATGTATGTGTGAAATAGCTTACAAAATTTGGCATAGTCTAAAAGTTACTCATAAAGGAAGAAATCAAGTTAAGGAAAGCGAAGTTAGCATGCTAACTCATCAATATGAATTGCTCTAAATGAAACTTGATGAAAGCATTTCTAGTGTGTATACTAGATTAATTGATATTATCAATGCACTTAAAGGTTTTGGTAAGACCTAGACTAACATTGAAATGGTGAGAAAGTTGCTTAGGTCATTACTAAAACACGGGAATCTAAAGCGACAGTTATACAAGAAGCTAAGGACCTAACAACTTTACCATTAGAGAAGCTTACATATTAGATCACTTCTTACATATGAAATGAGACTCAAAGAGACACAATAAGAAAAGAAACTTCCAAAGAAAAAGAATTTAGCATTCAAAGTCTCAAAGAAAGCTCAAATGATAAGGAAGAGACATCATCTAGTATAAGTGATGAACAAGATATTGTTCTAGTCACAAGAAAATTGAAGAAATTCTTGAAAAACAAGATACTTGAAAACATAAAGTCTCAATGTCCTCTCCTTAAAGGAAAGGACAAATATGAAAAAAAAATAATAAGAAGGATAAGAGGGACAGAGGCAAAAACAAGGCACTCAAAGCGTCCACATAGGATGATACAAGCAACTCCAAAAGTGAACATTCAAAAGGAGATATATATCATATGTGTTTCATGGAAAAAGATAATGATGATGTACTCTCTAACTCTAAATCATATGATTGTGATAATAGTGATATTGATTTGACATATGATAAATTTATCGAGAGTCTTAAAATTATAAACATGAAAAAGAAAAAGTCATCCTCTAAACTCAAAGAAGCTCAAAAGAATATAGATGCATGTATGAGTGAAAATGAAAATTTAAGAATTGAATTGTATAGGATTAGGACTTCTAAAAGTGCAACCAAAATAGATAATCATAAATTACAGAGTTTAAATAGTGAGAATAAGGAATCGAAAAAGGAAGTTGATTCTCTTAAGAAATCCTTATCAAAGGAGATAGATAATCATAAATTACAGAGTTTAAAGCGTGAAAATGAGGAATCGAAAAAGGAAGTTTATTCTTTTAAGAAATCCTTGTCAAAGGAAGTAAGAAAATAAAAAACATGTTAGGAGCTTAAAGAGTTCTAATAATAGGCAGGGAACTGGATATAGTCATGAGAATGCTTCCAAAACTAAAACCACTTTTATCAAAGGAAAGCATTTATATAGTCAAGAAACAATGCCTATAATGACAAATGAACATGAATCATCCATATCTAAACACACACACACAACAAATTCATTAGAAATCACATTAGGAGCAAACCTCATGCTTTCTTGTATCATTCATAATTTAGATCAATAATGCTATAGAAGCAAACTAAAGGACATCATCAAACCTAAACTATAGAAACTTGAACAATTAGATGAGTTTGAGGTCTAAATATATATAATTGTCAACACCTTTCATTAATAAACACTAATTGACTGAATATATACTTAACACTTCTTAAGTTAATACGTCATATTTAATATGAAATCATTTTAATAGACAATTTAAAAGCTTCAATTGACTTTTCACAAGGTAAAACTAAAAAAATGATAAAAGTGACTTAGTTAATTGTAAAAACACCTTCCAAAATAGTAAGCTCAACACCTAATAAAACATAAGATAAAAGGCCTAAAAAAAATAGGCTTAATGCCTCATAAAATGTTTAAACCAAAGGCCCTGTAAGATGGCATATTAAGTATATTGTAAAATGACATAATATATGTCTTAAGAAATAATAAATTAAGCATCAAGAAAAAGCACCATGCCTAATTCTAAGTGTAACATTACACATAAAACTAACTATAAATAAAGCATCAGGCCTAATGATAAGCCAAATACCTCTGGGCTAATGATAAGTTTAACATCAAGCCTAATAACAAGCAAAATATATTATGTCTAATAAAGAGAAACACCTCAATCCTAAAGATAAATGGAACAACTTATACCTAATGTCAAACAAAACACCAATCCTAACATCAAACATAACATTAGGCCTAACACCAAGTGAAACACTAGGTTGTCAAAAAATGAAGCATCCCATAACTAATGACAAGTGAAACACCTTATGCCTAATGCCAAGTGAAGTAATAGGCCTAACAACAAGTGAAACACTTTAGTCCTAATGATAAATAAAACATCAAACATAACACAAGTGAAGAACCTTAAGCCTAACACCAAAGAAAGTGTCAAACTAACTAACTTCTAAAACAATGAGAACTTAAGAAACAACATGCTTATAACACAACCAACCTACATATTTTTTAATCTACATAAATTTTTAAGAAACAAGCTCTTAACACAATGGACTTACATATTTATAAATGGGATAACATATTCTAAAGTACCCAACTTTTCAGATTTTTCAATTCAATATGCAAACTTTTAAAATTTTCAATTAAGTGACTAACCTTTTATAATCTTAACAACCCAGTTCAAAACGTTGTTTCTGTTTAGTATTTTTTAATTTGGACAACGAAATCTTTTTTGTCATTTAGGCATCCATGTAGATAATTAATTGCTAACTAATCATCCACATAGACTAAAACACCCAACTCAATGTGTGAAATAGGTAATAGGTTAGGTGTTTTAGTCATAGTGTTGAATAGTTGGCATGTGGATGCCTATGTATTATGCACAAAAAGATTCTATTTGTCAAATCAGTAAAATACTAACAAAATGAAGGTTTTGAACTGAGTTGTTAAGGTTATAATAGATTGGTCACTTAATTGAAAATTTTAAAAGCTTGGGAATTAAATTTTAAAAAAATCCCTAAAGATTATGCATTTTAGAATTTGTTATCCCATTTATAAATATACATACTTTCTAAATTAACAAACTCACCAATTAATAAATGAAGAAACAATAAGCCAAGAGATTAGTTATGTGATAGATTGACAAAGAAGAATGAGAAAATAGATGGATAAATTTGTCAAATAACAAGTCTCACTACTAGACTTAAGGTAAAAGTGTTTAGGAGCCTCAAAATACACTTGTTATGAGCTTAATTTAACTCATGATTGTGCTCGTAAACCCAAGTCTGAGCTATACACTAGAGTGAAAGCTTTAACCTTAAAACAAATATACGATAAAAATTTGAGAGGCAAATGGTAAATATGAATCAAGTCCCTTAGGCATATGGTTAAAATAGAGTCCAAACACTCAAGAGTTTCTCAACTTCTATATAGGACAAGGATAAGTAGCATCATCTTATATTCCCTCAAATAACCATATAAATATTCATTGTTCTTAATAACTGTCATTCTCTCTTGCTAAATTTTGCAATTCTCTCTCAAGCTTAGTTAATTTGGTCGTCAAAGGGCAAATATTAAAAGACTCTTTAATATTTAGTTCCATAGGTTTTTCAAGAAGTATAGACGTATAATCATGCAATATCTCCAACTCATCATAATATGCTATCCTCATATGCTTTATCTCAGGTCTAAAATCATTTCATATATCTCTAACTTTTATCATACTAGGCTTAAGCTTAAAGGATTGAGCTTATACTAAACTTAAAGAATTTAGGATCATATAAATTACATTACGGAAATGGTTATCTTATTTATAATATTAAGAGTTTTAACATATGATGAATTTTTTTATTTATAACATAGTTAATTGAAAAAACATAAAGTCATCATAGATCCATCAAAATTATATAGAAAAGGATATTTACAAAGTACGCATATACAAATAATTTAAAATTAAAGGAAAATATAAAAAATCAAAAGTTTTTTCTTAAGCATTCATATGTTTAGATAAATTATAACATAACAACCAAATAATATTGTAAAAAATTTTACATTCTTAAGGTCATAATAAATATAAAAAGTAGAAAAGACAGTTCAAACCAAGACATAAACATATCAGGTTCTATCCAAGTATGTTGTGATAATCAAATCATATATTAAGTAAAGAACGTAATTTTATAATTCTCACATTGATATTTCATAATTTTTTAGTGAGTCTTAGTTGCTATTTATACTTTTGTAATTAGATAAAATTTGAATTTGATAGCATCTTATTGAGATTTTAATTATGATAGAATCTAAAATTATTATAGATTTCGATTTGATTTGTATCAATAGCCTCATACTTCTTATTATAAATTACATTCATAGTTGAGAATAATTTTAAATTATTTTAAAAAATAATATTAAGTTTTTGAAGTATCGATTTACATGATTATTAATTTTAGAATTTAAAGATTTGTTAGAAAGTAAAAGATTTTGAATATGAAACTTAAGCTTTGTAAATGTTGACTCTTATAAACTTAAAGCTCATTAGCCTTTATGCTTCCTTTTTTACAACACATGAAATCTTCTATGCCATTTATGGTGTTCCAACCTTTTGCCATTAATTGAATTTACTAAACATACGACACATGTGCCTTTAGGATCCTTTATTAGACTAGAGAATTGAAGTGACTTTATTTAGACATGCTACTTCGGTGCATGTATGGTTTTGTTTAGAATAAGTGTTGGTCTAAACGTAGTGTTTTTGTGTTATTCCAATATTATTACTGACACTTAAAACCTACAAATCACTTTCTTTAAGATATTTAAGAAAATAATATTGAGCCTATTTATCAAAATAAAGATGAATGAGAAAGAAATCAATATATATGATAAAAAATATAAATATTTAATGAAGTATCTTTAATTCACTTAAATTCTTATCCTTTAAAATTACAAAATACATAAAAATGTAATAGACCGTAATTATTAACAAGCATGTTTTGTAAAAACGTGAAAACAAAAGTATAAATATACAATAAGTATAAATGTTGTGATATGAACAAGAAACCACTCAGAGTAATTAATGTGTGTTATACTTCACACAGAAAGTCACAAATTTGATTCTTCATGGCTCTCTTTCTCCTTTTAGGTTGAGTTAATTCTTTTTTCTCCCAAATTTTTAGATCTCGGTTTAAAACTTCGCCAAATATTCGTTGTAAATTCGAACAAATCTCCTCACTCTCTTCAATTAAAACATGGTGTAGGTAGTATTAGATCATCGTAATAAAAATGTAAAGGAGAGAAAATAAGTAGAGAAACGTGTTGCGTTATTATTTTTTTGGGTATATTACAAAAAATATAAAAATTTACTTAATTTTGTTACACTAGTTAGAACTTAGAAAATTGCTCGTGAGTAACCCTTTACTAATAGTACTAATATGACAAGTCACGTTAGCAAATTTACATGACACTTAGCCAACATGTGTCCTTTTATTGACATTTCACGTTGAATATTAAAAAATAAAATTAAAATATTTACACCTAAAATTGTTTAGGGACCAGCCATTCTACCATTGCTTTCTCCAAAATACTTCTAACCCTTGTGAGCTTCAGATTTCTTCATGCAGTTTCTAGTTTATACTTGAATGGAGTCGAACAAGTGATTATTCTGACCTCTTTTACCCTTGTTTTGTAAGTATATTATTGCTACTTATGAACCTCGTGGCTTATTGGTATAGGAAGTTAGATTTCTTCTCCTCCACCGAATTATGCTTTTTTATATGAGAAAAAATAGCAAAACATTCAATAAGTGGCTAACTTTTACTGAATGCTTGGAGATTTGGGTTGAGTGTCATTAATACAAAGCTTCAAATAAGAACTAGACGCAGTGGCCGGATTCCCTTTGTTATTTTCAAAGAAGTTTAACATGTGGTGAGGACATGCGTAATGAAAAGCATTGGTATACGATATCTTCAGTCTACCCATCCTCAGTACCCAAATCCTATCCATCCCATTCCACCATCCTCAGCCATTAATTTGACATGTCTTGTGATGACTGGCTGCGTGTGGTCCTGTGTCAAACTTAGGGACAGATATCAGAATGGACCGTTTGATATTTAATTGGAATGGACTGTTTGATATCTTAAACTCTACTTTGCATCTGCTTATGCTTATATAATATGGTTTTTTTTTTCCCCCAAGTTGCGATTAAGTTCCATCCGGTGTTAGATATTACAAGAGATGTTGTGAGAAAATTGATAGAATAGGGTATCCTTTTGTTTTATTACATAAATGTTGCTTTCGCATTTAAGGGCTGTATAGCGTCCATGATAGCTAAAGCACCAATCAAATACTTATGAGTGGCTTTTCCTTATCTTTGTGGATAATTACCACAAATTTACATATTTTATATATATTCCCGGAATAAAAAATGTTACGTTGTAGGTTTGTGGGCTCAAAGGCCTCATTCCAGGAGCTTAAAGAATTATCCAACCCAGAAGCTCTTGACGGGCCCCATCCAATG
The DNA here is from genome assembly GCA_025629805.1 of Erythroxylum baracoense. Lineage (NCBI taxonomy): Eukaryota > Viridiplantae > Streptophyta > Magnoliopsida > Malpighiales > Erythroxylaceae > Erythroxylum > Erythroxylum baracoense. Next base: position 9,360,923 of record JAOTAY010000009.1, on the reverse strand, counting down.
CTCAATGATTCCGCCGGATCCTTCATGTCCAAAAGCATCTGACCCCAAGCCAGCAATTACAAACAAACGATCATCTTCTCTTTCTTTTGGGGTTTGGATCAGAAAAATATGTATCAATGGAGGAAATTTGAATTCTTCCAAGAGAAGCACGCCTCGATTCCCGATGAAGTCTCCGGAAAGATCGGCTGCTGCTCCAGCGGCCGTGGTAAGCTGGTCATCGGCTCCGATGACGGCACCGTTAGCTTCCTGGATCGTGGACTCAACCTCAATTTCTCATTCCAAGCTCATTCCTCTTCTACCCTCTTCCTTCAACAACTCAGAGTAAGTAAACTTTCCAATTTCATTTACTTTCAATTTTTTCTATTGAGACTGAATTTTGAATGTGATTCTGGTTGGTTCTGTTTAAACAGCAACGTAACTTTTTAGTCACTATTGGGGAAGATGAATCTACCATGTGCCTCAAGGTTTTTGACCTCGATAAGATTCAACCAGAGGGCACTAGTACAAGCACACCTGATTGCATTGGAATATTGAGGATTTTCACAAACCAGTTTCCTGAGGCACAGGTAGATTTTTCACTTATTTGATTTATTTTAGGCCTCCAACGCAGTTTATTGTTTGTGATGGTGTGATGATGTGACGACGGACTGCAGATTACGTCTTTTTTGGTTCTGGAGGAAGCTCCCCCCATACTACTTATAGCTATTGGCTTAGACACTGGTTGCATTTACGCCATCAAAGGGGACATTGCAAGGGAAAGAATTACGCGTTATAAGCTCCAAGTGGATAATGTATCTGACAGAAGTAATTCCCCTGTCACGGGTCTTGGGTTCCGAGTGGATGGTCAAGCACTACAATTGTTTGCTGTAACTCCGGATTCTGTGACATTGTTCAGCTTGCACAACCAACCACCCAGGAGACAAACGCTAGATCAGATTGGATGCGCTTCTAATGGTGTGACAATGAGTGATAGATCGGTAAGGAGCATTGACATGCCTAATTTTTGTCTTCATATCTTGGTTGCAATGCCATTTCATGTTGGTTATTCTTTCTTTCGTTTCAGGAGTTAGTAATTGGACGGCCTGAGGCTGTGTATTTCTATGAGATTGACGGACGTGGTCCTTGTTGGGCATTTGAAGGAGAGAAGAAATTCTTAGGATGGTTTCGTGGTTACCTTTTGTCTGTTATATCGGATCAGAGAAGTGGCAAAGATACTTTCAATGTTTATGACTTGAAGAACCGTCTGATAGCCCATAGTCTAGGAGTTAAAGAAGTTTCTCATATGCTTTGTGAATGGGGTAACATAATACTTATAATGAATGACAAATCTACTCTGTGTATCAGTGAAAAGGATATGGAAAGCAAGTTAGATATGCTCTTCAAGAAGAACCTTTATACTGTGGCCATCAATCTTGTTCAAAGTCAGCAGGCTGATGCTGCTGCTACTGCTGAAGTACTGAGGAAATACGGAGACCATCTGTATAGTAAGCAAGATTATGATGAAGCAATGGCCCAATATATCCAAACTATTGGTCATCTTGAACCTTCTTATGTGATACAGAAGTTTCTGGATGCACAGAGAATATACAACCTTACAAATTACTTGGAGAAATTGCATGAGAAGGGGCTTGCTTCAAAAGACCATACCACTCTTCTTTTAAATTGCTACACCAAATTGAAAGATGTTGAAAAACTGAATATTTTTATTAAAAGTGAGGATGGTCTTGGGGAGCATAAGTTCGATGTTGAAACTGCAATAAGGGTCTGCCGTGCTGCTAATTACCACGAACATGCCATGTATGTTGCTAAGAAGGCAGGGAGGCATGAATGGTACCTAAAGATCCTACTCGAGGACCTTGGCAGATACGACGAAGCATTGCAATATATTTCTAGCCTTGAACCAAGTCAGGCTGGCATGACAGTGAAAGAGTATGGTAAAATTCTCATTGAACACAAGACAGCAGAAACAATTGAGATACTGATGAGACTTTGCACCGAGGAAGGAGAATCTGCAACGAAAGGATCTTCAAGTGGTGCATACTTGTCTATGTTACCGTCTCCTGTGGATTTTCTCAACATTTTTATTCATCATCCGCAGTCTTTAATGGACTTTCTTGAGGGATATGCTAGGAAGATAAAGGACTCTCCAGCTCAGCTAGAAATTCACAACACACTTTTGGAGTTGTATATATCTAATGACTTAAACTTCCCATCAATGTCACAAGCCAGTAATGGGGTAAATCTTTCTTTCAGAGAAAAATCAGGGGCATCTCCAATGTTGAAAGCATCAAATGGGAAATTAAAGGATGTATGTAAAGACAAAGATCGTTCAGAAAGGCGTCAAAGAGGGCTATGCTTACTTAAAAGTGCTTGGCCGTCTGACCTTGAGCACCCTCTTTATGATGTTGATCTTGCCATAATTCTTTGTGAGATGAATGCATTTAAAGAAGGGCTTTTGTATCTCTATGAGAAAATGAAACTTTATAAAGAGGTCATTGCTTGCTATATGCAAGTTCATGATCATGAAGGTTTAATTGCATGCTGCAAAAGGTTGGGGGATTCTGGTAAGGGAGGTGACCCAACTCTTTGGGCTGATCTGCTGAAGTATTTTGGTGAACTTGGCGAAGATTGTTCCAAAGAGGTGAAGGAAGTTCTTTCTTACATTGAAAGAGATGACATATTGCCTCCTATTATTGTTCTTCAGACACTGTCAAGGAATCCGTGCCTCACACTTTCTGTCATTAAGGATTATATTTCTCGGAAGCTTGAACAAGAGTCGAAGCTGATTGAAGAGGATCGACGAGCAATTGAGAAGTATCAGGTTGGTATTCAAGTTAGTGTGCAAATATATAAGTTATACCTATGTTCTGTCATGGTGATCATGTTTGCTCAATGGTTAAAAGAATAGAAAGAGACAAGGAAAGAGAGAAAGAGAGGAAAAGGGAAAAATAAATGATTTGCTCAATCAGATTCCTCCCATCAGTCTATTTTGCATTTAAATCATCTCAGACTTGGCTTTTGGTAGGGAATCCATGACAGTTAGATAATAATAGAATTAGTTTTTCTTTTTCCAATTTTCTGCATTTTTTTTCATCTTCAGTGGGAAAAGCTATGCCATGATCCAAATCAGTTAATGGTTCGCATGTTCATATTTTGAAAGTAAGAGTAGAAATAAGAGGAAATTGATTCCAACCCAACCCATTTTAATTCTAAATTGTTTCTCAGTTGGGACTTGAGAAATTATTGAAGGGATCCATTATTGTTGCAGGAGAATACATTAGCAATGAGAAAAGAAATTCAGGACCTTAGAAAAAATGCAAGGATATTTCAACTCAGCAAGTGCACTGCTTGCACATTCACCCTGGATCTTCCCGCTGTTCATTTTATGTGCATGCATTCATTCCATCAGCGATGCCTTGGTGATAATGAAAAAGAATGCCCTGAGTGTGCACCCGAATATAGATCTGTTCTTGAAATGAAGAGAAATTTGGACCAGAATTCGAAAGATCAAGATCGATTCTTCCAGCAAGTGAAATCTTCAAAGGATGGTTTTTCTGTAATTGCAGAATATTTCGGAAAAGGGATCATTAGCAAAACCAGCAATGGAACCAAAGATAACACTCTTAGATCAGGCAACACATCCACTAATAGCTTCTGAATATTTGTTTTATGCGTTAGAGTATCGCATTATTCAGTTGGTTGGCATAAATGTCACTGCAAAATTCTGGTTGATCCCAGTGAACAATGTATGGCCGAGGAAATCGTAGTTCTTGGTGCAAAGAAATGTGAGAACAATGAACCAGGAAGTGATCGTTTCGCCAAACTGATTTTATTGGTGGTGGCCAAGAAAGACTTGAGTGCAACAAAAGTTGGATGGTCCTAGAAAAAGAGAAAAGAGAGAATGGTCCTGCTTACTGCTTTGCCATCCAATCCCTAACTTGATATCTTCGTGATGTCAAAAAAGGATGGTGATCATGAACCTGCATTTAACTTGCAATTTGTTTCTTTCCTTTTCTCTTTTTTTTGGGGGGTTTTCGCGTGTGAGTGTCGATCTTCTGTTGGTGCTTTCTGGTTGCAAAGCATCGATTTTCTGGTGATATAGGGAACAGGGTAATAACAGCTGGATTCAAATAATATTCGGTTGAGAGTTATTGCGTTTGGATTGAATGGGAATTGAATTTTTTTATACAAATTGTTACACTTAAAATTTTAGAAATAACAATGGTATTAACGTGTCTTTAGCGGTATAGAAAATATATAAAGATATACTATACCATATTACTGCCTAACTGAGTAATGATCCTCAATTACTTCAATTTTTAGACATAATGAATAACAATTAATCATTGTAATGAGTAATTTAGTTCAGTTGACTTGAAAGCAAAACACAGTCATCACGCTTTACCTAGTACAAGTATTTTGACTGTTCTAACGCCTAATTCAATCAGTTTACTTTCATAGAGGTTAACTAGCTCCCAAAATAATAAAAAAATCAAATTTCCTAAAGTTTTTCGAAGTGTAAATATCAGCTTTTTTTAATAAAACTTAAACACATTTATACGTATTAAAAAATCTCAGAAAATATTCAAGAAGTTTTTCCAAAATATCCCTCTTGAAAATTCAAATAATAATCCTTTAAAATATGCAATGTTCATATAAATTGAGCCCCTAAGTTGATTGAATAATCAATGTAAGGTTATAAGAAGTTACAATGCTCTTGATGCCATTTAACTGTCGACTTATCCTTTAATCTTCTTGATTTTGCTCTTTGGCCTTTTTTCTTTCACTTAAATCAATGCTATGTTTAATATTTCTTCAATGATAACACAATTTTGGTTCTTGATACATGAGTGATTTTATTTGCTTGTCTGGATCACATTGTCTTCATTTGTATTTCACTTCTTATCCTTTGACAATTTAACTGTTGTTATTAATAAAAATATGTTTCGTTAACCATGGATGGATTCCTTTGAAGGCAGAATAAACAACTGGTGCAACAGGTCTCTAAGTTATGAGGGAAGACTACAATTGGTAAAGACAATACTGAGCAACCTAGCAAACTACTAAATAAGATACATATCACTACCAAGAAGAGTGCTGAAGGAGATGGATAAAAAACTGAGAAACTTTCTGTTGATGATTAGGAAATGGAAGCAAAAAGGTAAAAGTGAGCTGGAACATATTGTGCAAGCCAAAAAAACAAGGGGGCTCAGGAGTACAATCAACAAGATTATTAAATAGAGGAAGCCAGGCCAAGAATCTGTGGAGGTTATGCAGCAAGAAGGCAGCATATAGAAACTGGAAATGAAGCAGAATATGACATGGAACTTCAAGCAAATCTTAAAGACAAGACAGTGCATGTAGAGTTTAATAGTACACAAGATCAGAAATGGGGAAAATACAATGTTCTGGTTTGATAATTAGCATTCAAAAGCCCCTCTATACAAAGTTGAGGAGATGCATAGCCTAAAGCTGGTGGTGAGATCAGATGCCAAGGTTAGTAGTTTAATCAGAAATAATCAATGGTACTGGCCCTATCACAGTAATAGAAATGTAGAAATGTTGATGGGAAACATGCCAAATCGTCAGGTTTCTAAACAAGATGATGTGCAGTGGATTGCAATGGGCTTTAAGACATTCATAACAAAAGCATGCTGAATTTTCCTATAAAGGGAAACAAGTAACAGAGTAAGCTGGAGAAATATAGTATGGGATTGTGATATGAACCTTTCA
>JAOTAY010000009.1:9340507-9353720 GCA_025629805.1 Erythroxylum baracoense | reverse complement strand
CATCGGTTAACTACAACACTGATGTTAACTATTCCATCTAGATATGGGGGTTATGTGGTATATAGTGATGCTTCGCACCAGGGATTAGGGTGTGTTCTCATGCAACATGGAAAAGTGATAGCATATGCATCGAGGTAGTTGAGGTATCATGAGTTCAATTACCTAGACATAATCTAGAACTTACTGTAGTAGTATTTGCCTTGAAGATATGGAGATATTATCTGTATGGAGGGACATTTCAAATATATACTGATCATAAGAGTTTGAGGTATTTATTGAGTTAGAAAGAGTTGAATATTAAACAAAGAAGATGGATTGAATTGTTGAAGGATTATGACTGCACAATTGAGTATCATCCAGGTAAAGCTAATGTAGTAGCTAATGCATTGAGCAGAAAATTGGATAGTAGTGTAACACAAGTGCTGTTATCGAGGTTGCCTAACTTAGTTCAATCAAGAGCATTAAATGTTGAGTTAAATTGGGGCAAAATGAGGCATTATTGACTACAATGAAGCTGAGGCTGATGTTGTATGACAAAATTAGAAAAATTCAAAGCAAAGATCCAAAAATTATCAAGCTTATTGAGAAATTGAAAGTGAATTCAAATTTTGAGTTTGAAGTGAGGGACGAGACATTGTGGTTGAAATAGAGACTATGTGTACTTGATGTGGAAAATTTGAGAAAAGAGAATCTTAAGGAAGCTCACATAGCAACCTATGCTATGCATCATGGTACTACCAAGATGTATAACACGCTGAAACAGCATTTCTGGTGGCTAGGGATGAAGAGACAAGTGGTTGAGTATGCGGCTAAGTGTTTAACTTGCCAACAAATTAAGGCAAAGCATCAGGCTCCGGTTGGGAAGTTACATTCATTTCCTATTCCGAAGTGGAAATGGAAGAAAATTACTATGGACTTTATTATAGGATTGTTGAGAACTTCGAGGTAACAACATTCCATATGGGTTATTATGGATCGATTGACAAAGTCGACCCATTTCTTACTAATGGGAGAGACTAATACACTGGATTAGTTAGCTCGGAGATATGTAAATGAGGTAGTAAGATTACATGAAGCCCTAGTGTCAATTGTATCGAGCAGGGATCCTAGATTTGCTTCAAATTTTTGGATAAGCTTACAGACAGCCATGGGTAAGCTTCTTCAAAACTTTGAAGTAAATCTAGGAACTTTAGTACTGCATTTCATCCTCAAATAGATGGATAGATAATTAAGACTGTTGAGGATATGCTCAAAGCTTGTGTATTAGAGTTTCAAGGAGCATGGGATCAGTATATAGCTCTGATTGAGTTTGCTTATAATAACCATTATCACAGTAGTATCCAAATGGCTCCATACGAGGCGTTATATGGAAGAAAATGTTGTTCGCCTCTGTACTGGGATGAAGAGGGTCTAAGAATTGTTGAAGGCCCGGAACTGATTCAAGATACTATTGATAACATGAAACTGATCCAAAATAGAATTAAAGTGGCTCAAGATAGACAAAAGAGTTATGTGGATAAACACCAGAGAGATATGGAATATCAAGTGAGAGAAAAAGTGGTTATAAGAGTATCACCTTAATGAGGAGTGCTGAGGTTTAGTAAAATGGGTAAGCTCAGCCCTAGATACATTGGTCCATATGAGATTATCGAGAGATTTGGACCATTAGCATACAAGTTATCACTACCTACTTAAATGGCTCAGATACACAATGTGTTCCATGTAAGTGTGATTAGGAGATATTGGTCTGATCTGACACGTGTTATCAGCTCAGGAAGTTCAAATAGCGAGTAATCTGAGTTATGTTGAGGAATCGGTAAAGATAGTGGGATATTAGATGAAGCAACTGAGAAACATAGTGATTCCATTGGTGAAAGTACTTTGGAAGAATCATTCGAGTGAAGAAGTTACATGAGAAACAGAGGAGCACATGAGGAATCAATACCCCTACTATTTAAACAATTAGGTAAGAATTTCGAAGACGAAATTTCTTAAGGGGTAGAATTGTAATATCTCGATTTTTCATACTAAGGGTTAGACCCTAGATTTTTGTAAATGAGAAATAGCATTGAGAAATTAGGAAACGCAGTTCATGCTCATACATATCATTAGCTACACAAACACGCGAATTATTGATTTTTTTATACACATTACAATGACTGTACATGCACTCATTTGACATATTCAAGGTATAAATGATTTTAAAGTGATTATGACGTGAATAGTGGGTTTTATGTCTTGATTTTTGATTTGGTGAATTATATTATTGATTTAGATTTTTTGGTGAAAATTGAAAATTTTCTAAAATTTTAGGTCTTTTTTGGACTAGAAAAAATGCTAAGTGACAAGACAAATTAATAAATGGTAGTAAAAATAAGTGAAAAATGGTAGTAGAAATAATTGACAAGTGGCTTTAGGATTTATTGATAATTGACATTGAAAATTGGGAGACAATTGGATTAGAAATTGGGTGACAAATAGACTAGTTATAAAAAGGACCAAGTGTAACCATGGGGAGGTGATAAGTGGCAAGTTACAAGTGCCACTACCACTCACCATACTCACCCACGACACTAACCTAATTGAAGAACCATCTTTCATTTTCTTCTTTGGCTTAATGCTCTCTCTTCATTTTCGTTCTTCTCTTCTTCTTCTTCATAATTTTTCTTACCAACCCTCATCATGTTGATCTTGCCCAACTCTTTCACTTTGTTTCTTCAAGAACCTTGTTATCTCTTCTTCTTGATGAAACCTAACCTAACCCACCCTAGAAATATGATGATCATATATGCATGGGGAGTTAGGGTTTACGAGATTTTGAAGAATGTTGGAGATTAATCAAGTAAGTTATACATTAATCTTCATTGGTTGTTGTGACTAAGACAAATATGATGATTATTTTTAGATTGAATGATATGAAAAAGGTGTTAAATATATGTGTATCATGGATGAATAAATGGACATACTCATGTCCTATTTTATGTAAATGGTGAGTAGTAATTTATGAATTGATATAGAGATGATTTTTGAGATGGATTGATAGTAAAAATGGTGATGAATGAGTGATAAAAGTTGATGAATGAATGTATATGTCTATGTCCTGTTTTATGTTGATGAATGAGAGCTGGAAAAAATGATGGATGAATGTATATATTGTGTTCTTATTTTGAGAGTATGAAAACTATGAGTTATAAGCTATTATATAGAGGAAATAGGTTGTGAATTAAGGGAAAATGAAAGTGAAATTTATATTTAAGAAAGATGTTAGGTAATGTTCTTGAAATGGAAAGAAATAAGAATTTGGTGTAATCAAGAATAATGATGATATGTTCTGTTTTTGTGTGAATGATCAACCTTAAGTTATGAGTTGTCTTATAAATGGTATTGAGATGAAACTGAGGTTATAAACTCTAAATGATTAACTGTGCATGAAATGTCTTGAATATAGTATGGAAAGAGTTAAGAATGCATGTATGATAGAATTATGTGTATGATAAAGAAACAATCAAGTAGAGTTTTGTGAGTTTTAATACAATCAATATGGTAGTTAGATTTGTGTGAAATGAAGTTGTATAAATGCATATGAAATTTTGAAAATTTGGAGTGTAAATAATGTTACCATATATGTTGAATTCGTGGATAAATGAAGGAAGACAGACAGGGCACGATCGTGGCATAGTCCCCACGATCATGGCATGGAAAAAATTGGGTTCTATCATAATCGTGACAAAGTCCCCACGATCATGGCAGAGTCCCCATGATCATGGTCAGTTATACGAGCTTCTACTACGATCGTGGGGAGGTCCACCACGATCGTGGGCAGGCATATTGAGAGAAATGTTGCCTTTTTAGTGATGTATGAAATAATTAATGCTAAGGTGCTTTTTTATGATGTATTTAGGCTTAAATGAGGCTTTAAATGAACCTAGTCTGATGATGGATTAGGTGATTAAAGTGAGTAAGGTGTATTAAGTATAAAAGAATGATTGCATGATGATGTTAAATGGTCATGAGATGTGAATTAAGGAAATATACCCGGAATATTCAAATTGAACATACATTACACATGATACATATACATATATATATGAATGAATGTTTATGTGATTGTGCAAATTAGTAATATGTGTAAATGTGTATTGCACGATATAGAAGCATAAATAGAACGATCACATTCATAAATTACTGGGACACCGAGGCAATAGCTATCTGGAGCACACTATGAGTAAGCTAGATTTTCTCACTAAACTTGATTGTAATTGCTTAAATTTCAAATATTGAACTGATAATCATGTGTATATGATAATTCCGGACATTGATGGTCCAAGGAGTTCAATAATTGGGAATGTATTGGAAGTGCTTCATTGAATATGAATAAGAAAGAAATAAGTGTACTCAACATGATTGTTGAATGCCGAACTTAGGTCTGATGAAATGTGAAAGTGATGGTACATCATAAATGAAAGTGAATGATTGTATATGAAGTGATAATTGATGCATTTCATTACATGGTATACATAATCAGATAAAGGCAGTTGTGACTGGAGTAGCTAGTGAAAAATAACTTAAAGCTTAGAATGTGTATAAGAGCCGCAAGCTCACTAGTAAAATGAGCCCGATATTCACAACAGATACGGGATAGTTAAAAAGGCACTCGGTCATAACAACGTAATAATTGAATGAGTCACTTGTGCATTGCATATACATTTGGAATTGTATGTTTAAATGATCGAGATGAATTGTTTGAATTGTTCTGAATGACAAATGTGAAATAAATGAACAACAATGATATTTGATGCAATATGATGATTAGTGAAATGATGTGCATTATGCGATGATATGAATTATCTGTGAACTATTCGTGAGATTTGATATAAGTGAGTGCATCGATGATAGTTCGCTCACTGAGTTCGCAAAACTCATCACAATTGCAACGTGGATTTTCAGGTACGAGAGAAGAGACCTAGCTATTAAGACGTTCTAGAAGAAGTTTAGTACTGCATTTTTGGATTGAAGAAATGGCTCAAAGGTCGGTCAGCTGAGTCTGTGGAGTTTAGATCAAATGTTTTTGTATAGATCTCATGTCATGTAGAGCATGTTGTAAAGTATAGTAAACACTCAAATGTTTTTGAATAGTGTATATATGTATGGATCTTGTAAATGAAAAGCTACAGTGTATTATGTTTTTATAAATGGAATGAGGAATTGAGTTTTAGATATTGTGTTATTCATGTTTTATATTTTGATGCCATATATGTGAATGTGTCTACTTTAATGCACCACTTTCATGGAGTATGTGCTCGAACGTCCACCGGATGTCGGGTAAATGCTACCTGGTAGTGGTGCGTTACATATAAAATGGTTCCGACTGTCATGTGGCAATGAGACTCACTTTTTAGTTAACTAAAAAAGTTAGTTATATGGTAGTGGAACCTAATTTCTATTTAAAAAATAAAAAATAATGCCACATCAGCATTGATGTGGTATTTAACTAATAGGGAGTTAACCCTATCAAAAATTCCATCCACCTAGGGTATGTTTTGAACATTTTGAAAACATTAGGGTTTAATTTGAGCACTTCAAAATTTTAGGGTTAAATTTGCATACTCTAAAATGATAAGATTTGCGTTGAATTTTATTGTAAAAGTTTACGTTTAAAATTTACTTTTAGCTTAAAAATTATCCTCAAGTATCAATGTCCTCTCTTGAGGTACCTTAACACCTGATTGAAGTTACTAAGTGTAATTAACCTATTAGTTATAATATTTGTCTTATATATTATACCATTAGATATAGATGTTTATTCTTTTATTCTGTAAATATTACTTAAAACCTTTTGGTGTTTTATACAATTCCTAAGATTGAATCTATAATGGCCAAGCATAAATCTAAAAATTAAGATCAAAGAGACTAAATTCAATCTAGTCAATAATTAATTGTGCATTAATAATTGAAATATCTAACATAAGCTACATCCTTAAATCTAACTAGGAATTAGCTACATAACATAATGAAAACAAAAAACTAAACAAAACAATCTTATCATTAAAGAAAGTAGAGAAGAAAAAACTAGAAAAGATGTTCCTAATTCATCTAAGTTAAGGTGGATCTCCTCCAATCTAACTCTTAATATTTTCTGGATGACAATAAACATTAAAATTTTTAACTATGAAAAATGACTGCCAAGAGCCTCTCATAAGCTATCTTTCCCTTTAAAAATTTTCTTTAATAAACTGTAATAAGAGTATTTATAGGCTATGGTTACAATATATTCTAAGGTGATTAAACTTGTACTTTACTCTTCTTATAAATCACAAGTCCAGTGTTTGTCTAGCCTACACACTAGCACTAATTTGCTTTTGCTCTAAAAATAATAAATTGTAATCGACGTCGGTCTCACTCCTACATCCAACATCAATTTGGTCCTTCTTCTCCATTCTCCTCCAATGTCTTACATTTTCAAGCTTGAGTTGATCTTTAATGCTTTCTACAATTTTCCCCATATTAGTTTCATGTTGACTCTGTTATGTCCTCAATTAGACAATTATCAAGAAATTTTCATTCAAATGTGAAATTAGGTAAAAGACATAAACCTCCTTTGTAGTTTAGGAAACCTTAGAAAAACTCCTTAATCTTTAAAATTCTAGAAAAAGAACTCATAGTTTTAATTTTTCCAAAAACATGCCTTCTATTAGACTTTGATTAAAAAAATAACAAAAAATACATATGTTGTAAACATCATACTTATATTATGAACATCATATTTATAATGATCAAATGCTATTTATATGATTCAATACTATTTTTAAACTCGAGCTGAATTAAGTAAATCTAAATAAAGTTAATAATTTGTTATAATTATTTTAAATTATTAATTTAAGTTGTATTGAATTAGTTTAGGTCGAGTTTAAGAGCTAACTTGGGTTTGTATATTAGTGACATTTGATTATTCCATGCTTTATGTTCATACTGCGTGTGTTTCATTATTATTTTTAATCAAAGTCTAAGAGAAATATTTTTTTGGAAAATTAAAACTAAAAAGGATTTTTTCAAAAATTTTGAAGATTAGGGGTTTTTCTAAGGTTTCTTTAACTGTAAAGGAGCTCTATATCTTTTACCTTAAGAAATTTTGCCTCAAATTATCAACTACAAGATAATGAAACAAATATAAGAAAATATCATATAATTAATATAAAACATACTATAAGAGTGCTAAATTACAAACTAATTCAACCCCTATAAACATGCAATGTAAGGACTTATCACGAGCCCCCACACTTAACATAATTTTTTGTCCTAAAACTATTGGAAGTAATAAAACTTAACTATTATACTTCGTAGGTGTATAATAGCATTTAACATATGTCATAAGTCTTTAAACCTCTAGGTGTCTTTAAAAGAGCTATAGTTTCCCAAGAGTTTACTTAAGAGGAATTCCGATTATTAAACTATGATTGATTATCAAGAAATAAAATTAACCTAAAGTATCTATGTCGATGTGAACCCCATAAATTGATATCTAGAAACCCACGAACAAGTTGTTGAAAGGAATTTCTGGGAAAGCTTAATCAATTTTTTTTCAAGAAAAACCTTGACCAATGTTTAGAGAAACATGAACCAAAGTTATAAAAGAAGAATATTGACGCCACACTCTAGAAAAGATGAGATTGAGAGTGATAAATCAGATGAATGCTATCAGGAATAACCTTGATAAGTTCCAATTCTTGTACAAAGGATGACAATTATATAGGCTAAAGAAAACCATAATCAATGTCCTATTAATGATTTATTCCTAAAAAAAGGAAATACCTAAGATTTAGGAAAGCCTTTTCAAAACTGATTCCTAAAGCCAATATAGAAAGCAGTCTTTTAGGCATGCCCAAATTAGCTAGAGATCTCTTGAAATCATCAAAATAACATAGTCTTCTAATTAGGCCAAATAAACAACTAATTAGGCCTATTTAATGCTTGAATTAAGGTGATAGGGCTGATTGATTTCTCTAAGCCCAAATCAACCTCTATTGTTGCTTGTTTAGCCCAAACATCTTCAATCAGTCCATTAAGAGTTTCCTTCATCCTTTTAGTTTTAGCCCGAGTTATGGGACCTCTACCAATGTGTAATGGATCATCGAAATATGTTGAACCAGATTGCACCATCCTTTGCATGTCCTTAGCTGGGTTTCCATCATATGTCCTCTCTTAAGGTGCATATTGATTGCAAAAACAATCTACTTGTTTTATGATAAAAATCGCAAGTATATGAGTCATTACTAATAGTAAAAAGTGGATATTGTCCCACAGAGAATGCGCTTAGGCACCACTTAATTCAGATTGTGCTTTTTTTATGACTCTAATTTGAATAATAGACTGAAAAATAAACTAAATCAAACAAACTAGCAACGAACGAATAATGTAACAATGGAAATCCGTCAAGAGAAATTAATCAAGTTATGAGAGATAGGATTTTACATATCATTAATGCTAATATAGCTAATTATATGTTTATGGGGTGTCGGTTCTAGAAGATCTTAGGGTTGATTACTCTCTCTTGAGTTATAACCCTTCTTTAAATTGTAAACCATAATCGAATTAAGGATTCGCAATCTCTCAAATCACAAATTACCTATATTTCTAAAGCTCTCTAATAAACAATCAGGTCTCGCACAGGATCTCTCTCCATGAAATTACTGACTAGATTGATTAAGTGGTCAATTAGATCTCCCAACTCTTATTAATCTGATCAAATCATTTTATTTGGCTCAACCTCTCGATTTGTTACCGAAGCATACAATTACATTAATGAATCATAATACCTAAACAAAATAAACACAATTCAATGAGATTAATATTAAATATAAGTAAAATGCCGAAGGAAAGTTAGAACGTCATTAACAACTTGAAATCTATAACCTATAACCCATTCCAACCTTACACATTAAATGAATAAAAAGCGAAATGGGGAGGTGATAGCCTGTCGCTTACTACCAAATAATAAATTACTAACTACCAAACTATGCAGTAAATGGAGAGCTAGGGGTGAACCACAGAAAGCAAGGATGAAAATGCTATTTCAAATGTTGCAAACAAAAGAAAACAAAACACCCTGAAATGTTGAAAATGAAACACTAAGATGTAATGAATGTAAACGAAAAGAAAAACATAAAGCAAATTGAGAAAAGACTAATAACAATGGTAAAGAAGTGGGTTGACGACATCTCTGGGATTCCGGGATGTTTATTGATCCTTGAATCCAATTAAAAGGGTACTCTCATCATGGTGTTAGCCTATGGATTCAATGAAGCTCTCTAACCCTTAATTTCTTTAAAACAGGCAAAACTATTAAGCTTGAGAAATGCCCCGATCTCCATTATAACCTAAAATAGGCTCTCTAAGTTCAATAGCGAAGATGCATTAGGTACTAAAAAACTATTAACTTAGCCATCTACTTATAAGCTCGGAAGGTGTAACCTAAAGGTACTGGATTCTATATTAGTTGATTAAGTATCCTAACAAATTCAACTAACTTATTGCTACTTTCGAGAATCACTATAGACTATTACATGTCACACGCTCAACCCTAGCCTTCAGATTAGCAAATTACCAAAAGGGTGATCAAACCTATAAGCAACTCCTAATTCATGACATTTATCCTAAATCCCAAACCAGCCTAGACCTACAAGCACCAATACAAAACAAGTTTAACTCCATTCTCACAATTTCCATCCCTTCATCCTTATATTATCTCCAAACCCTAAGTAGTCTAGTCACAATGTTCATATTAAGCAAAATAGAAATTAAATAAAAAAAACTCATAATTGAATAAAATCAAGGCTGAAAATTGTAAATGAAGTAATAAAAACTAAAATTCAACACTAACTTAATAGAAATAAAAACCCTTTATGCTAACAAATAATTAATCATAACCCAAATTAAAAAATCTAAACTAATTGCATCAAAATAAAAGTTCCAACACACATAACTGTTATACCCAAAAAGTTCTAAAAAGACCTAGCTATCCTACTCACAAGTATGCTAGATAGTTGTAGTTAATAACCTAGGGTCGTCTGATATGTGTCTAATTATTGATACATTTAATCATTTATATTTAGCGATTAATGACATGAAATTGCTTAAGACACTCACTTTAATTAATATATGATTTTAGGTACGATTTGGAAACAAAGAAATTAAAGTGAGTAAAAAGGATTATATTTTGGCTATTTTCTGAAAATTAATTTTTACTTGTCTTCATGGAGCAGGAATGATAAATATTAGAGCAAGTAATTAATGCCAAGAAAAAAAGGGACATATGTTGAAAATACAAGAAGATTAAAGCTGAAGTATGCGGTAGTCCATGAGCTAAACGACAGGGTGAATTAAATGTAAGCAACATGCGTTTCATGCAAGAAAAACAACATGAAAGAGGAGTAGAATCATGAATAAAATGACGCAAAAGCCAAGTGAGGAAAAACAACCAAAACGTAACATAAAAATAAGGAGCAGAAAACGCTAGCATTAATGTATGTGTTAACAACACATGCGTTCAATGCTAGCGTTGAAAACTAGCATTTAACAAAAGTTAAGAACCTACAGGGTGTGTGGACACAAACTTTAATTGTCCCATCACGCTACAGTGAACAAAAAAGGGCATAACCTTGCGGCAGAGTGGGGGACGTGTGGCGATAACAAAAGAAAACAAAGAGTAGCGTGAGAAGAGAAGGAGGGTGGCGGCAGAGGTGAGTAGCGTGAATAGTTTAGATGGCCAAACCTTAATGTTTAATTGTCCCATCAGCTACAGTGAAGAGAAGAAGCTTGGCCAGTGAAGAAGAAACGACATGAGCTGCGTTAGGGATATTAATGGGGGCTGAAGCATTTTTCTAGGAGAGACTCAGAGGGTTAAAGGTCTCGATATTGGTTCAGAGGTGACATCGACGTCGATGACTCAAGTTAAGTGTATTTTCTTATTTTTTGTTGTTTTTTTCTCATTAGAAATTGATTGTGTTATCTTATGTTAATTGATTTGGGTTTTGTGTATGGATAATCAGATTTTTGTTATTGTTCGGTATTTATGTATGAACCCATTTGGTATTACGAAAGGATGATTTTAATGCATTCATCGAATCGTTTAATTGCATACCCATTGCTAGAATTTCGATGTAATCTGTAATTATTATGTTGAAATTCATGTGTAGCGACTAATGACTCGTAATCATTAGGGATAACATGACCTAGGTTAACTGACGCATCGTATGTGGTTGTTTTCTTGATTAATTGGTTTTCCTAATTCGTAAAGCTACTACCTAATTAAATCTAGAGATCACATCCTAGGTTATTTGGTGGTTAGGTTTAATTAACGATCCTATCTTGATTAAACAAAACCTAAGGGAAAACTTAAGTTAATTACTAACCCACGATTAATAATTGCTAGGAGAGGTTTGAGAATAACAAATCATTCAAATATGCTTAATTAGGGTGTAGGCTGAGATTGAACCAAAGAACCGAATCCCTACCAAATTCCCTAATTTTATCATTTTTTACATGTTTTCTTTAATTTGTTTTTAGGAGTCTAGCTTCATTTTATTTTCATATTTCAAAATCCAAACCCCCTATTTTTCCTAAACACTGATTAATTTCATTTCATAAGCTAACCAAACATCCTCTATGGGATCGACCTAGACTCATTACTGCTACAATAGTAGTCTAGTTATTTTATTTTGACTAGTATCATGATGCGCAAGTCAATTTTGGCGCCGTTGCTGAGGAATGCGGTGTTTTAGTTTTTGTTTGTAATTTAATTAGTTTTTTGTTTATATTTGTTCGTAATTAATTTATTTTTAGTTATTTCGTGATCCTTTCTTTATTCTATTTCATGTTTGTGATTAAAAAAATTGATATGGATGGAAGTAATTTCTTTTATAACTCATATTCTTAATCTTATAACAATGTTTAGACTAACCAACCTAACTTTTCTTATGAATGGGATAATTATCAGAATTACTTCCATGTTAGTTTGTAGGATGCACAACAATTCTCATACAGACCAGAAGCTTCCTATCACGACTCCGATCTATCTCTGGAAGAGTTGATTAGTATTATGAACGCTAATACTTTACAATTGCAGCAGAATACTCTATAATTCCAGCAGGATAGAGGGCAATTTCTAGAAACTACATGGTCTAGTGCCCAAGATTCGGAGAGCCAACATGACTTATGTACATCTTTAGAAGAAATACTTAATATTATGGCTACTAATAATCTTCAAATTCAACAGGATATGCAGCAGTTCCAATATAATATGCAATAGCTATTTTAGCAAGTTGTACAACAAATTTGAGAGGATGCTCTGCAATTCCAGCAAGATGCATTGCCTCGATAGGGAGATGTCAATCATCTGGAACCACAAAGCGAAGAGGAGTATTCGTATCAACCTGAGGTGTACCCAATGAATGTTTGTGTAAAAAATTTATAAAGTGATGAGGAGCTTAAGAATTTTGAAGTCAACCCTCAACGAATTGCTTATGTAGAAGAAACTAAGGAGGAGCTCAAAGTAGAAAAAGATACATCTTTTAGCTCAAAAGTAAGTACTGAGTTCCATTTTATTTTTGAAACTAAATCTTCACCTTTACATAACAGATTGAAGGAACTAAATGAGAAAGAAAAAGGTGAAGAGATGTTCAAAATATTTCCCAAGTGCATGAATTCAGTTGAGATTGAAAGTATAAGGATATGGAAGGAGCTAAATGGGAACGATTATCAACCAATACCCTATCCTGAAGAACCTCATGTTGAAGAACCGCATGTGCCATCAGAAGATCATAATTTTGTCAGGTGAGAAGAAGAATGAGTTGAGCCAGCGACCCTAAACAAAGGCATTTCTTGGGAGGCAACCTAAGGGAAGTAAAATCTTTTCTTTAAATTTTCACATTTATTTTTTTTATGC
Source organism: Erythroxylum baracoense (assembly GCA_025629805.1). Lineage (NCBI taxonomy): Eukaryota > Viridiplantae > Streptophyta > Magnoliopsida > Malpighiales > Erythroxylaceae > Erythroxylum > Erythroxylum baracoense. The sequence goes on along the minus strand of JAOTAY010000009.1, from coordinate 9,340,780 downwards.
ATGTGTTTTTCTTTGTTGGTTTATTTTTGCTTGCTTTTAAGTTTTCAATAAAAATGAGAGAGAATAAAACAAATAAAGAAACATTAGCTTGTTTTTTATTGCTTCTAGGATTATTTAATTATGAGTAGAGAATGAGTTCACTAGAGAATTTCATAGCAACTTTAGCATGTACTTTTACTCTTTTAATTGATTGATATGCATTATCTTTAGAAGAGTAGTGACTAGTGGTAGACAAAGCCAGTGAGATTTTGAGCCTTATTAGACTGAAACATC
>JAOTAY010000009.1:9307710-9327267 GCA_025629805.1 Erythroxylum baracoense | reverse complement strand
TCTCACTACCAAAATCACCAAAACAAAACATGAACCTATCCACACTTCTCATGTACTGCTCGAAATGTTCTAAGAAAGGTTTCAGGGTCCAACATTAATCATCTCCAAAAGATATATCATAACCCTCTTTATTTTCCTTTTTCTTTTTTACTTGTTGCTGCAAATATTTTCCAATCATGTCACGTACATCAAGTGGTACTTTTTTGCAAGAAGCAATATTACCCTTAACACCAGCAAGATGTTCTTTCATTTTAAAAATTCCTCCCCCTTTAAATATTCTACCACAAAACATACAGTTATATTTGACATTCCCATCAGATGCTTGAGAAGAAGAAAAATAATTCCATACTAGATCGGACTTACCATGAGTAGATGATGCAATATTCATCGAATCTTTTTCTAATGATTCTATATTCTCTATTATGATTTAACCCAAAAAGTACAAAAAAGAATTAGGTATACTATGGTCAAGACAAAAGTCTCTTACTTAAAATAATTCTCGTCATCAACAGTCACAACTCACAAGTCACAAGCTTAAAATTATTCTTTAGGATATCCTTTTTTAACAATTTATAAACCTTATCTCATTGACTAAGGTAAATTGTAAATATATAAAATTGTTTTTTATTCTCTTTCTCATGCATGTGACTAATTTCAAAAAATATAAAACCAATCTTTGAAGTCTATAATTTTGTGTTTTTGCATTTATTTAAGTGATTAAAGAGATAGAATATAGAAGAAAGTGGACCCCTAATTAATATTTGCCTTTGGTTTCATATGTATGAGAAATATTTGCAATAGTCAACAAAAGAATTTTTCATTTTCTCAAAAAATTCAATTAAAAAATAAAATAACTGAGTAAATGAAAATTTCAAAGGAGATTCATAAATAAGGATGAAGACCAGGTATTAACTTTGTCCAACACTCATATGATCAACTTTTATAAGTTCAATTGGTTCGACACAACTTGAAATCAACATATCAGATACATTTACAATATTAAACAAAAAGAGAAAGAGGGAATAATGATTGATGAGAAGGCAACAATAAGACCCACTTGCTCCATTGGATGAGTATGATATGAAGTGTTAATGCCATGGAAGGGGAAGCATGCACTTTTAGAAGCAGTGGTTCACCAACTTCTTTAGGTTCTTTTATTTCTTTAGGTTCTTTTACACAGTGAATGAAATCAATTAACATACATTGAAAAAAACTAACAACAGAATAATGAAATTGTGAGAATTGAATAAATCATTTAGAAATTCTAAAACAAAAGACTTGAACCAAATCACATACATACACCAAATACCAAATACCAAATACACTCACCTTTTAAGCTTTGCTCCAGCAATTACTTGCATCACTTCAAAATTGTAACTTGCCAAAATAGATACACAGATGACTGTTATTTTGCCAAAATATTGTAATTGTAGTTTTCGTTCAGAATTGTATATATAACACAATGTTAAAGAAGACTAATTAATCAATAACTATGAATAAAGTAGAGATCTTCCATACTTGGTACATATCATTATCTTTTAAACATATAAAAAACTTAAATAACACAGTTTCACTCCAAAACAAATTCTCCTAAACATTATCTCCTAACATAGTTTCACTCCAACACAAACTCTGTATTTCACTCCAAAGCAAACTCTCGGATTCAAGTTGAAGCCATAGTGTTGATAAAAAGAAGATCTGGCCACCTCCACCAGCCTTCACTAGCAAATGCAGAGTCTCTAATCTACACCAAGCAACTCAAAACCTTTAGCCTCACTCCCAATTCTGGTTTTATTCATAAACCCAGCAGCTATCTCCTTCAACCATTAGCTTCACTCACGCAGAAAACACCCAAACAAGCCGCCTTCACCCACACACGCCACTCACCTGTGGCATCCACAACAACTCCAGCAGAAATCAAAACTTCAAAGAAGCAGAAACAGAGCTATCTTGAACGTATTTTGATAAAAGACAACAAACCCAGAACCTCTTTTCTGACGAATAAACAAATAGCGAGTAGTAAAATAAAACAATATAAAATGAGAGAAAGAGAGCAAGCATTAAGGCCTAAGCACAAAGCTAAATTCTTTTTCCAAGATAAAAAAAAGAATTAGCAATATCCTTTAAAGAAATCAAATGTAAAACCAAACGTAGATAAGAAATTTACCTACCGAAGATGGAGGCGATGAGATCTGCGACAAGGACGGCGAAGAGAAGAGAGTAGCTGCAAGCAGAGAGAGTCTTGTTCTTTAAGAGTCTGGCGAAGATGATAGATGCCTAGAAATGGAAGATGACGGCGAGATCTGACGAAGATGGCAAAAAGAAGGATGACAATGACAAATCCCAAAGAGCAACAATATAACATGACAAAAAAAAACACAGATCAAAGTCGCCCTTATCAGTTGCCCTCGCCCTCGCCCTCGCTAGTCGCCCTCACCCTCGCCCTCACCAATCCCCCTCGCCCTCGTCAGAGAACAAAGTCGCCCTCGCCAGTCGTTCTGAAACATTGAAGGGGCGACTGGCGAATTAGTGAATTAGGTTTTAGGTATATTGTTTTCATCGAATCGGTGTAACCGACCGGTTCACCAACAAACCGGCCGGTTTTTATACATACAGGTTTTTTGTTAAAACCGAACCTGACCACAGATCAGTTCAGACTTTTTCAAGTCGGACCGATCGGTCTAGTCCGGTTTTAACAATATTGCTCTACAATTACTAGAGAGACAGTTAAGCAAGGAGTGTTAGCTCCTTTAGAGCCTAATTTATTTATAATAGGTTTTGAATATTTTAATTATCTAATTGAAATTAAATTCTAATTTTAACTACACTTTAATTAGAATTGCGATTAATTCTAACTAAATGTCAATTATGCCTAAATATGATTCAATATCTCATATTAATCTTTATTTGTTAAATATATCATATTTAATCATAAATTTTCTCAAACTTTACAATCAAATCCAATGTGATTAAAATACCTTTTCTCTCTTTCAACTCATTCTTTGTGTATGACACTTTAAGTTTTCAAATATGTTAACAATAGATATAAATCATAAATTTAAATCATATTTAGAATTAATTAAATTAAACTCTTTTAATTTTTCTTTAATTTTCTAATTAAATAATTTTTTGCCCATAGTTGACATATAACAATACATTACGACCTTTTAAATATTTAAGAATGTTGAAATGGTTTTGATTGATTATTTTATACATGATTTTCTGTATCATTCAATCCTTTCATCATACAATATTCTGATTAGACATAAAACATGAGAATGTCTACTCTATTTGAATTTAATCATATTAATTCTCACTCATTAGTAATTAATTCTATTAGTGAGATTTTCCAAAAAAATTATTAGTGATATTTATAAACTATTTTTCAAAGTATTAATCCACCTTAGCAAAAGATTTCTTGAATCCATTCTAATTGAGGACAAAAAAACATTCTTCTCAATTACTTTAACTTGATGAATCCTATATTGATTACTCAATTATCTCTATATAGTTCATGCTACATCTAATTACTTCCGACTGAGTTATCATTGACTATAATAGGTCATAAATAGTATCAAAATATAACTATTCTTATATAAGATACTTTGAAGATCTTAAGTTAAAGAAACACTTTTATAATCATAACAATAAAAATTTTCATAGACATATGAGTAATGATCCAAATGGAATTCTCATATGGGGTCGGTTCAATGAATTTGTTCTATAATAAATACCCACACATTTATTTAAGTATCTATATGTTTTAGTTTATGAGGCCAACTAATTCCTTAATAAGAAAGAAACATAATGTGTGTTAATCTTTTTACGCTCTATTAATATCTATTCTTAATAAAATAATGATTAGGAATAATATATAAATGTAATATGAATCTTACAATTACTACCTCATCATAATTGTAAATAAATGCAAATTTATCTCATAAAGTTTATCTTATACATCTAACATGTGTAAGATAAAGAATATCTTTAAATAATTAAATAACGTCTAACTAATTAGTTGTTGGATATAAACCAACAATAAATAATCAAGAAAATGTTATGACACAAAAGATTGTCACTTCGAGAAACTTGGAATCTTTTTAAAGATCACTTTCAAGGGATAACACTAAAATAAATAAAGTTGATTTTTTATGATGGTTCAGAAAATATCAGGAATATTGTAAGCATGAATTTAGTTGGCTTATTAAATTTTGTGCTATTTTCAATATGACATTCATTCTAAGATTAGCTTCCATTAAACCTTCTGGTTTCCTTTTCAATTCTTTTATGCATTCTTGTTAACTATAATCACACATAATGCTAGACGTTATTAGATGTGTTTAATAACACATTTTAATAAACAAGCTCAATTCATATAACGCTTGGCATATTCTAATGACATCCAACAGTTTGGATACTACGGTGGCGTGACAATTTTCCAAACTAGGATGCCCAAGCTACTGCGTGTCACGAACACATTGAAGTTGATAGGAGCTGAGTCTGGACAGACTCCAAGGATTTGAAATAATATACAAATTCCTGCAGGGATTATCATCTTTCCCTGGAAAAATAAATCAGACTGCATTTCATTCCGTTTATTTTCTCTGTTTCAAAGTCCCCTTCCATTCCAGTAATAAAAATCAGCTTTTCATAGATGATTTCGATTTCAACTTTTCCTTTTTGCAAAAAATGTAAATATGTATTAAACCTCAAAGGCCATCAAAAAGCACGAGGCAATGGAGCTAATCAGGCTATAAACACAACCTGAATCAGTACATATGTTGATATTCATCCTAAGTCATATAGCACAGCTAATAAAGGATTAATTTATGTTCCAATTTGAGCTTGTAAGTAAGGTGCATTGGTATTTGTGGGGAAACATAGTGATATGGCATCTAATTTTGTCAATTAGATCCTTGACGAACTCCTCATTACTTCGGCTTTGGTCAGCGAAAATCCAACTATTCCACTCGTCCCATATGTGAGTGACTAAATAAGCTAGTGCTATGTTGTAGATCCATCCATCACCTTCCCTCTTTGTGCTTGACTTTCAGGCTCCATTGCACTATTTCAAGCCAGTCACCGGGTGCATGAGATAAATTGCGGAGCTTCAACAAGACATTCCACGCTGTTTTGATATATTTGCATTCAAATAATAGATGTTTAAGTGATTCCAGTGATGCCTTACAGAGGGTGCATCAAGTTGGTACTATGAGGTATTCAGATGATTTCAACTTTGACTACGAGATTCTGTGCTAATCTACTTTACCCATTAGGAGAGAATTCATTATGCAAGTGTAGAACAGTAAATTTCATCCAAAGAAGGGTTGCCGTCTAAGCTGGAAAGACCAACAAGATAATGATGTGCGCGCCCTTGCTATTTCTGCAACTATACCTACTTAAATTAGTGGAATGGTACAAAACATTAGCATGTTAGCAACAGAATCTTATCATAAATATGAAAAATAAAAGCTAAAAGATCTTCAAATAAGTTCATCCATTCCTCTGATGACTATTATTGAAACTGCTCCATATGACAATCCAAGGGCTTGGAAAGCTACAGCTTCATACGAGATATACAAGGAATTACAAATCCAAGTACCTAAACATTGAGAGGGGAAAAACAGATGCTATAACATTTCCAAAGAGTATTCGTGAATGAATTCCATCATAGCTGATTCACATCATAGTTTTTCCCTCGACATGACGTCCATTCTGATCCAAAGACCAAAGGAAAAATACACTACAACAACAGACATTATAAACATATAAAAGGGCTTTGTATAACAACGAAGTTCTCCCTGGAAGAACTTCAACCAACACTTTTGCCATATTTAAGACAAAAGCTCAGATGTCTGCACTCCCGCTTCTCTAAATGAGAGAAAATATGTATACATACATATAAGATCTTACATCATGGCTCCAGTTTCAAAGAAACAACCCGGCACTGTCTGTTGCGCTTTGCAGCTTTGACAAAGACTACTGAGAGGCAGGAGGGAGCCCACCATGGACGGCGAACCTTTTGCTCTCCTTTTAGGCAAGCAACTGCAATTAATTCAGTATCAACACATTTACTCTGATAAAGCCAATTTGTAGACGCAGGGATTGAAAGAAGCTTGTCTAGCAAAAGAATAAGCAATTTCTCATTGAAAGCAACTTAACTACTATCAAACCGTAAGAAACACAGGTGAATTAGCACACTATTCTAGTTAGAAATTATTACCACTACTTGATGCAACACAAGAAAACTAATTTTCTTTTCTGGAAAAAGGAAAGTATTTCTATTTTGATCTTCCTTATTAGTTTAGAGTTTGGATCTATTAAACAATAATAAGAATTCTTATTAAATACGATTCAATCTTTATTTTGATAGTTTAGCGGGTTTTCTTATTCCATTAGGATTAGAGTTTCAAGACTTTTCTATATATATGTTAAGTTTCTAACATTTAAGAAATAAGAACATAGAATAAATCTTTAAACATGACTTTTTTTTTCTCTAAGAGTGATTTCTGAGCTCTAGAAGTGATTTCTACAAAACTATTGGTGTGATTCCAATAGCTTTGTCTGTTTCAAATCCTACATATTTTTTCTAGTTCTTGATACAAACCCTAGGAGTGATTTCTAGACCTATCCCTTATTTCAAAGATTTTAGCCCTAGCTCAAAATTCCAGTAACCCTATTTTCAGTTTATTATCATTTTCATGTCCTCTATTTCCAATCATGCATATAACAAAATGAGTATAATGAATGCAAAGCTCATGACACTCAAATATATATAATATGTGCCAAGCATTGCCAGCCACGTTGCCCAAAAACTGATGCCCCAGTGACTTGAAAGGCTAACAACTGGTTAATTGTCAACAAGAAATTGCTACAATTGTAAAAGGATGCTTCTTGGACAAAATTGAAAAACACGATACTACTAAAATTTTTATGGCATTGTGTTTATAAATCAAATTGTTCATTGCGTCGAAGAAATCAAGAAGTGCATTCTTTAGAAAAGGTTATGATGCATAGAAAAACCACATTGAAGATGCATATTACAACATAGCAATTTAATAAGGAGAAATTCCATAGCATAACAACTGCAATATAAGATACTGAAAATATATGTAGGTGTTGTACTAATAAAGTTTCTCACAACCAGGAAGTCATCTAAAACTTTTTACAGAAACACACACAAATACGAACTTGATTTTTGAATGATACAGTAATTATGGCTAATTCTTGACACACGAGAGAGAGAGAAAGAAAGAGGGACATATTTTGAGGGGAAGAGGGGGAGTAAGGGACGAGAGAAAAGGTGGATGAGGATAGCATGGACAGGACATACACGCACACATAAACAGAGGGAGAGAGAACCTTTTATTCGTCTTAGCTCCTTGCAGAGTGTGATGAAATCTCCCCACTTCATGTGACATCGCCTTATAAACCGTAGAATCTGTTCAGTTGTGAACATTGACATGCCCTCTAGATATTCTCCATTAACACCATTTTCTTTGAAAATCTGCCGATAGCTACCCAGATTTATTTCTTCCAACCATAAACCAACATCCTAAAAAAACAAGAAGTTAGGCACACTCCATTAAACAGGCAAAAAAGCCAGAAATTGAAACTTTCCCAAAATGTTTCTACAGATAAATGGAGCAAAAGATTCTCTTTCATCTCTACTTCACATAATGCTTCTATAATTGACCATCTTCCAAACAAGTCCAAAATCAGTGCAGACTCATTAGCAACCATATACGAATGATGGTGTTTGCAATTGCTCATTACGTGCATGTCCGCAGAAGCACAAGCATGTAAAATATGGCACCAAGCATGTCATTTTACATTAATTCATCATTATCTATCAAAGCTTATCCCAACACATTAGGAGTTGCATAAAGTGCAAATACACAGTTGACAAGTAAGTGCTATGGCACATTACAATCAATGTAAGAAGATGCTCCCTCCAGGAAAACTAATGACCTACAAAATAAGAGCAAGCAGAGCTTACGCAACTGCAAAGCTAAAATTTTGACTCAGCTTTGGAAAAATGACAAGGCATGAAAATTACCATCATACTTGTAGTAATTTTTAATATGGAATGTTACCCAACTTCTGTAGTGGGAACTACGAGTTCCATATCTCCAACTTATTGAGTAATGAGAGAACAGATAAAGGGAAATATAAACGAGGCAAACAAAATAATTCAACTACAAGTGTATATATTCTGGCGTGTCTAATATAATAGATGACTACAGCGGGAAATTTGACAAGAAATACCAAAAGAACTTAATACGGTACTCAATTTGGTAACAGAAATCTTATTACCTGAATCTAATTTATCTGAATAAATATAACCAAAACCCCCTTCAGCATTTTGCTATTCAAGGATTAAGGATTCAATAATGAACCGATCACACTAAGACGGGGTATCAATTATAAATAACTTGACTCTAGAAATTCTCATTATCCTTTTTACCAGTATTTTGATAGGCATGGATAGAAAAAATATAGTCAATTTTACTTGTATTAAAATTTTCCAATTAGGTTAATTAAGTTGCGCACAAGAACTAGCATAAAATGCACAATTAGATGAAAGAACACAGAAATCAGCAGGGACATTCACAAAAAGTAAGCGGAGGGAATAATGCGTTCAAAGCAGCAAAATCTGTAGGGAGCCATGGCAGGATCTAACACAAGATCCAATAACAAGTAAGTAAAATAAGGAATTGATTGACTAGGTTTTACCTCAACAGTCCAAATGAAGAAATCAAGAGGTTCAGGAGGCATTTCTTTGTTCATTTCCTTCACCTAAACATTCACCATCAACCAATTACAACAAAAATTATCCAACCCACTCCACTTTCAGAGATTCCAATATCAGGTGACTGCTCAACAAGCATAAAAACAATAACAGAAGTGATATTAGTAGTTTCTCAAGAAAGAATTAGCCTTTAGTCCCTAGCATGTATGTATACATATTAGCTTAGCAAACGCAAAGTAAGTGAAGAGGAAGAGAGAGGAACAGCAAAGAGAGAGAAAAAGTACAGGATTATAGGCAACAGAGAAAGATGGACTTTTTACACTTATTCCCGGAAAAAAAGAAATGAATTGAGGACACAATAAAAAAATAATAATACAGCATAAACATATTACATACATGTATGAATTAAAATAATGTTTATATAACGAATCAGTAAAATTTTAAATTCAAATTTAATTTAATTTTATATTCAAGAAAGTTTTAATTTTTAATTAAAATTTAAGAACGTGAATTTTTAAAAATTTTAATTTTTTTTCAAAATTTTTAAAATAGTGAATTGCTTCATATATTTTTTTATCTAAAGTAATATATACCTCAATTTACGGTTGACATGCGACAATTCGTAGTTGTTGTCGTATGACTCGTTTCAGTTAAAACTATACGAAGACTCTTTAACCCCACTTTGTATTTTGGTAGAAGAAATTAAAATTTTAAATTAAAATTTAATTTAATTTTATATTCAAGAAAGTTTTAATTTTTAATTAAAATTTAAGAACATGAATTTTTAAAATTTTTAATTTTTTTTCAAAAATTTTAAAATAGTGAATTGCTCTATATAATTTTTTTATCTAAAGTAATATATACCTTAATTTACGGTTGACATGCGATAACTCGTAGTTGTTGTCATATGACTCGTATCCGTTAAAACTATACGAAGAGTCTTTAACCTCACTTTGTATTTCAGTAGAAGAAATTATTAGTTATATTCATTCCCACATTTATAATATTTGATTTCTTTTTTTTTTTGACAATTATAATATTTGATTCCTAGTAACTAAACGACACCCTAAAGCAGTCAGTATAGTCTGAATTGGTATCTGTTAAACTAGTTTGTACTTGCTTTCCCCTATATATATAAAAGTAAGTTTTGTCAAGTAGTAAGACTTACAAAAATCATAGATCGTTGGGGTAATACAAAAAACTAAAATGTGTTATGACTTTGTCGAAACTGTTTTTAAGAAATCATAAATTCAAGTTATTAGAATGCTTAAGGGCTGCATACGCGTGTTTTCGACACCCATTACGGTAGGATAGAGTGGAATAGAAACGAAGGTAAACCTTAAAATTTTGTTTAACTTATGTCAAAATTATTTTGATTCACACTTATCATACTCATTAAGTTTTCTTAAATAGATAATTAAAATTATTTTTATATATTATTTTGTTTTTTTGTAAACTTTGATTTGAACTCATGTTATGTGACACCTATTTCTTTTATTAGGCATAATATGCAAATTAATTTATAGTTGATACTATTTTGAATGGATGTAAATCAAATAAATCACAACAAATTAAATTCTCAAAAAATCGCAACAAATTATGGTAATTTATTTTGATTATATAAATATATTAATGAAGATCTCATGTAGCTCATTTGTATTAGCATTTTTAATATGGGTAAAGTGTATCCCTCGTTAACAAGAATTGAGCTTAGGTCAACTATTGCTAAAATGACTAAAACTAGCCATTTAGATAGTTGGTCCTTACTACTTATAAACCTTTTAACATTTTCATGTTTAGTCAGTATAGGAGACTCTAACAATTTGATAAAGTTTTAGAATCGTTGAATAGGATGAGGATTCGGGTCTTTATAAGGATGGCCTCAATATTAAATGTATACCAATCAAAGAAAAGAATTTTGAACAATAATTGATGTTAGAATTAAGAGATAATCATTCTTAAAGTACTTAACCTTACAATTTTTTTTTAACATAGTGTCCAAATTTTAAAATTGACTGATTAACCTTCAAAAACTTTAATAGTTAAGTTAAAAATATTAGTTATGTTGTTAATGTGTTAATATGGCTAACGAAAGCCTAGTTGTACATTATATATAGTTGTCTACATTAAAATTTTTCAAGTAAACAAATAACTTATAACTCAAACTTAGGTTACTATTAACTCAAATCTGGTTATCCATAACCCATCACCCAAATTAACCTTTTCCTTTTGAAGGGTTACTCTACTCTCCTTCTCTATGGTTTTCAAGCATCATTATAGCTGATAATGAATGGTGGATGGACGTTGTAAAGGTTTTGGTTTTGTATCTGTAGGTAGGTAAAGTCAATGCCTTTCTTCTTCTTCTAGTTTTGTTTCCTTGACCCTTCTTTAGATTTCTTTAGTCCTAGATCACAACCTTTCATCATCCTCTAAACCACCAATATGGCCTTTGATTATAAAGGTAAGGTGTTTGTCTTTATGACAACTTATAGGGTTTTGAGTTCCTACTCTTTTTGTCTTGTGGGTAGATGTTCTGATTAAGCAAAGTTTCGATCTTTAATGGCATAGTCTCTAAGGCTATGTTTGGCTAGATGTAAGGTTTCTAATAAAATAAAATAGTGTTGATCATTTTGCAAGTTTTACTATTTGTAGCCTTCCAAATATTGCAAGTGCACGGGTTGTGATTTGTAGTATATGAAGGTCGATCCTACGAGGAGTTGTAGACTAACCTAATCCTAAGTTATCTAAGGCTAGAAAATTAATAAAATAAAAATAAAACAGGAAAGGAAAGTAAACACGGATAATTGTCAACATATTAATTTGCAAAATTAACTTAATGAAATAAAATATTGAGCACTAACAATTCAACAATAGGAAATCACACAAGAGAATTTACCAAATTATGAGAGAGAGATTTATCCTATCATCAATGCTAACCTAATCCCTTTTTTGTTATTGGGATGTCAGATCTAGACTATTGTAGGGTAGATTACTCTCTCTCGAGTTATAATCACTAAACTATAATTATAAACCATAATCAAGTCGAGTCACCAAAATTGTTATCTCTCAATTAACTATCAGTCCACTACCTAATAAGTTCTTAAGCTATCTAATAAACTATCAGTCTCACACAGGATCTCTCTCTGTACAATAACCAATAAGATTGATTGCGTGGTCTATTAGATTACTTAACTCTTATTAACCTAACCTAATCGTTTTACATTCGACTCACCCTCTCGGTTTGTTACCGAAGTATGAAGATACAACAATCAATCATAACACCCAATTAAAATAACACAAAAATAATTAGATTAACATTAGCTCAAGGTAAAATCCTGAAAGAAAATTAAAACATCTTAATCAAACCCAAATCGATAAACATATTTGTATTATCTTAACATTCAAGAAAATGAAAACAAAGATGAAAGAAATGCATGTGGAATGGGGATTAGGATGCCTAGGGAAGCAGCAGTTGCGAAGACCCGCTTCTTTCTCTTCTCTTCCTCTTTCTCTCTCTTCTTCTTCTCTCCTCTTGAAGTGTTCCCCAAAATGGCAGATTGGAGGCTCTCTTTTAGGGTTGCATTATGTTCCTTTTATACTCTTTTCTGATTAGGGCAACCTTAGGGCTTTTTTTGTTCGAAAGGTCCCTCGAAAACTTTAAACTGGAAGCATCCTCGTGTTTGTTTGTGGCCCTTAATGCCATTATTGTGGTAAGATTTTGGTTCTGCCACGATCGTGGCACCTCCATTATCCTTTTGTCACAATCATGGTGGCCATGATCATAGCCCTAGGTGAGCTCCCGATTTTCTCCGAGTCTTCTCCGTTATTCACGCTTTGCCTTAAAACACTAGCAAACACATCAATACACCTCAAAAGTATAAAATTGAAGCTCAAAAGTATGCTCTAACCCATAAAACACTTAAAACATAAATATCTACTAACTAACACAATTTAAACTTAAAACGCACTAAGCAATCTTAAAACGCACTAAACAATCAAATTAATTAACAACTAAATACAAACTAAACTACTCAAAAAAACATGATGCAATCTACAACTATCAAATGGAATTGAATGATTTATAATATAATAGAATGTAAATGGCTGTAATATTAGAAAATTATTGTTTGGGAGGGATCGAAGGGTTCATGATATAATATAGTGAAATGTTGTTTGGAAGAAGAGTTTATAATGTAATATAGTGAATGTTGTTTATCATTTTACATTCCATCCCAAACCCCCCAAATTGGAAGTAACTTATTTTTACTGTTTAGGATGAAATAGGATGTAATGTGAAACACTCTCTTTCCATCATATTCCATTTTATTCTATTATAAACCCTCATCCCAAACAATGGAATAATATTACATTCCATTTTATTCCATTAATAGCCACCCAACCAAACATAGCCTAAGGTTGATTTCCACTGTACCCTTTGTTGCAGAGAAAAATGCAGAAGATGAAGAAAACTGCTAGAACTTTAAAAATACAGAAGCATAAGAGAGGGCAACATCATTTAAGGAACACCTAACGAGACACACCGTTTAAACAAAAACCACACTATAATTATCTAAGACGAGCGTTTAGTTTAACTTTTCCCTTACGTATATTTGAACATTGTGTAACGGTTAGAAATGACAGTCAAGTTATAATAGAAAGTTGTTATTTTTTCACTCTTTTGTAATTCTCTAGTAAATTTTCTATATCTCTTATTCCTTTCTCTTTCTTGTTCAAATAATCACACGTAAAAAAAATCATAATAATTGGTATTAGAGTTGTAATAGTCGGTTTCCAAGCCTATTGAAGGATTAAAGTGTTAAATTATTTAGTCACATGAATTATATTATATTAGAATGAATTTGGTGCATTTGGAATAAGATTTTTATGATTTCATTCACATGCATAATATGGGCATACACACATGAATGTTGATTTAGAAAAAAATTGCACTCAATTGATATGTTCTAGGGCATGAAAGTTTCTAAATAATTATGACATGATTGTGTATTTCTAATGTCTTGTATTTTGATTTGCCAATAAAAAGAATTGATGGATTACAATTAGTAATTTGGAGTTATTTGTCACAATTGGAAAATTGATGGATTAATATGTACATTTAGATTAGGAAAAATTTCAAGTAGCAAGACAATTGACAAGTGAAAATTTAGGATGACTAAGCTTATAAATTGAGTGACATGTGCCAGTAGAATTAAGTGACAAATGGCTTAGGAACTAAATGACATTTGGCAGCTTAAAGAGAGGACATTTAGCTAGCTTAGACACTTGACAAGTATCCTCTCAACTTACACCACACAAAACACATATGGTAGAATCTCTTCATTTGTTGTTTCTGCTGAAATTCCCTCCTTCTCCCTCTCACTACCGAAATGCACTCCCCCCTCACATCTCTGTGTTTTGCCTAAATTATGTTCAATTGTCACACCCAAAATCTATGAAAAATCCTTCATAAAAGAAAGTTTTAGAAGTGGAACATTGTTAAATTCGATGTCATCTTCTTGTCTTTGCTGAAACCATCCTACTCCCACCTTGCTCTTGAGATGATCTTATATGTATGTGAGGCAAAGCAAGCTTGATACATTGAGGTGGCGTTTGAGCTAAACAAGTAAGTGAAATATTGATCTTTATGGCATGTGATATGATGACTGATTAGGGATGGATTGAATGTAGTGTTGACGTTGAAGTTATGCTAGAAAATGATGGATGAATTAGTTAGTTTTTTGTTCTGTTTTTGAATGTAGGAAAATAGTACTTTATAGGTTATTATATGGATGAGTTAATTTGGTATTTGAGGTATAATTGATCAGAAATTTATGCTAAAGATAGGTGTTATTAAGATGTTTTCAAATCCGGAAAAGTTAAGACTGCGTGTATGATGGTATAAACTGAGTGGTAATGAAGCAAATGAGTAGATTTTTGTGGGATTTAATGTAACCAATATGGAAGCTAGACTAGCATGAAATGAAATAGCTTTATAGGACATGAATTTTGGAAACATTCAAGTGGTACTGATGTCTTTAAGTATGTGAAATTCGTGGAGAATTGAGGAAGAAAGACTGTGCATGATCATGGCCCTCAGAGCACGATCGTGGCCTATTGCACTAGCTTCTGTCACGATCGTGGCAAGGTCCTCCATGATCGTGGGCCTAGTTCTGAAAAGATAATTTCTGTTTTGTGTTCATATTGAACTAGTTGAGGAAAAGTCACTCTAAATTAGTGTATTTGGTCATGATTAAGGCTTAGAATGAACCTAGATTGTTACTTGATTAATTAGTTAAGAGCTTGACAAGTTTAGGTTGTTAATTGATGTCATAACTTATAGAATGGACGGTTTTGATATCTATGCATCCAAATTTGGACATGATGAGTTGTCAAAGGATTAAAGGTGTTCTTATGAATGCAAACGTGATCATAAGGACATAAGTAATATGTATTAGGCATGAATGAATGAGCATTGAAGATTATGAGGTAATTTTGAATAAGAATTGGGTAATTGTATGAATATATATTGCTAGAAAAGTTTGGTGAATGTATGATTGATGAATTTGGAGTAAATCAAGCTTGCTTAAGATATAAACCTAATTGCGAACTAGTTGTATACAAGCTATAATGTTTGAATCATCGAGATTTTTGTATAAGGATACATACCCGAAAGGTTGATTGAGCATGCATTGAAAATGACATATGTATATATGTGCATGATTGAATATGTATTTGATTGATCAACTTAGTAATGAGTAAAATGTGTGTGTGTTGCATGATTAAAGAAGTACAAGTTGAACAACAACATCCAGACAATGCCGGATTGTCAAGGCAATAGCTAATCTGGAGCGTACTGTAAGTTAACCTAGATGTTTTCTCACTATGTTTAATTTGTTTATATTGCAATTTCAGTTATTAAACTATTATTGCTATGATTGTGATAATTCCAGACATTGATTAAACTGAGGAGTTTGATATTTGAGATTGTATTAGGAGTGTATTCTGATTGAATGTGAATATGGAAAGTGTATACTCAACAAAAAGTTGAATGTCGGACTTAGATCCGATGAATATGTGAAAATGATTGTGCATAATGAATGAAAGTGAATAAAGCTTATTTGTGAAATGATGCATTTCATTACATTGTTATGCATGATCAAATAAAGGAGTTTGTGACCAGAGTGGCCAGTCTAAAAGGAACTTAAAGCTCAGAAATGTGCATAAAGAGCCATAGGCTCAGTGATTAATAAGCCCGGTATCCACAATGGGTACGGGACAGAATGTGAAGTGAGCTTGATATCTACAAGGGATACAGGACAATAAATAAGTACTCGGTCGCAACAAAATAAAAATGAAAGTAGAGTCATATGAGCATATGCATTTACAAATATATCTTCAAATGTACCATATGAATGATTGTGAACAATTATTGAATTATGTTGATATGACAATATGCAATGTTTGTGTACATTTAATAATATGATTGGCTGAGATAGATGATTGAATTATTCTAAAAAGATTATATGAAATGTGTGAAATTCATGATGCATTGTTAGGATGAGGTTTATTGTGAATTTGGTTTGTATTTGAGATGTTTGTGTTCTGATATGAGTGAGCACATCGAGGATGATTCACTCACTGAGTTCGCAAAACTCATCAAAATTGCGAGTGTTGATTTTAAAGTAAGAGGGAGACATAGCTCCTAGGCAGACTAGTAAAAGTTTAGTTCTATCCATTTTGGAAGTCACGAATGGCTCAAAGGTGGATAAGCTAATATTGAGGAGTTTAGATAGAGTACTTTTGTATAGTTTCTCGTTTCATGTAAAACCTTTTGTAAAAAGAGTAGTAAACTCTCAGATGCTTGTGATGATGTAAAAAATGTGTTTAATGAAGTGTAATGCTACAGTGAATGTTATGTTTATGATTTAATGGGAAAAGTTGATCTTTTGATTACGTAAGATGCCATAATAAGTTAATGAGATTACTCTAACATGCTATTGTCATAGGGGGTATGTTCTTGAATGTCCTCTGGATGTTCGAGTATATACTCTGTGGTAGTAGTGTGTTACAAAAGCTTCGTTGCGATGAGTTAATATACTTCAGGCAGAGATGGGCACAACAACTTTATACATAAGTTTCTCATAATTCATATTGTGCCTCTCTCTCTCATACAAACACACACTGAGATGCTAATTAAGTGGTGTAAACAAAGCTGCCTTTACATTGTGGCTTTAACTAACTGGATCATTATTGTCTATGTTTAAGAATCTGAGAGTTGGTGAATGGGTTTTGGAATGAAATACAAATTCTAGTAAAGTTCAAGTTTGTCCAGTCTATTGTGTTATTTAAGTTTCATATATGTTAAGAGATAACAGATAACGATAAGGCAGCTTCATCTACAAGAATACCAATTATAAAAGATTTTTTCTTTATTCATACTTCTTGATTAATTTTTTTTTTACAATGTGTTATATATACTTTGTTGAATAAAAACTACACTTGAAATATTTAGTAAGATAACAGTCGACTTATTTCAAGTAGCTTAAGTAATTGCTGGAGCAAAGTTTAATGTTAGTGTGATCTGTTGTTGGTCTTCTGTGTCTGTATGTGATTTGATTTCATTCACCATTCTACTATTCATCTTCTATGTATGTGATTTGATTTCATTTACCAACTGTGTATGTGATTTATGTTGGTCTGTTATGCTTAAAGGTGGCCCTTTTAATAATTTCCTACCAAAACAATGAGCTCACTTGTCAACATATGCTTTTAATTAAAAGAATTTGATTTCCTAGTAGATGATACTTAGAAAAAGAAAGATTTTGGAATTAACAAAAATACATAAACTGGAGTGAGAATGTATTATTGAACATATTAAAGTAGATATTTTTTATGTAAAAGAAAATTAAAAAGTACTTGTAATTTCCGAAGAGTACCAGTAACATGACTCTTTAGTCTTAAGCTTAGATTTAGAACAAAAGCAGCCCAATCTTGCTCTTAACTTAGTTTGGCTCACCTTCTTCTTGTACTGTAAGTTGAAAAAGGGTATCCTAAACAACAATTTTATGCTTGTGACTATCATTTTCTATATTTACAATTTACCTTAGTCAATGGGATAAGGTTTATAAATTATTGAAAAAGGGTATCTTAAAGAACAATTTTAAGCTTGTGACTGTTGATGATGATAATTATTTAAGTAGGACCTTTCCTTTAACCAGTTCAATGTCCAGTCCGGTTTTTAAAACATTGCCCATCCCTATCATGTAAGGATTTGGATTTGTTTAGAAAGGAATCTCTACAAGATATAAAAAGTTTGTTTTTGAGTAGGAAAGAGAGAGAAAAATGTGCACACAACTTCTCCATGTTACTCTTTTTCATTTTTATTTGTATTCTCTCTTAATATTTCATTTTTCATCTATTTTTGGTGTTAAAACAATAGTCATATGGCTAAATCTGATTATTTTGAATCAAGGAGAATTAAAATTCTAGTTGTGACCTTGTGAGGTTTTGTTCTAAACCTAGATCAATTTCTAATTCAAGAACTTCTTGTTTTATATTCTTTTATTTCATAAATAATTAATATTGGTTATTCTGACAACTTAATTTAATGTTAATTATTTTTATAGTTATCCATAAATTCAATAATTCGTAATTGTCATGAATAGTTAGTACAAGTAGCAAATAGGTTATTTATGAATTTGCATATTTAACTTATAGAAAACAAAAAAACCAAAATTGAATAGTTATAGCTATCTCAATTATTTAATTTAGGGTTTAATCTTTTTTAATTAAGTTTACTGTTATCATTTAATTGATACGCAATGTTATCATACCCAATCAATTTAAGGAAAGTTTTGATTTGAATGCTAGGTATGAACCAATTAATTTAGAAAAAAATTAACTTATTATGACTATCCTAATAAGTTTCAGACTAATTGCTTGAATTGTGAAAGTTAATTTTTAGACCAATGATTAATATTACAATCAGATTAGATATTTCCCTTAACTTGGAGCTAATTAAAATTGAATTTCTCACTTTTTATATTCAGTTGATTTATTTTAATTCTTTGTTAGTTTTAGTTTATTATTTAATTAATCATAAACCCCTCTCATTTTGTTTTATCAATTGAAATTAAGAAAATAGTGCTTAGTTCTTTTGAGATTCGATATGGTTTCATGACCGCTACAACAATTTAGTGAATTAGAATTATTTTTGAGAGCTTTAAGAACCCGTTCACTAAGCATTGCACCTAATTCTTCTATCAAATATATATTTCATTTTATTCAACCCTTGTGATTTGTGCAATCAAGCTTGATGATAAGCAAATGTTATAATCTTGAACTCTCCATTCTTATATTTTTGCCCTCCCGTTATCGCAATCATAAGCCTATAAAACTTTGCATACTTTTGGTATAACCCAAATATCATTTTAGAATTTCCAAACTTCATTTTAATTTTAAGTACCATCTATATGTCAATATTCTCTACCCTACCGTATGAGGTCATCACATCTAAAGAACTATTGTAACATCCCGTTACCTATGGGAGGTTAGAATATTAAATAGAAGTGTTAAATGAGAGCTTTAAAATGCATTTTTCATGCTCATGCATAATATGGCATACAAATACACGTAATCAGTGAAGGTCTTGCACATGAAAATAATTGTACATACATTTATAAATAATTCCGGGTATAAATGGATTGAATTGTGAATTTTTGAGAATTGTGAATATTTCTACATTGAAAATATTATTGGTTAGTAGAATTATGAGATTTAAGAATTTTGGTGAAATTAGGATTTAT
>JAOTAY010000009.1:9283827-9307610 GCA_025629805.1 Erythroxylum baracoense | reverse complement strand
CTTGCTATAGTAGTGTTTACTTTGAAAATTTGGAGATATTATTTATATGGTAAAACATTTAAAATTTTTACTGATCATCAAAGTTTGAGATATTAGTTGAGTCAAAAGGAACTTAATATGAGACAAAAGAGGTAGATTAAGTTTCTTAAGGATTATTATTGCACAATAAAGTATCATCCAAGTAAGGCTAATGTTGTAGCTGATGCATTAAGCAGGAAATCTAATAACAGTGTAGCACAAATTCAATCATCAAGGTTACCAATTCTAGTTAAACTAAGAGCACTAAATGTTGAGCTAAGTTTGGGACATAATGAAGCATTATTAGCTACGTTGAAGCTTAGACTAATATTATATAAAAGGATCAGGATAGCTCGAAGCAAAGACGCAGAAGTAGTGAAGATTGTAAAGAAGATAAAACAAAATTCGAGTTCTGAGTTTGAGTTAAGAAATAATACATTGTGGTTGAATCAAAGATTATGTATACCAAATGTTGATGGTTTGAGAAAGGAAATTTTATAGGAAGCACATATAGCAGCCTATGCTATGCATCCTGGTACTACCAAGATGTACAATACTCTGAAACAATATTTTTGGTGGCCAAGAATGAAGAAACAAGTGGGTAAGTATGTTGCCAGATGTTTAATATGCCAACAAGTTAAGACAGAGCATTAGACACCAGTTGGAAAATTGTAGTCATTACCTATTCCAAAGTGGAAATAAGAGAGGACTATAATGGATTTTATTGTGGATTTGCCGAGAACTCTGAGATAGCATGATACCATTTGGGTCATTTTTGACATGTTAACAAAATCAGCTCATTTCTTACCTATTAGAGAGAATAACACACTAGATCAGTTAGCTCAGAGATATGTAAATGAAATAGTGAGGTTATATGGAGTCCTAGTGTCTATTATATCAAATTGAGATCCCAGATTTACTTCTAAATTTTAGGATAGCCTCTAGACAGCATTGGGTACAAAGCTAAATTTTAGTACAACATTTCACCCTCAGATAGACGAACAGAGTGAGAGGACTATTCAGACTGTTGAGGATATGCTTAGAGCTTGTGTTTTGGAGTTTCAAGGAGCATGGGATGAATATGTAGCTCTCATTGAATTTACATACAATAATCACTATCATAGTAGTATTGGTATGGCTTTAAATGAGGTGTTATATGGTAAAAAGGTGTCGAGCACCTTTGTACTGGAATGAAGAAGGCCTAAGAATTGTTGAAGGCCCAGAGTTGATTCAAGATACCGTTGATAAGGTAAAATTGATCCACGGTAGGATGAAAAAGCTCAAGACAGGAAAAAGAGTTATGCAGATCAGCATCAGAGAGATATGGAGTACCAAGTAGGAGACAAGGTATTTTTTAGAGTGTCTCCCAAGGTATTTTTTAGAGTGTCTCCCTGACAAAGAGTGCTAAGGTTCAGTAAAAAGGGAAAGTTAAGCCCTAGATAAATCGTTCCTTATAAGATTATTGAAAGAGTTGGACCATTGGCTTACAAATTAGCATTACCAATAGAAATGTCTCAGATTCATAATGTATTTCATATTAGTATGCTCAGAAGATATCGGTCAGATCCAGCATATAAATTACCAGCACAGGAGATTAAGATTGCAAATAATTTGAGTTATGTAGAGGAAACGGTTAAAATAGTTGGATATCATAATAAGTAATTAAGAAACTGAGTAATTTCTTTGGTTAAAGTCCTTTAGAGGAATCATTCGAGAGAAGAAGATACGTGGGAGATTGAGAAAAAAATAAGGAAATAGTACCCCCAATCTTTTTGATCAGTCAGGTCAGAATTTCGAGGATGAAATTTCTTAAGGAGGGGAGAATTGTAATAGCCGGTTTCCAAACCTACTGAAGGATTAGAGTGTTAAATTACTTAGTCACATGAATTATATTATATTAGAATGAATTTGGTGCATCTAAAATATGATTTTTATGATTTCATTCATATGCATAATATGGGCATACTCACATGAATGTTGATTTAGAAAAAAATTACACCCAATTGACAAATTCCAAGGTATGAAAGTTTATAAATAATTGTGACATTATTTTGTATTTCTAATGTCTTGTATTTTCATTTGTCAATACATAGAATTGATGGATTACAATTAGTAATTTGGAGTTATTTGTCATAATTGAAAATTGATGGATTAATATGTACATTTAGACTAGGAAAATTTTCAAGTAATAAGACAATTGACATGTGAAAATATAGGATGACTAAGCCTATAAATTGAGTGACATATAGCAGTAGAATTAAGTGACAAATGGCCTAGGAACTAAGTGACATTTGGCAGCCTAAAGAGAGGACATGTAGCTGGCCTAAACACTTGACAAGTGTCCTCTCTACTCACACCACACCACACCCACATGGCAGAATCTCTTCATTTGTTGTTTCTGCTGAAACTCTCTCCTTCCCTTCCCTCTCATTACCAAAATGCACTTCCCCCTCACATCTCTATGTTTTGCCTAAATTGTGTTCAACTACCACAAAAAATTTATGAGAAAATCCTTCATAAAGATAGTTATAGAAGCATAACATTGTTGAATTTGTTGTCATCTTCTTGTCTTTATTAAAACCGTTCTACTCCCCCTTGTTCTTTAGATGATCTTGCACGCATGTGAGGCAAAGAGGGCTTGATGCATTGAGGTGGCATTTGAGCTAAACAAGTAAGTGAAATACTGATCTTTGTGGCATGTGATATGATGACTGATTAGGGATGGATTGAATGCAGTGTTGATGTTAAAGTTGTGCTGTAAAATGATTAATGAATTAGTTACTTTTCTGTTCTATTTTTGAATGCATGAAAATAGTAGTTTATAGGCTATGATATGGATGATCTAATTTGGGATTTGAGGTATAATTGATGATGAATTCATGCTAAAGATAGATGTTCTTAAGATGTTTTCAAATCTAGAAAAGTTAAGATTGTATGTATGATGGTATAAAGTGAATGGTAATGAAGCAAATATGTAGATTTTTGTGGGATTTAATGTAATCAATATGGAAGCTAGACTAGTATGAAATGAAGTAGCTTTATAGGACATGAATTCTTGAAAAATTCAAGTGGTAGTAATGTCCCTAAGTATGTGAAATTCGTGTAGAATTGAGGAAGAAAGATTGTGCACGATCGTGGCCCTCAGAGCGCGATCGTGGCCTATTGCACTAGCTTCTTTCACAATCGTAGCAAGGTTCTCCAAGATCATAGGTCTAGTTCTGAAAAGATAATTTCTGTTTAGTGTACATATTGAACTAGTTAAGGAAAGTCACTCTAAATTTGGTGTATTTGGTCTTGATTAAGGCTTGAAATGAACCTAGATTGTTGCTTCATTAATTTTTTAAGAGCTTGACAAGTTTAGGATGATAATTGATGTCATAGCTTATAGAATGGACTGTTTTGATACCTATGTATCCAAATCTGGTCATTATGAGTTGTCAAAGGAATAAAGCTATTCTTATGAATGCAAACATGATAATAAGGACATGAGCAATGTGTAATAGGCATGAATGAATGAGCATTGAATATCATAAGGTAATTTTGAATAAGAATTGGATAATTGTATGAATATATATTACCAGAAAAGTTTGGTGAATGTATGATTGATGAATTTGGAGTAAATCAAGCTATAATGTTTGAATGGTCAAGATATTTGTATAAGAATCCATACTCGAAAAGTCAATTGAGCATGCATCGAAACATGGCACATACATATGTGCATGATTGTATATTCATATGATCAAACAAATTAGTGATTTGTGAACTATGTGTGTATTACATGACAATAGACGTGTAAGGTGATTGTCAATATCCAAACATTGTCGAAACATCGAGGCAATAGTTTTTTTGGAGCGTACCGTGAGTTAACTTAGATGTGTAAACTCAATTATATGTGCTTCTGTATGAATTGAATGTTAATATGAAATGTGTGTACAATTGAATGATAAATGTCAGAATTAGATCTGACGATCTTGATAGAAGGCATGAGTGTAGTGAAATGAAAGCATGGCATGTGAAATGATGCATCTCATCACATTAAAATGCATGATCAGACTAAAGAGTTGTGACCAGAGTGACCGAAGTGGAAAAAGAACTTTGAGCTCAGGATTATGAAAAAGAGCCTCAGGCTCAGATGACACAGACTCGGTATCCACAATGGATATGGGCTATAAATGATCTCGATGTCCGCTACAGATACGGGACAGTAAATTGGGTTGATAGGCACTTGTTCATAACAAAGAAAAAATGAAAATGGAGACACGTATGCATTTGCATTTACATCCCTACATGAATCAAATGATTGAAATGAATTGTATTATTGAATTTTTTTGAATTAGTGAATTACAGCTGAAATAAATGGAGGATGTGTTATGATATGCAATACTAGATTACATGTTCTACTTGTTGAAGTATGATGAAATGTGTTGTGGTATTCAATACTGGATGGTTTGATATACTTGTTGAATTGGGTTATAACTTGTTTTGGGATCTGACTTGAGTGAGTAAATTGATGATGGTTCATTCACTAAGTTCTCAAACTAATCAAAATTACAACGTTATTTTTTAGGTTCAAGGGAGTTCTAGCTACTAAGGTGATATAGTAGAAGTTTAGTACTTGCATTTTTGGGACAAGTATGGCTCAAAGGTCTGATCAATTAAATCTGAGATGTTTAGATAGATGTCTTATGTATTAGCATCCCATTTCATGTTATATTTTTGGTACTGAGATTGAACTCAAAAGGATATTGTGAATTGTAATGACTTGTGACTTTATGTTTGTGAATGAAATGGGAAGAATTCAACACTTAAAATGCTTATGATATGTTTGATGCCTTTAATGAGTTAGTTTGATTGTCTTAATATACCATTTTCATAGAGTATGTTTTCGAATATCCTTTGGGATGTTCGAACATATGCTCTGTGGGAGTGGTATGTTATTATAGCAGTTAATTTTGGGAAATGATCTAATGGCAGATGAACATGGGAGCTGAGTTACACATAATTGAAGATAATGATAAGAATTTGATGGAAGAAAAAATTAGGAATGAAAAATTGTTAATAGAATCATAAAACAGAGTAAATAAATACGAGAAGGACTTGTTGGAGCTTAATCCATTTGTATGAAGTTTATACAGCGACAAGGAGGGGAATCTGGAGTAGCTATTTCGGTTATTTTGGAACAATGAATTGAAGCAATAAACTTGCACAGGAGAAGGATGAAATTGTGATTCCCATAAGGCTGAGTGGGATAGAGCTCCCAACCTTTGATGGTGAGCGAATCAAACTATAGTTATATTTGTGTAAGCAATTTTTTCAACTAAATCAAAACTCGGAGAAATTGAAGGTGGACATGGCGATTCTTCATATGGAAGAACAAGCTCAAGAATGGTATCAGCTTTACTTAAGGAATAAAAACAAGTCCAAAGTGGTGGATTAGAAGAAGTTCACGAGTGTGCTTAAATAATGCTTCGACGCAGAGATTTTCGATGACCCAGTGGGAGATTTTAAGGAACTAAAATAGGAAGGTTCATTATTGGAATACTGCGCCCAATTTGACCATTATTCTAATCGATTGTCCTTGTTTGAAGAATACCTAGTAGGGTTCTTCCTTCAGGGCCTCAAATCATATATTAAAGTTACAGTCCTATTATATAAACCATCTTCATTACATTTTGCCTATATGTTGGCGCGAAAGTAAGAAGTAATGATAATGGCCAAAAGGAGTGCATTTTTTGTTATAGGGAACATAATGAGGAGTGTGAGCACTGCACAAAGTCACAGCTCATTTTCAAAAATGCAACAAACAACAAATGTAAACAGGAGAATATCATCTGACAGAATAATGCCCACCCCGATAGCTTCAACTAGGACGTTCAAAACTTCGAAACACATGAGCAGAAATAATTTGATAAAAAGAGAGTAATAAGATTTTATTTTTAGTGTGATGAGAAATATAGCCCAAACATAAATGTAATAAGAGACAATTGTAATTGTATATGGTCGCGAGGGACAATGATACTTTATAAGCTATAACTGATGGAGACATTGATGGCCTTAAGGAAGAATAGTTAGAAGTTGATGTTCCACACATATCCACGTAGGGAATTATGGGATTAACAGGTGAGTGAGATTTTAAGCAAATGAGGAAAACGAGAGTTCATCAAAGGATGGTGATCCACATTTTGACAAATAATGGAAGCACCCTCAATTTTGCGAATGTTTCGGTCATTAAGAAAGGTGGCTATGATGTTAGGGACATTGAATCACTATATATTAAAGTAGGAGAAGGGCTACGATTGACATGCAGGCAATATTGTAAGAATTTTACATGGACTGTGCAAGGAGTTCAATTCACCATAGATGCGGTGGTATTATCACTGGGAGGTCATGACGTATTGCTCAGAGTACAATGGCTAGTAGAATTAAATGACGTTTTATGTAATTTTAAGAAGAGAACCATGACCTTTAATCAGGAAGGACAAGAAGTTACATTAAATGGAAATCCTGAAGGAAGATCCAAGGTAATATCAAGCAAAGATTTTCACAAAGCACTCCAACATTCAAAAGGAGGACAACTTTTTATAATGCAATTAACGTTTCTAATTGAGTGTCAGCTATAGCAACTAGGAGTGAGGGAGGATCAATGGAGTGCTTTCGACAAGATTAATGCAATTCTGTTAGAGTTTGTCATGATTTTATGGAACCATCTCAATTACCACCGGATAGGAAACTTAATCACTAGATCCATCTAAAAAAAGGAGTGGAAGCCGTTAATTTCAGACCATATAGATGCTTAGGAGTTTAGAAGGACATCGTCGAGCAATCAATAAGAGAGTTGATGAAATAAGGCTTCATAAGACATAACTTTAGTATGTATACATTGCTAGTGGTCCTTGTCAAGTAGAAGGATAGTTTATGGAAAATATATGTAGATTACCGTGAACTCAACAACTACACAATTAAGGATAAATTTCCAATTTCCCTAATTAAAGAGCTATTAGATAAACTACATAGGGCCAATTGGTTTACAAAATTGTACTTATGCTCAGGTCATCATCAAATCCTAATGCAACCTGAGAATATTTCAAAGATAGCATGCAAGACATATAAACGGCATTATAAATTCCTTGTCATGCCGTTCAGTTTGACCAACACACCATTTACATTTCAGATGTTAATGAATAAACTATTTAAGTTGTGTCTCAGAAGCTTCATCCTAGTAGTTTTTCATGATATTTTGATTTATAGTCAATCATTACAGCTACATGTGGAACATCTTAACATGACAATGGAAACTTTAAAAACAAATCAACTATATCTTCGAGGGAGCAAGTATGTGTTCTGAGCAAGACAGATTGAGTACCTGGGTTATACGATCTCCAAAAAATAGGTAGCTATAGATGTAAGAAAAGTAAAAAAGATAGAAGAATGGCCTGAACTGATAATTCTTAAAGAATTGAGTGGTTTCCTGCGAATCACAGGCTATTATAGAAGATCCATTAAAGGGTATAGACTCACTGCTAGACCATTAACTGAATTATTAAAGAAATGTAATGTTTTCTAGTGGAGTTGGCAATAAAAAGAGAAGAAAGCATTTGAAAAATTAAAGAGAGCCATCACTATGTCAATAGTTTTAGAACTTCCAAATTTCTCAAAACCGTTTATAGTGGAAGTAAATGCTAGTAGGTTGGGCACTGGAGCGGTATTACAATAAGAAGATCACCCTCATCGTATATCTGAGTAAGAAATTATCTCTAAGACATAAAGGATTTTTAACATATGAAAAAGAATTTTTAGTTGTAATCAAAGCTATTAAACAATGGCACCATTAGCTCATTATCAAACCTTTCATAGTTTGAACAGACCACAAAAGTTTGAAGTACCTACTAATGCAACAATTATCTACATCATTCCAACAATTGTGGCTGGCTAAGCTTCTAGGGTATGATTTTGAAGTTCAATATCACAACGGAAAGGAGAACACTGTGGTAGATGCTCTATTAAGATTCATTAGCTCAAAATTATTGGTTATGTCAATATCAAAAATACATAGAGGATTGATGGAGGTGATAAAAAGAAGTTGGGAAAAAGATTACATTGTGCATGATTTAATATGGAAATTAAAATAAGGAGAAATCACCTAAAGTGCATATGAATGGAAAACTGAATTATTACGTTGGAAGGGTATGTTGGTGATAGGTTCGGACACCACACTTAGGGAACAATTAATCAAGATAAATCATGATGAAATAATATGAGGGGGGAACGTTTAGGGATATTGGCGACTACAAAAAAGTTGCAAGGCTTGTTCCACTTGAAAGGCTTAGCAAAGGACATTTGAAATTATACTAAGTCATGTATGATCTGCCAAAAGAGTAAATATGACACTTCTACATACCAAGGATTGCTACAACCACTCAAAATCCCTGAAGAAAGCTAGAGGGAACTCAGTTTGGATTTTATTAAAGGGTTACCAACATCTAAAATTTTTTAGTAATCTTAGTGTTGGTTGATCGCTTCACCAAATATGCACATTTATTCTAGTAAAACATCCTTATTTAATGAGGGACATCACAAAATTATTTCTCAATCACATCTTCAAGTTACATGGAATGCCTGAAGCTCTTATTGGTAACATAGACCCCATATTTTTGAGCAATTTTTGGCAATAATTATTTAGACTATAAGCAATTAACTTGAAGTACTCAACAACTTATCATCCATAAATGGATGGAGAGTAGAGGCGATCAATAAGATCCTGGAGGCTTATTTGAGATTTTTATGCGGAGAAACACCCTATAGATGGAGCGAGTGGGTTCCCTTGACCGAATGGCGGTATAATACAATATACCACTTAGCTATCAATGCAACACTCTTCGAAGTTCTATATGGGTATCCTCCACCTATTTATACTCCATATCTTGTTAGTGATTCGAAGCTAGCGGAACTAGATTAAGCTCTCAAAGATAGAAGTAACATAAAAAATAACTCGATTCTATTTGTAGAAGGCGCATAATAGAATGACGTAACAAGAAAATTCAAAAAGGTAAAAAACAGAGTTTGAGTTGACTGACTTAGTTTTATTGAAGTTACAATCTTGTAAACAACATTCCCTTCAATGGAGAGGCAACCATAAGCTATCACCTCTGTACTATGACCCTTACAAGGTTTTGAAACTTGTGGGAGTGTAGCTTATAACCTGGAGCTTCCTATAGGAACTTCCATTCACCCAGTGTTTCACATGTCACAACTTAAAAAGGCTCAAATGAAACAAGTAATAACTTCTACAACATTACCCGAAGTGCTCACCTTAACAAAGCATGTTCCGATATCAGTGTTAGGGAGGAGAATGGTCAAAAGAAATAACCTCTTAATAACACAACTATTAATTCAATGGTCGGAAGGTTTGAGTGAGAATGCTTCTTGGAAATATCTATTTGAGTTTTAAAAATGATTTCTAGAGGTTAACTTACTGGACAAGGAATTGAAGAGGGGAGGAATTGTTGTAGAGAAAAATGCAGAAGATGAAGTAAACCACAAGAACTTTAAATATACAAAAGCATAAGAGAGAGCAACATTGTTTATAAGAGAGAGCAACATTGTTTAAAGAATGCCTAGCCAAACGCACAGTTTAAGTAAAGACCACACTAAAATTATCCAAGAATAGTGTCTAATTTAGTTTTTCCCTTACATATATTTGAATGTTGTGTAACGACTAGAAATGTTAGCAAAGTTATAATAGAAAGTTGTTATTTTTTCTCTATTATGTAATTCTCTTATAAATTCTTTTGTATCTCTTATTCCCTCCTCTTTCTTATTCAAATGATCACTAGGATTCGTATTCAAATCCTCAAGTGGATGTTTTAGTATCTAATTTTTTCATGACAATGAAGGGTGTAAAAGACTAGTTGATATAATTAATCAGAATTACACCAGAGTTATCACATTTGAGGATATACTTTCGAATTCCTTCAATAAGGGCACTCTCCAGTGGGATCTTGTAATTGGGTAAAGTAAATTTGGGCAAGTTAATTTGGATGATGGGATATGAATATCCAAATCTAGGTTATGGGTAACTGGGTTTAGAATATAAGTTATTTGCTTAGGGTTTGTTTATTTTCATTTATATTTTTGATTTTCTATTTTATTTTCAAATTTAGTTTAAAAACTTATTTATTTTTTGTTTTGGTTTCTTGCCGTTTTCAAATTTTATAAAAATTACAAAAGTAGTTTTTGATTTATGTTTTTTTCATAATTTGATTTACTATCAACTAAATATATATTATTTAATTATTTAATACATTAATTATTAATAAGAATTATGAATTATCTAATTTAATTAACTAAAATTATAAATATTTAATTTTATTTAATTTGATAATTAAATTAATAAATGTTAATAAATATAATTAAATTTAAAATATCTTCAAAATATATAAATTTAATTTTTAAATTATTTATTTTAATAAAATAAAAAAATTTATTGATAATTTATCAATAAATATCATATAAGAGATTAAAATAAATTTAATTAATTAAAAATAATTTTCTTTAATTTTTATCTAATATGTTATTATTATTAGTAATAAAATTATAATTACATCAGCATTAACTATTAAATTTTTTATTTGAAAGGAAAAAATTAAAAATAGAGAATAAAAACTAAAAACTACAAAAGAAAAAAACAGAAATAGAATCAATCCTCATATATCATGCTATCTCTACTCTACCTTCATTATTTACAAATGTTTTTTAATCGATATTATTCTTTAATGATACATACAGTCCTCATTTTGACTCTCTTTTTTTTTTTTGGGGATGCATAGGAAAGAAATTGAAAAAAAACGCTACAAAAGACTACAGTTTAGCTGTAGTTTATACCCCGACAATACAAAATTCAGTTCCAATCTGAAACTAAAAATGGTATCGTGGTTGGCGGAGGTATGGTAAGAACATGCAAACCTGGGTGTACTTGCATGGCTTCAGTTGCCAGACTATCTGTGCTTTTATTTCCCTCCCGATATACATGTTGAAACTGCATTTCCCAATCGCGCTCCAGCAATGCGCGGATATCCTGCATCAAACAAAAAGTCACAGTCAGTAAGCATCCGGAAGAGGAAAGTATATTGATAATCTGGGGTGAATCTACTTCCAATATTATCTTCCGATAGCCTAGGTCCCATGCAACTGTAAGCCTCGCGTGAACTCCTTTAATTATACGACCGAAGGCGAGCATGCGTCAAACTTATGATAAAAGCCCCCACACTATTTGTCATGAAAGTCCCTAAGCAACCCCCCAACTGTACTGACTGAGGATCCAGAAAGCACCGAACTATCGGTATTAACTTTAATCTAGCCCTCCAATAATGGGGTCCAACTTACTAGGGTCTTTATAAGCAATCCCTGTGAGTTGGTTACGCGATCCGTCACTGCAAATTTGGGAATTTGGGAAGTTCAATGATTTTGTGTTCACATTTATACTCTTCCTACGCGTACCTTTTATTATCTTTTACTAAATATTTGTGGTCACTTATAATTATAATATAATATTTTGCAATAGTTATTTTATTTATCTCTTTATTATTTAAAATGCAAAAGTGATGATTTATCATATTTTCGTTGTATAATAAAATTTAGAATTTCTTGGAATTCTGCATAAATCCATCAATAGCAGTTTTTATCAAACTATAAATGAGATATTTATGGTCTTGAAACATTTTTAATTTAGCGAATTTACGTTTTTAGTTTTAATTTGATCTATATACATATCTCTTGGATTTTAATTTTAGAAATTAATGAAATCTAATTATTTATTGAATTTCAAACATTTAATTTTATATGAAAGATAATATTATCAATTCAAAGGCCCATAATTATCAATATATCCGAAATCATACAAAAGAATTTTACTAAAATTCAAATATCTATATTATTTATTTTAATTTTTATCATATTTTTAATAATAATATGATACACTAATTTTTTTAGTCCTTTAATTTATGGTAATGTCTATCTTTATAATTGTCAAACATGATAATTTTCATGTTTATACTCCTTGTCATTGAAGTTAAGAAAGACAAAAAATTAAATTTAGAACCTCACACGAATACTTTATCGTTGTCAAAATTCTTGATCTACGTGAAAATGTATATTATATGAAAATTACCCCCAATATTAATATTTTTAATTAATATTAACTCAATTAAGAGAGAAATATGGATATTCAATCTTTTCTTTCTTTCATTATTAGGAAAATTTTCCATGTACTCGAAGTTACGATTTCGGATAAGAGGCACAAGAGTTGGTGGCAATAATATATAGATTACAAATACAAGTACACTTGAAATAGGAAAAGCGCATAATTCCAGCAACAGGAATCGTTCAACAATAATGACACAAGTGATAAAGTCGACAAAACTCCTTTATACAGAAAAACTGTGTAATATAAAATAACGTACTGTAATTATATGGTCCATTTGCAACGTCCAAAAATAAGATGAAACTGGGACGTAGAAGAACAATCGACACGGACACATTTGTCACCAGTGCGGGATCGGGTCCGATCATGTCTTCATTGTGGGAGTACATGGAGAAGATTATGATGTCACTTAGTGGACCTCACCACCATCTTCACTCAATCAATACCTTAGACTAAGGTAATGAATTCTCAATTTATGTCATATTTCTTTTTAAAGTTACAATATTCTACGATATATTACGATTCTTATGATCTTCAAATCAACGATATAAGTACTGTTTTCTACTGACCAAAAACAATATTCAGAATGTGAAATTTTAAAAAAGTTAATATAGTAAATTGAAAAAATAAACTTAACTACTAACCCTAGCTGTTGTTCTCCCTAGATTATCACATATTCACTAACACCAAGCAGCCGCCCCCTCACTCTTTCAGTCACTCGGTCTCCAGCTACTCTCTCGGTCTCTCAGTCACTCGGTCTCCAGCTGATCTGTCAGACTCGCACATCACATGCATGACCAATAGCTTTACCTTTGACACCTAGGCCTCGACAGCTCCACCGCGATGTCTCGCCCTATGTGCAACCCATTGATCCACAACCCATAGAATTCCCGACCCGTGTGCACCGCTGATCTACAAACCACCCAAGTCTGATATAGATTGATGTTGTATCAAATTTTAATTGGCATGATTTTTAGACATAAGATAAGATGGATGTAAAATTATAAATTATATAATTTTGTAATTTTAAAAATTCAGAATATATTTTATAAATTTTAAAAATTAATCAAAACGATACTTTATATTAACCAATATCAGTATATGTTATGTTTCAACTCGTTAAAAGTTAATTTAATAATAGTAATTACAATAGTATTAACAAAAATATTTGTTATTAGTGTCATGTATCATTGTTTGATCCTCTTTTCTATTCTCTTTATTTATTTTATTAAATTTTATGTGAAAAAGAGTTTTATAAAGGGAAATGTGATAAAAATTCCATCAAATATTTTTTAATGTTGTACAATATTTTTAAAGCACAAAATTAATTGGTGTAATATTATTAGTATGATATTATCTACAACAATATTTAGATAATGGTAATACACTAACATGAACTTAACCATAAAATCTTATATGTTAGTCTTTCCATTTGAAAATAACAAGCTATATGTAAAAATATGTTGTTTTGGAGCTTCCATTAGGGAACAAGGTGTTAGTTTATGCCCTCACAATCAATCAGTTAGTTGCAAATTTATATATGAAATTATTATTTTAATTAATAAAGATATTCGTTATTTTTATGGATTTTGTTAGTTACATTTAATACTAAAGGTAAATTTCCTTGAATGATTACTTTGCAATTAAAATTATGAAAATATCATAATTATGAAATTCAAGTTATATTTATGTATTATTCTAAATTTTTGTTAGTTGTAGTAATATCAAAATGAGATATTTACGAAACGGTGAAATTAGTACATGTTATATTTCTTTCTTATGAAGAAAATAATTGATATCATAAATTAAAGTATAAAGATACTTAAACAAATGTATAGTTGCTTATTAGAGAATAAGTTCACTAAACTGACCAGATTATAAAGATTTCAAATAGCATATTACTTATGTATTTGTAAATTTCCTTATCATGATAGTTGTATAATTGATATTTAGACTTGCGACGACCAAAGTATCTCATTGAAAATTACTGTGTTTTGATGCACTTATAACATATTCTATTTATGGTAACTTAGTTGGTAGTACTTAGATACAATATGAACCATATAGAGATAATTAAATAAGTCAATAAATAATTCATCACTCCATAGTATTTAGAGAGAATGTCTCACTGTTTTTGATTAGTAGTAATTTAAGGAATTTTTTGGTCATAGAGAATTGACATTTGAAAATGTATTTCTTAATATTTATTATAAATCAATTATTAATTAGCAAGAACAAACATGATTAGATTTAATAAGAATTGACACTATATCTATACTCTATGTCCAATTAAAGCATTGAATGATGAAAGTATTAAATTATATATCATAACCATCAAGGACAAGTTAAGTCAAATCACTTTAATGTTCCTAATATTTGAGTAGTCATAACACGTTGTCAGATCTTAATCATAATCTATGATTATAAATTGTTTAATTAAAGAATTAAAGATAAATTAAGATGAGTTTTAATTTATCTAATTCTAATTTTAATTTATAATCATTGCTAACATATTAGAAACCTAATTGGTCACACATAAAGATCAGTTAAAAAGAGAAAAATAAATTTAAATTAAGTTAAACTTAATTGTGAATTTTAAGAAAGTTTAGAGATCAAATATGAGATGTTTAATTTTATTAGAATTAAATTAAAATAAATTATAATTAAAGTCAATAAAACCATAATGCCTTTTCTTCTATATATATAGGAAATAACGGAAGAGTGCTATTACTCCTGCTTATTCATCTAAAAAAAAGTTATTTTTTTTACTCTGTGAATACCGCTCGAAGCTGGACGCTTGAACAACTCGTGGTTAATATATCGAAATGGATTAAACAAAAAATTTGAATTGAGTATGATTCTTTAAGTTTATGATTCATATTTTTCAAGTTATTCAATCATTGAAATTCGAACAAGAAATTGTAAAATTTTAATTTTTTGCTACGTCAGTGATTCAATGACTGTCGGTTTTTCAACACAAGGGTCATGTGAAGAAATTCAATTGATGGCCTGCTTAAATTATTTTATATGGTGTTCTACTTGTGATTGAAATTTGGATGACATACGAAAATATTGAAAATTATTCTGGTTCTTGGGTAGTTAGAGATTCCTTTAAAGTTTCATGTGCTGGCTTATACGAGTTGATAGGGGAATGACCTGCCTTAACTTGATGAAGTAGAAAAGTAAACAAGGTTGTCCTATGCATTACTTACATGTAATATAACTAACGAAATAGCTTAGAAATAAACATAAACATGATAAGGAAGGAGAAACTGATTAGATTTAACAGAACTGCATAACTCTACATGGTCTCTTTTCCTAACTTTAAATGCCATTCCGCTGTTAGCACTGTAGTCTGATCGAGTTAGCGCAGAACATTGTAGTAACCGAGGTACTGCAATTGACTGTTGTTTGCTGAATATATCTCCAAAGAAAAGTTTGATTAAAATGAATATTAGAAGATTCTACAACCCACATCAACTCCTGTGTTGTCAGGAAACTAACCGTATGAGAAGCTCGTTTTGGATTTAGAAATCGAGAATTGAATAACGTAACTCTCTCACTTGGCTTAATCTGTTCCAGTATCTTTCAACAAAGCGTTATTAACTCACTTAATACTGAATTGCTCCATAGCTGTGCCA
Organism: Erythroxylum baracoense; assembly: GCA_025629805.1. Classification (NCBI taxonomy): domain Eukaryota; kingdom Viridiplantae; phylum Streptophyta; class Magnoliopsida; order Malpighiales; family Erythroxylaceae; genus Erythroxylum; species Erythroxylum baracoense. The sequence goes on along the minus strand of JAOTAY010000009.1, from coordinate 9,291,752 downwards.
CTAAACGGGCGCAGTTGATCTACCACTTCCAGAAGAGAAAAGGAAACAGAACTAGTCACCAGTAAAAAGAATTATGAGTGTCTTTCAGAAAATAGTCAAATCACAAAAACACCGAATTCCTGTTGGATGAAGTTGGACATTTGGTCTGGCTCCTTGGTACATTTTACTGCATATGCGAATAATTAGATTCTATGTATCTTCCTCCCGACCAAGACAACGAGAAGAGTGCTTGCATGTATAGACACAGCAAACCTACAGAATAGCAGATGAAAATTAAAATGACTTGTTAGGCCCACAATCACCACAAAGTTAGTTTTCATTAACTTCCAAATGCAGCAAAGTGGAAGTTCTTTCAGGTACGCAACATTCTAAGACGACTTCAATCATGTTCAATTATTTTATGATTTCCTTATGTTTATTTAACCAAGACGTAATGATAGTCTTAATTATCTAATTTTGTAATTTTATCATTTATGTTAACTATAAGTTTTCTTTGATTCAATATACACAAATAATTTGTACATACTTGAATATACTATTTTTAGTCATCAATTTCTTTCTTATTATGTCTCGAACATAATAATGTTGAATTTAGATTTAGTATTAAATACTCAACGACATGTTATATGTGATCACTGTCATATTTTGTATAGGTAAGAAAACTCATACAATCACTTTTCTTCGGATGAAAACTATTTTTGCACCTAAGTCAATGCCTTCAATTGTAATCCATATTTATGCTTTTAATTAACTAAATTGAAAGAAATAATTTCATTAAGCCACTATACATTTTATTTCTATTTTATACAACTATTTATATGGTGCTATCACGTTGTTGAAATCTGTATTATCTCTATTTTATGCAACTATTTGTATTGAGTCATCACGACTTCGAAAGCTATCTTATATGTTGCTATTGAAATTTATGTGATATTAATTAGCTCAAAATGCCATTACATTTTATCATCTATATGATATTGACATATTTCCAAAATTTCATTATAAAATTCTCAATATAGATTAATAGTAAAATTGCATAATGGATATGTACAACTTTTCTTCTTAACTTTGAGAAATCTTCTCAAACTTAAACTATATCTAAGAAATTTGGTTCACTAAAGCTTAGTATCAATTATGCTAAACAAAGCTAATTTCTATTTAGAATAAAATATAAATGTAAGAAAAGCTAGTAATATGTTATATGTTATGACAACCAAATAAGATTATAACTATAATCATATATTTGGTTATTCCTACTATTTTATTAGAAATAATAGCCCTTAATACTATTTTGAAAAAATTACTCTAATCTTTCTAATAGACTAGGATTTCATTCAAATTTATTTTATCATGATTTTACTCAACAAACAAACTAAATTTAAATTATTTAAATAACAACTTTATCAATCACATCCTATATGACTTCTAGATCTGTTGGGTGATAACTATAGTGAAAACATATCTTATATGTTATTCTTAACTTTGCCTCTAAATTCATATGATCATGAGTTATAAATCCAAGTTATATGAATTTAATTAAGTAGGACTCAATAACTTAAGATAAAAATATATTTGGATTAAAGAGGTCTTTAGTCACTCAAAAACCTTACAAAAAATAGAATTATGGTTTTAAGATTTACTAAAAAAATATTGTTTATACTATAAGGATACTCTAGAAAGAGAAGCTCTAGCGTCTCTCTAGAATTGCAAACTGTTCATAGTGTTTACAATTTTAGAGCTCTCTAGAATTGCTTCTCATAACCATGCTAACTAATCCCCCTCCCCCACTTGAAATCTACATCTGCACCCTTCTACCAGTCCTCCTTCATCCTTATTGTATTTATTTCTATAGCTCCTCCTACTTTTGCTTTTGTCTCTTTACCTTTCTTCTTTCTTATTTCCCACCTACTAGTTTATTACCTACTGGACCATCAATATATTTGGAGCTTTATCCTAGGTAAACTTTCCTGCCTTAGTCAAGTCCTCAGGAAAACTTGACCTATTTGTAACCACTATATCCTCTACAATGGTCTCAATAAGAACACCTAAACTGACCACCTATGATTATTCACGTAGTAACATGGTACTCCCACCAAGCCTCCTAGCTAACAAACCAATAGACAATAACATTAAAAAAACCTAGAAGCAAGTCCTGGATGATTTTAGAGGGCTCTCCTTAGCTTCATTTTTGTTATCCCAAAACCTCCAACAGTAAAGCTATTACTTCCCTAGATGAAAATATTCTTAAGGAAGGTGTTAGGAAATGGGAATCCACCCTTATTGTTTTTTATGGACAAAAGGTCATCCTTCCAAGCACTCAACTCCTCGACGACAAAAAATGGAAAATTCATGGAATACAAGAGTACTTTTAAATGATCAGAATATCTTCCTATTTAAATTCAACTAAAAAGCCCTAACTAACAAAATTTTGGAAGTTGGACCTTGGTTTTTTAACTCCCACCATTACTTCTCTAATCCTGAAAACCAGGTCTAAGAATGGGGCATCTTAGGAAAAAAATGATCCCCATCTTGGTAAATTTCCATAATATTCCATTGAAATATTTGGACAATTACAAGATTGAGCCATTTGAGTAGTTACATTGGAAAACCTATATATATATGTATGTACGTATGTATGTATATTAATGAACTAATTGCGACCTTAAAAACAGTCAGCTTTGATAGAATCTATATCCTAGTAGATTCTTCCATAAAACTCTTTAAGGTTATCTCAATTATAAGAATTGATGAGGCTATAAGCTCTTTGAAGATTAGGTTCTGTTCACTTATAATTGGAAACCCATGAGCTTTAAGCAAAAACATGAATGGAGGCCAATAGGGAGGACTATTATGGTAGAGGAAATGGGAGATAAGAATAAGGGGAACCATAGTAAGGATAATGTGGGATCTAAGGAAGAATATAAAGTGAGCATTAAACTTCACACCATTGCTGCAAAACAGGGAGGAAGAGATTCATAATCAGAAGAAGACATAAAGGTAGAAGATTCAGATTATCATATTATAGATCTTGTTGGAGAAGACATATACAACCTCATTGGAGGAGAAATCTTTAACTAAAGTTGACAATAAAAAGAAAGCTAAAGTTTTTCCTACCATGACACTAATGATAATAACCATAATTCTGATGAAACTACGCAATTCTAAGGGGTGACTAGAAGAAGTACTAAAAAGAAGAGGTAAACTCCCTAAGGTCAATCTTATGTTGGGGGCTTAATAACTTATACAACCAACAAAGGATGGCATACTAGATCAAAGAAAATACAAATGTTTTGCTTGGTTTATTAGAAACTAGAATAAAGGAATTTGGTCTAAGGAACCTTATGTATTTGAAAGAACGATGGGGTTACATTACTAAACTAAGCTACCACTATAATGGAAAATTTTTGTTAGCATATAATACTAGGGTACTAAAAGTGGAACTTGCGCTAGTCAAATAGCAACTCATCCATTTTAAAGTCAAGGTAAAAGAGTATCAGGTCAGCTACTATATAAATTTTATTTATGTAGGTTAATAGATGTAATTAATAGCATATGGTTAATAATTGGAGACTATTATTGCATTCTTAACCTTAATGAGGTAGAAGGGGAAACAACTTGCTAGAGTAACTACTCAAATGGACCGAGAAATTGTATACATTGCACACAGATTATTGACCTCAAAAGTGAAGGAAAGAAGGTGGCATGGACCCACAAATAGGAAGAGAAATTGTTAATTAAAAAAATATTAATAGAGCAATAGTAAATGAGTCTTGGCTGCAAGCTTTTTTTTCAGAAAATAAAGCCAAGTTTGGAAGTCATGTTCTCTCTGACCATTCTCCTATCATGGTCCAAAACCTACTAAACCTATTTTTAAGAAGACATCCATTTATATTCAAAAACTTCCTAACAAGAATAGATGGATTTGGGGCTACCATAAGAAGAGGGTTAAGTTTAAACATCTTAAGCTCTAAAATGTTCTTATGTGTAAAGAAACTGTAAGCAATCAAAGAGAAACTAAAAGCCCTTAATATAACCCAATGGACCAATGCACAAACCAACATGATGGAAGTAAGAAGGAAGCTAGAGGAAACTCAAGACAAGCTAAATGTAAACCCCCATAAAAAAGCCTAAGAGCTGATGAAGTAAAAGTATTAGATACCTATATCAGAGCATTAGAAATGCATCACTTTATAATGAGGCAAATATCTAGGAATATATAGGTAAGGGATGTGGATAGGAATACTACATTCTACCATAGAGCCATATTAGAAAGAAGGAACATCAAGAAAGTCACCTCTTTGATTAATGATAGAGGCACAACTATTAGCAAAAAGGAGGAAATACAACAAGAGATCTATAATTTCTTTACAAAAATAGTTGGCAGCAAATCAAATCCATAATCAACATGTGAGCAAATCTCTAGCATCATTTCAAGTCCACTTCTTACATACATAACTGATTCCCTCATTGAGCCTATTAAGGTCAATGAAATTAGGGCTGCATTATTCTCCCTTCATTATAAAGCCCTAGGGCTAAATGGGCATATACTTCTTCCAACAAACTTGGGAAGAAATCAAAATAATGGTGACTAAAGTTGTCTTGAAAATTTTCATTAATGGCTCAATACTGAAGGAATGCAACAAAACTTACATCACTTTAGTTATGAAAGTGAGTCCCCTCTACACTATTAGGGAGTATAGGCCTATATCTTACTATAATGTCCTTTATTAGAATATAACTAGAATCCTAGCTAAAAAGCTAAAAAACACTAGTTGAGCATGTCGCAGATGATATAAAGGGAGCTTCCATCAAAGGCAGATCTATAGGGGACAATGTATTACTTGCTCAAGAAAATTTCAAAGGCTACAATATGAAAAGAGCTAGCAAAAATTATATCGTCAAAGTGAATTTTAAGAAGGCTTTTGACAATATAAGCTGGGAATTTTTATTTAATACTTTCAAAGCTTTTAGTGCTTTAGATAAGTACATAAACTAAATAAGGTAATCTATTACCATTACCTCGTATTGCATTCTTATTAATGAGGAGACAACCAAAATTATAAAAAGGGGTAAGGGGCTAAGGCAGGGGATCCATTATCCCCCCTACTTAGTCACCTTAACAATTAAGGTCCTTATTTGACTTATTAAAGTTTTCATAAGGGACAGAGGTTTCAAATTTCATTCCGAATGTATGCCAAAAAATTTGTTCTTTGACATTTACAAATGTCCTATTTTTGTTCTCCAAGCTAATAATAGTTTGTATCTACCCTAATGGAGGGTCTACACACTTTCAGGAGAATGTCTGATTTAGTTATAAGCATAGAGAAAAGCAAGCTCCTAATTTCTAGAGGAGCTAAATCACTAGCTAGCATAATTGGCATAAAGTGGAGTAAACTTCCCATATATTGCCTAGGGATCCCTGTGATAGCAAGCATACCTACTTTTGTTGCTTTCAAACATCTTATGTCCGGTAGCTTGAAAAGTAAAACCCTTTCCCTGACTGGGAGAACCCAAATAGTCAACTCAATCACAAATAATTTATATAATTATTAGAATGTTAATTTATTGTTCCCTAAGACCATGCTTAAAGAAATCAGTAGGATAATGAGTAGTTTCATCTGGACTAGACTTAGGGGAAACCACTCATCAAAAGCAAGTGTTCAGAAATTTGTAAACTAAAAAAAGAGGGGGCCTATAAAGGACCCATCTCAGAGTTCCCCTTCCGGAACTCGAGTGGACCCCTCTTGGTGACACTATAGTAACCCTCCAATTAATATCTAACCTAACCGAAGGGTTCCCACAAAGCTGAGCCATTCAACTATTAAATACCTTTTATACTTTAAACATTTAAAGCGCAGAAAATAGTGAGAATTTTTTCTTTTCTAAATCATTTAATAAAAATTTCGGCAACATATTTGACATTCCCAAAATTTTCAAAGTCCCTATAAAAGTTCAAAACACTTCAATATTCATATCAAGATCCTCTCTATGAATTTCAGACTTTAAGTTCACTCACAAACAATATCAACAATCACTTCAATAAAATTTAAAATGCTAAAACATATTCATGCATTTCATTTAAAAGCCTTTATATACATCCATTCTTTACATAAATGTACATCCCAAAAAATGTTCAAAGATATGCAATAGTTCCCAAAAATATTACAAGATCACACTTTTAAACCCTTTCCAAAATAATTTACACCAAATATACAAGTAACTAAGCCAATTTCATGAAAACATATGCATAGCAAAATGACACAAGCATAATAACACCCGATGATACAACTAATCCTATAGTGGCATCCCAGCTACTGAAGCACCTATACGTATACCTGGGGTGGTTTTTTTAAAAACATAAAAATATGGATGAGCTAAACGAGCTCAGTGAGTGTTAATCATTTTACTAAAAATGAAACCTTTCATCACAACATAATTGAAATATTCTCATACAATAATAAAGTTCATGGAAAGATAATTGACATGAAAATTCATTCGTGCATTATAAAATTTGGTAATAAATAACATTTTGTAGAATACAATTTCAATTTGTCTGAACTACTATTTCAAAATGCTTTTTCAAAATTCAACTCATAATATAAAAGTTTCCATTTTCCATTTTCCTTTTACAATAAACAACGGTGACAATAAGTTTTCTGAAAACCTTTATACTAAAAATAAGTCAACCACTAGAATTGGTACCGTATGATGCCTCTCAAATTGGTTTTGAAAATAAATAGTGGCGGCATTATTATTGTCATGAACTTTGTTACACTACATAGCCCACCACTAATTTCTTTGCCATATGATACCCTTAGATATAAAGTTATGGAGCTGGTTCTATATCGCTTACCTGCAACTGGTTAACCATTAGTTATAGAGTTGGTTCTACAATCGCTTACCTGCACTTGATTAATTGATATGCACAGGTAATTACAAAGCTGGTTCTACATCGTTTACTCACAATTGGTTAACCACTAGTTACGGAGCTGGTTCTACATCACTTACTTGCGCTAGGTTAACTGCTATATACTAGGAGTTACAAAGCTGGCTCTACATTGGTTACTCACAACTAGTTAACCATTAGTTACGGAGCTGGTTCTACATCGATTATCCTCACTAGGTTAACCACTATATATATCAGTATAATAAAATGTGTAAAACCTAAGGATATACCATAGGATAAAAGCTCATTTCCTTTTTATCAACCAATAATATAAGTTCAATGTAACTTCAAATCGTATGAAATTCAATTTTCAAACTTTAAATCGTATATTGCTAAAACGTACAATTATACTAGCAATATTCACTTGTAATATATCAATCACATAAAACTCAACATAAATATTAATTTCATGATAAAATAGAAACCATTTACATAAAATCAATTTAAAGAACACTCACAAGTTGCTAATTTCCTTTTTACCACTTCGAAATCCTTCAATTGGTTTTGTTTTCTTATCCGAAAACCTAATACAAGTACATTAAACTCTTTAATACATTTTCCAACCAAATACACCATAAACCATGTAAACTTATTTACTTTCCACATACACTCCATATAAAATCAATTTAAAGAACGCTCATAACTTGCTAGTTTCCTTTTCACCATTTTAAAATCCTTTAGTTGGTTCTGTTTTCTAATCTGAAAACCTCATACAAATACATTCATCTCCTTAATACATTTTCCAACAAAATAAACCATATCAACTTTATTAATTTCCACATACACTCCATATACTATTTTTTTCTCCAAATACTAATGCAACACTTCATTTAATAATTCCAATACAGCAAATACATTTAATGACCATCCTTAATCACATTCACATGGTCATTACATTGTAACTGTAACACCCCAACTCCCGCCGGACCCGAACCCGATATCGATAGTGATACCCGGATCCGTGCCCCGCGAAGGTGGC
>JAOTAY010000009.1:9272774-9283727 GCA_025629805.1 Erythroxylum baracoense | reverse complement strand
GTTACATGCCAAAAATTCCCTCAATTCATTCTTATGCATTTATTCCATAAACTATTATGCTTAATTTAACGAAAAAATTTTTTTCGAGGGCCAACACTAAAAGGGTTACATATATCAGTAATTGAATCTAGGATGAAGAAAGGAGCAAAGCATGGAAGGAAGTGACCTACCTTAATCATCTAATCTCCACATATCTGAAACATGAGCACCTGGCTCCTCTTTGAAGATGAACTAGCTTAATTATACTCATTTTAAAAAGAGACGTAGTTTTGGAGCTTTGTAAATCTATCATCATATTATAAAAAGGCCTTTTGTAGACCATAGATAATTATATCATTAATATCTTTATTTTAAAAAAATAAATAGAATATGGTTTTATTATTGAATAATAAAAGAAAATAATCATGTTCTGTTGGATTACTAATAGCTACAAGGAAAGTTCAATATAGGGACTGCCTTCCATTATTAGAAAAAGTCCTAAAAAGATTAGACAAATGGTGTAACAAGTCATTATCATTTGTTGGTAGAGTTTAGTTTATAAAGTTTACATTGAACTCTCTCGATACATACTAGTCATCGCATCTTGCTATAAAAAAACTCACAAAAGCCTTAGAAAAATTAGTTCAGGGACTCCTATAATTAGGAAAGCATATTAATAAGTATAATGCCAAAGTGGCATGGATTAAAGTGTGTAAACCAAAGGATGAAGTGGGGTTGGATATTATATCTATAATCTTTGGCAACTAGCGATTTAAGGCTAAGAGATTGTGAAGACTGATAGAGAGAAAAAAAATCTCTTTAGGTTAGATAAGTCCATATGAACTTCTTGAAGGGTAAAAGTATATATGAGATCAATCATAAGCCTTACTCCTCCTAGTTTATGTCCCAACAGCCTAAGGTGAGGATCAAACTAGCTAATAATTTTAAATGCTTGATGGGGAATGGGGAAACAAATTTACTATACATTATCAACTGGAACCTAATAGCCCTTTGAGTAATACTCAACTCATAACCAATTTGCTAGAGAGATACCCTGTTAATTAAAAAGTCAAAACATGGTTGGAGGGAAGATAATAGAGTAACTGTCCTACAGAAATTATATACATTCTTTTAAGATATGACCTAGACATAGGGAGTATAGACCAATATTTCTAGTATGGTCATCCATCAGGTAATTTTATGAATAAATCTTATAAAGAGATCCTCAAAATTAGGAGCCATAGATCTAAATGGTCCAGGATAATTTGTTACATTAATATTCTTCTTAAAGATGCTTTCCTCATATGGCTAATAGTTAGTAATAGATTTGGAAGTACGGAAAAGTTAAAGTTTCTAAACCTAACTAAAAATTCCATCTTTGTAAAGAAGATTCTAAAACTCTTTTTTATTTATTCTTCAATTGTAAATTTTCTTACATGATCTGGAGTCAAATTAATTATGTTAACTTGACAAGGTTAGATTAAATTATTTAGACTTCCTATAATGAATGTGCTCCTTGAGAAATTCACTAAAAGAGGATATGGCATTATATGTGGTAGCATTTGGATCACATATATATATATATACAATATGGGAAGAGAGGAATGATAGATGTTTCAAAGGTGGGGAGAAAGATGGAAAATAAATGCTAACTAAACTGGAGTTGTGCATATGAGACTAACTAATCATTAGTAAAGATGCTAAAAGCTATAATTTGAAGATTACTGAAGCCTAAAAGATTAATGCATACACTAAATAGTACTATAATAGAGCAAGAAGGAGCATCTTATATAGGAGCAATTGCTAGCTGATGTTACTCAGATGGGGTCTTTGGTGTGTAGCAATGTTTTAACTATATTTTCGAGACAAAGGTTCACCATCTGTTACTAGGTATTCCTTCTAAAGCTTTGCAACTCTTATTTCTTTCATTAATACTATTTTAAATTTTTTAAAACTAATCGTATTCTTAACGTATACTTAATTTTTAATTAGAGATTTAATTTTAAAATAGTCCTATCAAATATAAATTATATGTACAATGTCACACATTTAAACATGAAATCTAATATGTGCATCGATATATTAAACTTTCACAAATATGTAAGATAATCTTTGTTTGATTCTATTAATTGATCTTCATAATCTAAAATAATATTTCCAACTCTTTGGAGGGTTAAATTATATTTGACCATTGATTTCTAAAAAAAATCAAATTAATATTCTAAATAGAGATTTAATATGATTTGAAAATAATTTTAAAATTCAATTTGAAACTATTTCTAATTATCTTGACTCTTTTAATAAAATTTTAAAAAAATTTCAACAAGTTACTTGACAAGTGTACTTTATATTATGTTTCAATAGATGTTTTAGTATGTTTATAGGTGTTTAATAGATGATTATTGCATGTTTAGGCTTATAATTATGTTAATGTGATTGTTTGTTTATGTTTTAAGTGTTATGTGGTTTAAATCATGATTTTGGATCTTAATCTTGTGTTATTAAGGTGTTTTGATGCATTTATTAGTGAATGAAAACAAATAATTGAAGAATGAAGGAAGCTAGAACATATATGGGCTATAAGGTAGGGTCACGATCTTGACAGAAAGATTTTTCTCTAGGGTCACGATCATGACAGACACTCGTCAAAAACGGGATTTTCCATCTATTTTTATATTTGGTGTATTTTTGGAACAAAATGAACTAGGTATGCCCTAAATTTAACCCTAAGTCCCACATTTAGTATAAAATAAAATAAAGAGACCAAAAAGAGCAACCTCTATCTTACCAAATTGGGATTAATCAAGGAAGATAAATAAGGGAGCATTGAAGAGTTGTAGCTGTTCCAGCATTCCCAGATCAATCCAACTCAATTTCTTTATTCTTTCCTTTGTTTATTTTCTTTAAGCTTGATGTATGAATTAGGTTTGAAGATGTTATACATGTTTATGATGTTTCAATTTTCGTATTAGGATTTGTTTTTGAGTTATGTTACGACTTAATCATTATTGATTTCAATACAATGTTATGGTGTTGTGGTATTTAGGTATGCTAATAATTTGACAACAAATCAAGAGAGTGAGTTAAAAGTAATCTGATTAGGTTGGATAATGACTTAGCGACCAAATAATTAACACAAATATCAAATTGATAATCATACGAAGAGAGATTTTGTGTGAAAACTCAATTATTCGATAAATCACTTACGAACTAGTTGAAAACGTTAGGTTATGTTTTTTGAATTGAGAGATTACAAAATCTAGAATTTCATAATCAATTAGGTTTAATCAATTAGGGTTAAATGATTAGGACTTGAGAGAGAATAATCAAACCCTTTAAAAATCTAGAATGGACACCCAATTGATTTAAAGTGGTTAAGGGAGCAAAATAACGATAGAACAAATCCTACACTTTCATACCTAATCATCCTTATTTTACTGTGGCAGCTTAATTGTTAAGTGCTTAATTGCTCAATTTTATTTGATTGTTTTAGTTTCTGATATTTTATTTTCATTCAAGTCATATTTCATAAACTTAGACAAAGTTAGTTTCATTTAGTTTAACTATTTTCTCGTGGGATCAACACCTTTAATACTACAAATTATGGTTCGTATACTTGCAAATATTAAGGTTTTTATTATAGATAAAACTTGCTTGATTGAATTATTTCATATTAGTCAATTATGTAAAAAACTATAAGTGCACATCGTAGCTATAACTAGTACCAGCAAGTACGGTTCGATCCTACAAAGACGATGAATACTAGTAATTACCTTTTCCTTTTATCTAGCCTATGGATTGATTTTAAATTTTTAATAAAAGAAAATAAAAATTAAATCAGTTAAAGAAATAGGAAACGATAATGAATGCAAAGACAGTTGAATTCACTTAGAAAACTGTCATTATCATAAATTAGTATCTAGGTTCAAATCCCCTTCAATCCTTAACATATTGATCTTATCATGCAATTGTTTTATTGATGTATTGGACCGTGATGACTCCTATGGCATGTTAATAGTTGACCTTGAGTTTACTAACAACTAATTCTATTGTCTCTAACCTAATTACTTAGGTTAAATCATATAGGATTGTGTTATCGATTTATAATTCCCTCTCTTATGTTTGATCCTAATCTGGAAGATTTATGTCATCCTATCTCTAGGATTGCAATCAACTCCTTTTAATTACAGTAGTTCTATTCACATTAGGATTTCTCATTCTCTACGTATGAAATTAGATTATCAATAAAACATGTATTCAGATCACAATAATCAACAAAACAATTGCATTAATAAAAGAACCAAATCATATCAAAGTATTATCATAAGGTTCATCTAACTTAAATACTAATTGGACATATAGCTACATATTATCGAACATGAAATCAAACATACATTGAAAGAAAAATAAATAGAAAACAATAAGTTCATAATTCTAAATATCCCTTAATGTCTTCTATCAAATGTTTTTGTGATGTAGAGGCTTGATCTTTTATTCCGATGGATTTTTTGATGAAATCTTAATGTTAGCTACTTATTTGGACCAAAATTGTCCCTTTAGGATGTTCTCCACGTCTAAAAATCTCCTATAAAAGTCTTATCCTTTCTTATCCTCCTAAAAACGTGTTTTTATCATTAAATTTAGGATATTAGGGAGATGCACGGTCTTTTGCATGGCTGTGCATAACCAAAAATGTCTAAATATCACGAAAGTGCACGACCTCGCATTACTTCATGTTTTTGACCTTGATATCTTTATATTTAGGTCATCATGTCTTTATATAAAATGTACCACTTCTCATCTTTCCAATGGATCCTCTTTGCTTAAAACAAAGCCTTATAGCTAAAGTTATGGGCCAAAAACCAAAGGAAGGTCCAAGTTCAAACTGGGCCAAGATAAACTTTATATCTTTCTTAACCTTTTTAACCCATCAAAATAGCACTTTTAGGCCTTAATTTGTGCATAAGAATTATGATCCAGTATGTTGGCTTGAATTTGAGCCTTTGAATCAGCCCATTTGGATCTCATAAGCCTCAGATATGTCTATGTAAAGCTCTAGTGGTTAGGCTGCCAATTCTGTAGAAATAAGTTTTACTTTGAACAAATGGTTGCTAATCCAAACCAATTCAAATAGCTATAAGTCTGGGCTTCCTGAAAATAATGAGATTTCCTCTAATTATTCTCTAAAGACAATGTTTAGATTCGAACTCTTCTTTTATGTTAAAAATCATGCATAGCTTCTATATGTCAAATCTTCACTTTTTGTCATGTTTTCTTCTAAATTCTTCTCCTTTAAGTCCATGAAGGCAATTATCACCTATGAAAGCACTTGGAGTGAATTAAGTACTATAATATAACAAAAGTATCAAATATCAAGAAAAATACATCAAACATAGGGGTAAAAATATATTCAAATATCCATCTATCATTGCTCAACATTATTCTTCTTACTTATTATAAATTTAAGGAAATATTTTTGAAATTTAGCAAGTAAGAAACTATAATATAATTAGAAATAAAATTTCTTAATTAGGAAAACATTTTTCAATATTAAAGGAAACAACCTTTAAAATATTAATAATCTATTGATTGCCCATTAATTTTTTGAAAGCTGCATAAGGAAGGAAGCTGGTAAGATATGTGCCTTAAAAGTTTATTTTAGGAAAGAATTTGTTTTTGTAAGAAGGGAATTTTTTTGTTTAAGCACTGAAAATGTTTGGATTGCTTAGGAAGTTTATCTACCAGTTAAATCAATGTCTAACCACTACTTCCTACAGTGTCCTTGCTATTAGGGAATAATCACAGTAGTTTAAAAGGGAAAGAGGATTAAGGTAAAGGGACCCTCTATCCCCTTACCTATTCTCAATTTGTATGGAGGTTTTACTATAACGTACTACTCACAACATTCTCTAAAGTCCCTCTTTTAAATATCATAAGAAGTGAAATAAGTTAAACCTTTTTAACTTGACTATTGCTAATGACTTATTGATGTTCCATAAGTTTGATGCTCCCTTAGTGTCCATTTTGATATATTCCATCAATCAATTCAGCAAGCTTTCAAATATAAAGATAAACCTGGATAAAAGCTTCACTATGCTTTCTAAAGGTATAAAAGCAATTCAAAAGGATCTAGCTCAAATCATTGGGATGAAAGTAGATCTACCTCCTTTCACATATTTAGGGATCCCAATCGCAAGTTTTAAACCCTCCTATAAAGAGTGCATACTTTTGTTTAAACAAATTGAAAGAAGACTTTGCAAGTGGTATAATAGATAGTTGAGTTATATTGAAAAAATCTAACTGATCAAATTAATACTGAGTAACTTATACAAATACTGGATCTGCCACTTAATTTTGCTTAAAACAATGGACAAAGATATTGAGAAATTTCCTGTGGAATGGAAATGCACATAAAGCTTCAGGGGTTAAAGTGTCTTATAATGGCTTTTGTTGTATAAGGAAACAAGGTGGCTTAGGAATAAGATTAATAAAAATCTCCAGCAAAATTCTCTTATCCAAGAGGATATGAAAGCTCTTGAAAGGTAAATATAATATTTAGGTTCAATAGATCCATACTCAACATTTATAAGGATAAAGCTTATGGAAAGTGCAAGGGAATCCAAACACCTCAGGACTTGACCTAAAATACTGAAATTAAAAGGAAAATTTGCTTATGTTATCAAGTGAATAATTAGGAATGGCAAAAGAAATTGGGCCTGGTTTGACGATTGGTGTAACAATAGACCACTTTACACATTTCCTAACTTGTTTCATTTAAAATACATGTTGAAACCAAATGCAAAGGTTAGCGATCTTATTAATGGATAATAAGGGAACATTAGGCTTATAGGTTTTGACTAGTTAATGTAAGCTCTCACTAACTACTTACCAAGACCAAATAAGGAGGACATAATCAAATAGACACCTCACTCTTTAAGGAAGTTCATAATCTGATCTATACTTAAGTTGTTTAAACACTATGCTCCTGAGGTAAGCTACCATAAGATAGTCTAGTTTCTAGGAAACAATCCTTGTTATGCATTTATCACTAGGTTAGCTTTAAGAAACATGTTAGTAATAATGAAAAGGGTTAAGACTTCAGTAACAACTGACTTTATGTGTATCCTATGCACCAATTCCCTTGAGATAAGAGACCAACTATACTTCCAATGCTCATACACTAGGATCGTATAGGAATAAATCAAGTATCTTATTGTTCGAGCAAGTTTTATCTAAAGTAATAAAACCCCCAATATCTGTAAGTATACGGGTCGTAAACTTATAGTATTAATTGTGTCAGTCCGACAAGGAGTTGGTGAACTAATCTAATTCTAAGTTATCTAAGGCCTAAAAGTATTACTAAAAAGAAAATAAAAACTAAACAGAAAAGTAAATTAATGAATATGGATTGATTGAATATTAAATTGTAAAATCAACACACAAAGAATCAAATTGAGCACCATCAAACTAAATATGGAAATCACATAAGGAAGATTATCTTATTGATAGGTGTAGATTGCATTGTAATTTTATAGGTAATTTGATTTGTGTTTAGTGGTTAATTTGATTGTTTAGTGTGTTTTTAGGTCAAGAATTATGTTAGGTCGTAAATATTTGTGTTTAAAGTGTTTTTTGGGTAAGAAAATATTTTTGAGCTTCAATTTTATATATATGATGTGTCATGATGAGTTTGTTAGTGTTTGAGGACATTCGGAGGAGTTTTATAGGAGAACTGAACCAAAACATAGTCCTATGATCGTGGAAAGTAGGCCATAATCATGATAGAAGCACCAACATAGGCATACTATTATGGAAAATATGCCATGATTCTGACAGAAGCTCGAGCATAGGGCAATGATCGTGGAGAATCTGCTACGATCATAATAGAGAGTAGACAAACCAGCCACGATTGTGCACTAAAGGCTATGATCATGGCCTACACGTAAATAGACGTGGAGTCACTTTTAGATTCGAGCTTTCGAGGGACATTCAAGACCTCAGAAAGACACTAGGGTTACCTTAATTGGAAAAGAATATAAAAGTATAATGATGTAACCCTAGAAATGAGTCTACATTCAGCCTACATTTGGAAACCCAAAAAGAGAGAGAGAAAGAAGAGAGAGACAAAAGAAGAAGAGGAAGAAGAGGACGGTTCCGACTTCGAAGCTCCCTGGAATAGGTGATCTCCCGATGCCTTTGCTTTCCTAAATCATCCAACCTAAGTTTCATTTCCTCCCCATTTATCTTTTTATTCATTTAATGTGTAAGATTGAGATGGGTTGTATGGTTATGGATTTTGATTTGATAATGATGTTCTAACTTTTCCTTCGAGATTTTCCTTATATTTAATGTTAATCTAGTTAAATTGCGTTTACTTGATTTGGGTGTTGTGATTGATTAATGTACTTGCATATTTCAGTAACAAATCGAGAGGGTGAACTAAATAAAAATGATTAGATTGGATTAACGAGAGTTAGGCAATCTAATTGACCACTTAATGAATCTAGTCAGTAATTTCATGGAGAGAAATCCCATGTGAGACCTGATTGTTTACTAAAGAGCTTTAGAAAGAATTGTGAGTAACTTGTGAATTGAGAGATTGCAGGTCCTTAATTCGATTAAGGTTTACAATTTAGGAAATGATTATAACTTGAGACAGAGTAATCAATCCTACGATCGTCTAGAACCAACACCCCATAAACATATAAAAGGCTAGATTAGCATTAATGAAAGGTAAAATCCCTTCTCCCATAACTTGATTAATTCTCTTTATGGATTTCCATTGTTACATTATTCGATTGTTGCTAGTTTGTTTAATTTAGATTACTTTTTATTTTATTATTTGAATTTGAGTCTAAATCAAAGCACAACCTGAATTAAGTGGTATTTAAGCATAATCTCTATGGGACAATATCTTCTTTTTACTACAAGTAACGACCCATATACTTGCGGTTTTTAGAGTAAAACAAGTGATTTATTTTTTGCAATCAATAAGTTTTTAACGCTGTTACCAGAGATTGTTTTTTTTATCATCTTGTTTAGTTTATGTGACTTTGATTTAAGAGTATTTGATACTTTTCCTTGCGTTTTTACAAGTTCACGAACACAAGGAGCACAAAAAGATCTAACGAGCATAGTGAAGAAGAGTTTTTAGATATTACAAGGCACGAAAGAGAGATAAGAAGAGCTAGCCATTAAGACAAAATAAAAAGGAATACAAAAGAAGAAGGAGAGCAAGGAGGAGTTGAGAGGACATTGATGGAATTTATAAGGCCAGGTTTCAGTCCTTAAGGAATTGTAAGGCCTACGATTCAAGCCAATAATTTTGAGATCAAGCCGACACTCCTCAACATACTTTAGAGTAATGTGCAGTTCTATGGGTTGTCCAACGAAGATCCTAATGCCGATTTTGCAAATTTCTTGGAGATCTATGATACCTTTGTTGGATCGAAAATAGGTTCATGCTTGGTTTGGCTAAATAGTAGATTTCAAAAACTTTTTCCGAAATCAAAACACAGCGGAAGAGTAAATACCAAAACAGCATGCTTTTAATCCATACATGATACGACATAAAGAAAATAAATATAATAAGAACAAGATCAAAATATTACTGACCCCTCACTACAGCTTCAACTTCTCATTGTTGCATCCTTTACTAATCTGATCTACCACTTGTTCTCCTTCGACAGCTTGGTTAACAAGATCCTTTGGTAGGAAAGGAGAAGACAAATGGAGGTTTTTTACTTTTCTATATTCAACTGATTGAGAGCAAAAGGAGAGACTTTTCTTTACTATGGTTGACGGTTTTGGGAGAGAGTAGAGAGCCAAAAATAATGTACCATTCATTTAGTAAGAATCCTAAATGAGTTGTGTATGTTTTCTTTTTAAATCTAACCATAAAAACCATTTAATGAGAAGCATGAGTGAGTTCTACATCTTTGTAAATTTTGGTTTTGCTTATCCTTTTTTTAAGATTTTGTCTAAATTTAATTAATCTAATTAATCAAATAAAAATCTAGCCCAATATTAAATGTTCCTTTGGGCTTATAATTAACAATTAATTAGTGTAAGCCCAACATTTAATTAACTCTTAATTAAATTGTTCCAATCTTAATAGCTTGAATCTAATTTGGCTATTTCTCTCCTTTCTCTCTCACTTTTCTTTCCGGTAACCTCTGTTTATTTTTCTTACTATCCTTGATAACCTTCCTAGAAGCCAAGTGGGGAATCAAATTGGACTTAAATAATTCAAGCTCAAATAAGCCCGGAATTAATTTAATCTTAATAGAATTGGTTCGGACTTATTAACCAATTGTCATTCCACTCAAGCCAATTGGCTGAACTCTTGAATTACTTAAAATTATGAGAAAACATATTTCATATTAATTAATTCAATGTCCAATTGCAAAGTTTATTATGAACCATATTATAGCCATCTGCACAATAAAGGGTAAAATTACCATTTTACCCTTATGATGGTTTTTCCTTCTAGATCTTCTGTTTCATTCTACATGGTGATTAACACACAAGATCTAATCTTGGTGTTAAGACTTGAAAATTCCAATATGCAGATACTGGATTGACACCTTGTAAAAATCCATTCCGATCATATCAAGAATTATAACGAAGCACACTTGAGTTCACCACTCATCAAGATTGTGGTTCGTAATAAACGAATGCTAAAGTCTATGTTTTAAGATTAAAGTAACGACATACTTTATTATTTCAAAACATACGTGATTCCAGATTCATTTAATAGTGCCATTACCAATAATTAACTATGATCATGATTTTAAACTCATCATTCCCTTGAAGTAAACTCCTTTACTTACACGAAGGTAAATCACAACACTACAGTCTAAACCATAATCAAGCGACTAACTTAATTATTCGACCGTGAATCAATTAATTTAGATTCTAATAATATACATGTTTCCTATACATCTCCATGTATATGTATATTACTTACAAAAG
>JAOTAY010000009.1:9261653-9272674 GCA_025629805.1 Erythroxylum baracoense | reverse complement strand
TTGGGTATGTAAGTCTTGAAAGATTGATGCATGATATGTTAGAAGTTAAAGAAGTGAAAGGTGATGTAGTTTAGGTGAATTTAAATGTGTTAGATGGATTGGAATTAATAAATAATTGAGTGTGTGTGTGCTGCCAAATTGTGGCCTAATAGTTAAGGATAGGTTGTAAGATGGTTTGTGATGAAATTATGAAGTGAATTGTGTGTTGGTTGTGTTAGAAATGGTATGGAAGATGGAGGATGAGAGTTAGGCTCAAATCTGGAAAAAATTGTGTTTGTATGTGTTTCAGTGTTTCTGCCATAACGTTTTACGTGGATGTGCAATTGAGGTGATTTTTAGCTTAAATTAAACTAGAAGAGTTTAGCTACATTTCTTGTGAAGGAAGTAAAGTCTAATTCTGACCTTAAGGGTTCCAAATTTGATCATAAATGTGAGCACATGTGTAGGAGTGAACAGTGTAATTAATGACACTAAGTGAAACATTTTGGTTAGTGATGTTTTGTAATTTATGTTTGTGATTTAAAAAAAAATGATACCGACTGTTTGATTGCTTAGTGATGTGGTACACCGCCATCGCGGAGCACGGACTCGGATATCACCATCGATATCGGGTTCGGGTCCAGCGGGAGTGGGGTGTTACAATAACAATGTTTCGTCCATCCCAATGACAATGTTTTCTTTATTCTAACTTGCTGCTATATTTTCCTTCTGGTTACTACGTTTTGTCTCTTGGCTCTGTTGCTGTGCATCATTGTTTCCTGCTGGTGTGCAATGTTTATGTTTACACCGATATTGTTTGCATTTTGGCTTGCATTTGTGTTTTGATTTGCTTCAATATGGTTGTGCGCTATCGTTTGGTCATCTGTTGCTTCCTTTGGCTGTTTCCCATCACGCTTCCATTTTATGCTTCATCTTTTCCCAGCTGCTTGTTCATGTCGTTTTGCTTTTTTTCTTTGGCTGCATTTAGCTTCTTTCTTGGTTGTTCATTAGCTTGGCCACCTTTGTTTTACCAGCCATTAAATTCACGTAATTGCATGCAAAAGCATGCAATTTCCATACACAGCTTTTGTACTTCATTACCGTGAGCAACTTTGATTTTTCTTGTTTGTGTTTTCATTTTTCTTGTCTTCTTCTTGTCTTTTAATTTTTTTCTTTTTGCTCCATGAAGACAAGTGAAAATTAATCTTTAAAAATAGCCCAAATATTGTGCTTTTGACTCACTTTAACTTCTTTGCTTTCGAATTGTGCCTAAAATCACATATGAGTCAAAGTAAGTATCTTAAGCAATTTTATAACAATAATCACTAAGTATTATGGAATAAATTCATAATAAATTAAGCACCTATCAACTACAAGCTTCTTCCTCGAATTCAGGTACATCTTTAGAAGATTTGATTAAGTCCATTGCTAATAACACTATAATTTTAGCAAGAAGTAAAATCGACCTTTCAAAACTTGGAATGCGAAAAGGATTAGATGGCAGTAAGGATCGATCGTCTAGAGTCACAAAGTAGAAGACAACTTGAGAACCCTACAAAAATTACTCAAGGGATGGCTAATAAGGAAGACATTGAGAGGGAGATCGAAGAAGAAAGGGATATGACTTCAAGCTCAAAGGTAAATGCTGAATTCCCAATTATTGAAAAGATTAATCCTCCACCTTTTCTTAGCAAGTTAACAAAGTCAAATAAATAAGGAGGATGATAGTGGTATATTGCATAGTGTTTTAGTGGGTAGTTTAGTATGTGTTTAGTTGTTAAATTGAATAAATAGTGCATGTTTAGGTTATGATTGTGTTATTTAATTAGACATTTGTGTTTTAAGTGTTTTATGGGTTAGATTATGCCATTGAGCTTAAATTTTGTATATTTGAAGTGCCTTGATGTGTTTGTTAGTGTTTTAGGTCAAAGATAGAAGCACAGAGGAGATTAGGAGGAAGCTCGGGGCAAAACCTAGGGCCACGATCATGATAGAAGCCTGCTGAAGGTGCCACGATCGTGGCTAAAGAAAAATTTAGTGCCACGATCATGGCTTGCATGACAGAAGACACGGATAACCTACTGGACTTAAGTTTTCTAGGGACTTTGAGGACTTTTTGGGTACAGGAAAACCCTAGCATTTATGTAAATGGAATATAATATATAAAGAAAGAGAAATGACCTAGAATATATGTAACATACCACTCTCATAGAGCATATGCTCGAACGTATCGATGATTATTCGAGAACATACTCTACAAAGATGGCACGTTAAGATGAGCAAAATAACTCTTTACAAAATTTTCAGACATCAAACACAACTTAAGCAACCAATATTCATTTTTTCCTATTTCATTTACAAACACATCCAGCCATGGATGTCATTACATTTTAGAATTCACACATATATTGTATAATTGTTGAGAAGTATATTTCAGATACAAAATCACTGAAGACATTTGTAGGTACAACTGATCCCAACCACTAACTCATGTCCAATTGCAATAGCTATACTCCAATTAGTCTAATTAGATCTCCTCTGAGCCTGAAAATCAACAATTCAATTTTGAAGAGTTTACGAATTCAGTGAGTGAACCATCATCGATGTATTCACTCAAGCCAGATTCACAGAGACAAGTATTACATACCATCAATATTGTATATGATATCACGTTTCATCATACCTTATCAAGTACATCAAGTTATCATACTTTCACAAATATATCAGATAAACTAACATTTCATATCACAACACATCTTTGTTCACTATTTAACTGTATTTCAAACACTTCAATCATTCACTTCAATTCATTCGAATGATACATATAAGGATGTATATGTAAATGCATATATAACTCCGTTCATTTTTATTTTGTTATGATCGAGTGCCTATTTATTATCCCGTATCCCTAGTGGATACCGAGCTCATTTTAGATACTATCCCATACCTATTATGGATACCAGGCTCATTAATCACTAAGCCTGTGGCTCTTTATGTGCATTTCTAAGCTTTAAGCTCTTTTTAGACTGGCCACTCCAGTCACAACTCCTTTATCTGATTATCTATTTCAATGTAATGAAACACTCCATATGCCATATTTCAATTACCTTTCATTCTTGTGTGCATTTTTACATGTATCAATTCATCAGACCTAGTCCAGTAATTCATCGGATCCAGTCCAGTAATTCACATTCAATTTCTCACATTCCATTTTCATTCCAGCATTTCACATCCAATTGTTCTCATATTTCATATTCTTATGCAAATTGATAAAACTTCTAATATAATCCTGAATATGGAATTTCTCATACCATCAAGGTCAGGAATTAATGCAATAATATCAATAACAGTTTAATATCAAAAGCTAAACACAAACAATTCAGTCATAGTGAGTAAACATCTAGGTTAACTCACTGTATGCTCCAAATTAGCTATTGCTTTGACAATTCGGCAATCTTTGGATTCTGATGTTCACTTTTGCGTATCTATCTCCATGTAATACACATATATTTCACACATCATTAAATTTTCAATTTTATGATTGAATAATCATTCACATGTATATATATATATATATATATATAACACACACACACACACACACACACACACACATTATGTTTCAATGCATGCTCAATTAACTTTCCGTGTATGTATCCTTATTCACAATTCTTGATCATTCAAACATCATAGCTTGTATATAACTAGTTTGCAATTAGGTTAATACCTTAAGTACACTTGATCATGCTCAATTCATTAACCATACATTCACTAGCTCTTTTCTAGCATTATACATAATCACACAACATCCCAATTCTCATTCATTCATTCCTAATGCATTATTCATATCCTTTGGATCACATTTGTATTCATAAGAACACTTTCATTCCTTTAACACTTATAAATTTCCAATTTAGATACATTGATATTAAACAATCCTTTCCTTAAGTTATAACTTCAATTAATAACCTAAACATGTCAAATCAATTAACAACCTAAACATGTCAAACACTTAACTAACTTATCCAACATCAATCCAGGTTTATTTTAAGTCTCAATCAAGTCCAAATGCACCATAGTAAAGTTCCTTATCCTTAGTTAATTGAATAATCACACAAGACAACATTTTCTTCACTTCAAAGCATTCCCACGATCGTGTATGGCCTTCCCACGAACGTGGGATGGGTTATCTGAAGTTCCCATTAATCTCCTTCATTTGTTTTTCTAGATTTTATCATCTTTATACCAAATTCAAAACATCTTCTTGACATCAATTATACCTCAAATTGGCCTTAATTATGTTTTCATTCCTCATCAAATTCATCTTCAATGCCAACTCAAAATTGTTCAATTGACAGTTCACAAATCATTGTCTTTTATGCATCAAAATCCAAACTAGAAACTATCATTGAAGCATCATTTTCTAGAACTCATTTCATCATCAACATCATATATATTTCATTCCAATTCAAACATCATTATCATTCTATTAAACCATGCCATAAATATCAGATTTTTACTTGTTAAGCTTAAATTCCACCTCAATACATCAAGTTAAACTAGCTTTCCATTCATGCAAGATCAACATAATTTCAAGGTAAAAATGAGTTAGTTTTTGGCAGCAAGATGAAGACAACTATAAGCTGGTTCTTTGGCTATTTTGTGAAGGATAAAAGTGTAAAAGGAATTACTCATACAATTGATGACAATATATTGAAACCACAAGGAGTGATCCTTCAAAGGCACATTGATTGCGTGTCGTAACGCTAGTCAAAATAAAATAACTAGACCTACTACTATAGCAGTGGTGAGTCTAGGTCGATCCCATAGAGAGTGTGTGTAAAATTTATGAAATGAAATTAACTGGTGTTTAGGTCTAACAGGGGTTTTGGATTTTGAAATAAGAAAATAAAATAAAACTAAACTAATAAAAACAAATTAAAGAAAACATGCAAAAAATGATAAAAGTGGGGAATTTAGTAAGGACCCAGTTCTTCGGTTCAATCTCAACCTACACCCTAATTAAGTATATTTCATTGATTTTTTGTTCTCAATCCTCTCCTAGTAACTATTAATCATGGGTTAATAATTAACTCAAGTTTTCCCTTAGAGTTTGTTTAATGAAGATACGATCATTAATTAAACCTAACCACTAAATAACCTAGTATATGATCTCTATATTAAATTAGGCAGTAGTATTAAAAATTAGAAAAATCGATTAATCAAGGAAATAATCATATATGATGCGTCATTTACCCCTAGGTAATGCTATCCCTAATGATTAAGAATCATTAGTCGCTGCACATGAATTTCAATATAACAATTCCAGATTATATCAAAATTCTAGCAATGGGTTTACAAATAAACGATTCAATGAACGCATTAAAAAATCTTTTCATAATACCCAGTGGGTTCATACACAAATAACTGAACAATAATGAAACTCCAATTATCCATACACAAAACCCAAATCAATTAACATAGGATAACACAATTAATTTCTAATGAGAGAAAGAAACAATAAAATAGGAAAATACACTTAACTCAGGTCATCGACATCGATGTCACCTCTAAATTAGTGTCAAAAACTTAGCCTTCCATGTGTCTCTCTAAAGAAAATGGTTCAGCCCACTCAAATAACCCTACCAAAGTCCCCCAGTAGCTTTTCTTCATTGCGCCTCCCCTCCTATTCTACGCTATTGCTCTCTTCTCTTCTCCCAGCCACACTAATATTTGTGATGTGATGAATAAACTTCTTAGGTCATGCCTCCTATTCACACCTCCCACAACTGTTGTGTTCTTTACAACCCTTTTGTAGTGTTAAATGCTCACTTTCACATTCAATGCTAGCATTTAAAGCCATGCGTTAAACGCCAATGCTAGCGTTGGCATTTAATGCATGCTTCCTTATGCTTTTCGTTGTGCTGTTGTCGTTTTGTCTTTATTTTAATCCACCTATATGCATGTCATTCTATCCTTTAACTCCCAGCTGCTATAAGCGTTTTACTCTATTATTATTTCTTCATTTTTCCAGCAAGCATTTTTAATTCTTCTTCTTTGTATTTTGATGTTTTTTCTTCTTGTCTTTTAATTTTCTTCTTCTTGCTCCATGAAGACAAGTGAAACTTAATCTCCAAAAAATGACCCAAATGTAGTGCTTTCAACTCACTTTAATTTCTTTGCTTCTAAATTATACCTAAAATCATATATGAATTAAAGTGAGTATCTTAAGCATTTTCATATCATTAATTGCTAAGTGTAAATGATTAAATGTATCAAGAATTAAACACATATCAATTTCCCCCACATTTAGCTTTTGGTCATCCTCAGGCAAAACATCCAAATTAAGCTCAAAGACCCGAAACATTTACTCAATTCCCATATTTTCCAAGACTATATAATCATAGCCAAAGATGAATGACTTTCAAAAATCATAGCAAGAATTCAACATTCAATGCATCTACTCATGATCAATCAATGTTCAATACCTTCAAAACTGAGCAATCTAATGGTAGACTTGGAAAATGTATTTAACTAAAATATATCTATAGGTGCTCTCATCACCATTCATGATTATGTCATTCCACAACTTTGTATGTCATATCATTTTTCCACCACTAATTTTCACATACAAAATCATGGATCAAGGGACTTTTAAGGTTGTAATGTGGGTAAAGGTAAGGTGAAATGTATTTGGGTCAAGTAGTATGAAAGTCATTAAGCTAGTGAAACAAAGCAACACTCATCAAATTTTGGGTACCGTTAGTTATGATGAATGAAACAATTATATTTCACAACCATTTAGCTCTGACACATAATCCACATGAAGCATATACCAATTCGAAGGAATCACCCATACAATTTATGCCAACAATACATTGAAATAACAAGAGTGAACCTTCCAAGCCAACATTTACCTCGTATTCAACATACTCAAATAACATGTTCATTACAACTCTAGGAAGATACATTAATCATGAATAACTATGCAAACTCATATGCACTTTTCAAAACAGTTTACACACTCTTCTATTATTATTATTATTTGACTTTCATCAAAATTAATAGAAGGAGTGAAGTCTCCTTGACTTAACAATCTCTCCCTTTTTGATGATAAAAAATAATCATAATATTAGAAGATAAACGAGAGGATATTTAGACGAATAATTTTCAGAAAAATTTATTTATTTAAACGAATAATGCAAGATATAGAATGCATTAAAAATAAGTTAGAATAAAATTGCCAAAATAAAATCTCCTCCTTCTCCTTTACTTTCTACTATTCTCCCCCTATTTGTTATTAATCAAAAAGAATCATTTCAGATGCTTCAATATTTCAGAGAACATATGTTTGATATCAGCACGGATCGTCTTGAGGTCTTCTTCTATAATCACACATAAAAGTGCTACTTCCTCATGAAGATCACCCATTGAGTCACTTAGTTCATCAATTTTAGTATCAATTTCTTGAATATGTTTAGCTAAGGCTTCATGTTTTTCCTTCTGCTTTTGACTAGCTTCAGTCATGTGATGAAATTTTTCAAGCACTCCCAATTATCGGTAGAGTCTTGTAGCTTTTCACTTCGTGGATGAACATACTCAGAGACAGAGGGTTTTCTGATTGAATCGTCTAATTCGACAATTTAAATGGAGGGTAATTGAAAAAATTGTGTTTATGGGGGAATGTCAAGATCATCAGGGTAGGATAGTTTCAAAATAGGTTTTCCTAGAAGGTGTAGGATATCTTTGACAGAAGAAATGAAACCTATGGGTTTAAAGTGAACAAGTAAGTGCGCAAAGGTTTCTAAATAGAAATTGATACCTTCAATTGTAATCTTTTTGTATCTTCCTTCTGATATCTTCCCAAATACCTTGAAACTTTCATCTACAGTTGATGTGCCAAAGTTGCTTCCTGATGGTCTTAAAATATGATGAGAAATATAGATGCCTATAGGTTGAGCTGTATGACATTCATTGTCTATATTCTTTATTGCCACTCGAATTTTTTCTTTCATAAGATCATCTTATTGCTTCTCAGGGAATTTCTTCTTCTTGCCTTTATCTTTGTTATCTACCAATGTTGGAAGTTTAGGTTGTACATCCGATACAATCTTTATCATTATTCTGCTTGTCACTGGATAGATTGTGTAAGGATTTTTAGTCATCTTCAATGGATATGGTTATGCCTTTTCATCTCGTAGAATACTATACAATCTTCTATCTTCAGGGCTAAGAAGATGTATCGTCTGATCGTTTACAGTTATAGGTTCAACTTGAACCTTAACTTTCTGTTTAGGAGATTCTCTAATGATAATTGAACCTCTGTTTCGATTTGGTATTGATTCTTTTATAATCCTCATCTTCAAATCTTCTTTCTTTATTAGTTGATGAAGGTTGTAGATTGGTTGCTGCTTTTCAACCTTTGTTTTCTGAATCGTCTTCGTCTTCCTTTGTTCTTCTGCCAACTTAAAAGAGAGTTGTTGAGACTTCTTCTGCTCAAATACTAACTTCCTTTTTATCTTTGTCTCTCCAGACTGTTGTTCTGATTGCGTCTAAGGGATAGAGACAATTGCTTTACCAGGCTGCTGTTGTTGTTCAATTACAATTTCAGAAACTTGACTAAGAGTCAGAATTTTTTGCTTCTTCTGCAATCTTACTGACCTTCTAGACATCTCAGGCCTTTCTGATTGAAGTGTCTCAGCCTTCCTATTTAAAGGCACTTTGTGAGTTGGTTGTTGAACCTTTACACTTTCCTTCCTTTCAGGAATCGTCTTAGCTTGAATTGACTTATAAGATGATTGTTCAACTTTTGTTAGCTCAGTTGAGATTCTTCCTGTTGATTGAGGTTTTGCTTATATACCAAATGAAACATCTTCTGATTGAAAGCTCCCTCTTAAACTGTGCTTTTGATATGACATCTTTATCTGATTCAGCTTCAGTCTTAATCCCTATTTTACGAATAGTAGAGGTATTGATAACACTCTTAATATTCATCTTTACTCTTTTTCCTCTATCAAGTAGGATTCCAGATTCTTTGAATAATCTCATCAATAACATACCATAAGGTAACGAACCACTCTTCAGATGATACTCCTCCTAAGTCCTCATCATGTGTGTGAGTAGATAAAATAGACATTGTTCGTTACTCATCGTCACAAAATCCTTCGATCCCATTCTTAGTAAAATACAGTGAAGAAGAATTAAATAAAGAACCTTAGCCTTCGGAATTAGGTTTGAAGACTTCTTGACTCATGGATAACTCGATCCATATAGTTGCTGATTGGTGTTATCTTCATTTAAATGACTTTGAACAATCCACTTTGTATTGTTGAACAAGTTTGCTCCTTCATTTGGACATTCAGTAACCCTCAAAATAGAATCTTGTGACACAATCACCGACAATCTGTCTACCACAGATACCAAGGTGTTATCTACCACATTTGCATTTTTTCAGAACTCATATACTTCATTTGGATACACTAGTTCTCGTATATTGAAGAAATTTTCCCATCCAGTTGCTTTAATCTCAGGTTCGATATCCATTCGATCTTCCTTGAGAGCAGTGAAATCAATAAGTCTACCATAGGCAAGAGATTTTGACATTCTTATAATCTGCAATGTATAAACACTAAACACAGAAATCTATTTTGCTTAAAAAAGCTAGGTTAGTATATAGAAACGATTGAGAAAGATAAGAACGAAAAAGATTTGATGTAAAGAATAGAGGATTGGATTGCCTTTGTTGAGAGCACTTTGAAGCAAGTTAGTTAATAAGAAAATTCCAGAATGTAGAGTGTTAAGATTTTGAGAGATATCTTTTTATAAACACTCCTACACAAAGTTGCCATTAGTAACATCTGTGACTAATTCACAGATACTCATTAATTGATACTATTGAGTAAAAAAATTACCGTTACTATTCCTTACGACATTTCTGCTTCAATACGACGTATCGTCTGGGTTATGGAGTTTCAGACGAATGATCATTTAACATAACCATGTTCAAACTTCATCTTATCTCCTTGAATCTGTCTTCACTTAAGGATTTGGTGAAGATATCTGACCATTATTGATTCATCTCAAAAAATTGTAGATTGATAGTTCCTCTTTGTACATAGTCTCTTATAAAATGATGTCTAACTTCAATATGCTTCACTCTTGAGTGATGATTTGGATTTTTTGAGAGATTGATAGCACTCGTGTTGTCACAGAAGATTGGAATTTGATCTTCTTGGATAGAATAGTCTTCTAATTAATACTTTATCCATAATATTTGTGAATAACAACTTGCAACTGACATGTATTCAGCTTCTGCAGTAGATAGAGCAATTGAAGTTTGTCTTTTGCTTGACCAAGAAATTAGATTATGACCAAAAAAGTGACAACCTCCACTTATACTCTTTTTATCAATCCTATCTCTAGTATAATCAACATCACAGTAACTAATTAACTTGAAATCTTTACCGTTCTCATACATTAAGCAAAGATCAGTAGAACCTGCCAAGTATGTCAATATTCTTTTAACAGTAATATAATAAGATTCTCTAGGATCTGCATGAAATCTTGCATAGAAACAAATACTAAACATTATATCAGGTTTGCTTGTAGTTAGGTAAAGTAAAGAACCAATAATTCCTCTAAAAAGAGTTTGATCAATCTTCTTACCAGCTTTATCTTTAGATAAGATTATTGAGGGATGCATAGGAGTTGACAATGGTTTAACATTTTCCATTTTATATTTGAATAACAGTTCTTTGATATACTTTTCTTGATGAATAAAGATCTTTTCTTCATTATATCTAATATGCAAAACAAGAAAGAACTTTAATTCTCCCATCATACTCATTTCAAATTTACTTTTCATGAGAGTCTCAAAATTTGAAAATAAGTTCTTAGAAGTTGCACCAAAAATGATATCATCTACATATATTTGCACAACAATAAAGTCATTTTTAATACATTTCCGAAATAAAGTTTTATCAACTTGTCCTCTAATAAAATCATTCTTAATCAAAAAAGAACTAAGACGATCATACCAAGCA
>JAOTAY010000009.1:9198670-9215810 GCA_025629805.1 Erythroxylum baracoense | reverse complement strand
TTGATTTCATTGCTTGTAGCAAATGATTATAAAACAAAGTGAACGTTTTGGTTACTGATTTTCTGTTCTTTATGTTAGGGTTTTAAAAAAAATTTATACCGACTTTTAATTGTTAAGTGATGTGGCACGCCACCCTCGAGGGGCACGAATTCGGATATCACTATCGATATCGGGTTCGGGTCCAGCGGGAGTGGGGTGTTACAACAATGATTTGCTTCTATAACTATTTTATGAAGGTAAAAGCATGGATTTTGGTGTGGCAATTGAACAAAACTTAGGCAAAATGCAGAGATGTAAAGAGTAGCATCCTTTTGGCTATGAAAGAAGAAGAAGATGAGAGTTTTAGCAGAAAGTTACAATTGAAGAACTTACCATTTGTGTGTCGTATGGTGTGATTAGTATTAGGACATTTGTCAAGAGTCTAGTCTGGCTACATGCCCTCTCTTCATGCTTCCTTTTGTCACCTAAATCTTAAGCCATTTGTGACAATCTCTAAGCCATTTGTCACTTAATTATTTATGCCGAATTTCACTCATTTCTACTACCATGTTTAACATTTTTTATAGGCTTAGTCATCCTAAATTTTTATGTGTCAATTTGACATTTTTCCTAAACTAAATGCATATTTTAATTCTTCAATTTTCCAAATGTAACAATTAATTCCAAATTTACCAATCCACCAAACCAAAATTTAAGACATAAGTAATACACAATTCACATTATGATCATTTTAAACCTTTCATACCCCAGAATATGTCAATTGAGTGCATATACAGTCTTTGTAATTTTTTCTGCATCATGATTCATATGTGTATGCGAATATTATACATGTGAATGAAATGCATTTCATAAATTCTCAAATGATATGAATCATATGCAATAATCTAAGGCTCTAGCCTGTAGTATGGAAATCAGCTATTACATGAAAGACTATCAAGAAAGCAATAAAACTCATGTCCAAAAAGTTTATCCAACATCTGATCAATAAGAGGGAAAGGAAAATGGTCCTTTTTCATAGCCGCATTCATTTTCCTATAATCAATACACATTCAGCATCCAGTGGTTGTCCTAGTAGGCTCTAACTCATTTTTACTATTTCGAATAATAGTAATGCTAGATTTTTTCGGAACTAGGTGCACTGGGCTCACCCACTCATTATCCTCAATTGGATAAATCACTCCCTCATCAAGCAGTTTCAAAACTTCCTTCCTCACTACCTTCAACATATTAGGATTGAGTCTTCTTTAGGATTCTCTATCTAGTTTAGCCTCCTCTTCTAGAATAATCCTATGCTTACATATAGAGGGGCTAATTCCTTTAATGGCACTCAAACTTTGTTCTTCATTACCTTTGGCTGCATGCCCGAGTTTTTTACCTTCTCAAACATGACTGAAAGAGTCATTGTTATTCTCAAAAAGTTCTAAAAAGACCTAGGATATCTGATAAGCGTGAATTGCATCATATTTTAGGTCTTAGTTTGTTATATATTAAGTGTTAATTTAGGTGTTTAGTATGTGTTTAGGTTAGAATTGTGTTAGTTTGTGTGTTTAAGTGCTTTTATGAGTTAGTATAAGTCTTTGAGCCTAAATATTATGTTTTTGAGGTACTTTGATGTGTTTGTTAGTGTTTCAGGGCCAACATCAAAGAACGGAGAAGTTTCAGAGGCTTGCGGGCTAAAACAACAACCCACGATTATGGCACAATAGGCCACGATCATGTCAGAAGCATGGGAGCCAGCCCATGATCATGGCATTTAGGCCACACTCGGGACAGAAGACTATACCACAACCCGCTATCGTGACCTGATTGCCACAATTATGATAGAGAGGTTTAATGTGGGCCACGATGGTGGCGTGTAGGGCCACGATCGTGGCCTGCATCAGACAGACGCATAAATAAGAGAAAACATCAAGTTTTAAAGGTTTTCCTAGAACTTTTTAACCCCGAAAAACCCTAAGGCCACTCAAGACACAAAAGGTATTTAAAGAACAAGAAGAAAGGAGATTATAGGCTTTTGAATCAACCACAATTCTGAAACCTTAAAGAGACGTGGAGAAGTACCTTACGTGAAGTACTTCCCGAAATAGGAGCTTTCCTGCCATTGCTGCCTCCATCATCCATTCTGAGTCTATTTTCAGTTTAGTTTCAATTTTATGACTGCATAGATATTGGGATAACCGTTGATGATAGAATTATTGAATGTTGAGGATTGTCTAAACTCATCTTTAGGATATTTTATCTTTGATATTAATGAAATTTGATTAATGCATTTTTATTAGATTTGTTGTGATTTAAATTCTACACTTGCATAATTCGATAATAAACTGAGAGGGTGAACCGAGTGAAAAATCATTAAATTGGGCTAACGAGATTTAGGTAATTTAATAGAACATTAGTTAAATCAAAATGGTAAATTTGTTTGAAGAGAGATCTTGCATAGGTTTTCAGTAGGTTTTAGACAACTTCAGATCCAATTTAGGTTTTGGATAAATTTTGGAATCTAGAGATTGCAATTCCCATTATCTGATTAGGGTTAAAGGTAATACCTCAAGAGAGAGTAATCAACCCTAGGACTGCCTAGAACTAGTAATCTAGTAAATTCATATTCGGTTAGATTTTCATTAAAGTTAAATAAAATTCCCTTTTCATAATCAGTTAGATTTTTGGAATTGATTGCGCAATTGAAATAATTTCTTGTTTTAGTTTTGATCATTTTGAATTATTGCAAATTGTTTTTGACCTTAGATGTTAGGATTAGATTAGCCCTCCTCTTGGGATTGATATCTTAGGTACTACGTGAACAACTCATACGCTTATAGAATATCGAGGTTAAATTATTAATGCTTTTTTATATCGAAAACCTTCAATTAAGTTTTTGACGTCATTGTCTGGGAAGGCGATTAGTTTAGTTCTTTAGTATAAGGCTTTTGCACTGTCTTTCGTTTTTAAATTAAAAAAAGTTTGGGGCAGAAGGTAGAGACACATTTAGATGTCTTAAAGTGAGAATGAGACATTTGAAGTGTTGAATGCTAAGAAGAGACAAAAAGAACGATCATGGAGGATGTACATTTTAGGGAGCAAGGGACTCTTGCAGATTTCAATGAGCCCTAATTTGGTTGGGGAAATCATCATCCTTATATAAACCTATACACTTCATGGTGGTAGAATCACCCAGATTTCTATTGGTCCAACAATGCAAGTACTCACAAGGGACATCAAGACCTACTTGAATTTCAATATGATGAATCCAATTTATGGGATTCCAAGCTGGACAAAATCATGGATAATCTCACAAATATAGAAGAGAACTAAAAGAGATTGGAAGAGAAGTATAAGCAAGTAGTAGAAGATCATGCCTCCTCTAAATCTAGAGGTTTAAATAGGCCAGCTTTCTAGGGAATTTTGTAAACAAGGTGTGGAAAACAGGTTGTGTAGTATAAAAGTAAATTAAATAGAGCCATGTCAGGCTATCACACCTAGGAATGGGATAGAGCTAGAAGAACCTGTCAAAATTCAAGCTAAACTTGACCTTATAGAAGACTTAGACATTAAGAAAGAGGATGAAGAAAAGAATGCCAACCCTTCCTTTTATTCACCAGTTCTTGATAGACCATATGTGAACATTGAAAAATCTTAGGTAGATGTCCATGAAAAAAATTTTATCCTTCATATTAATGATGGCCAAGTGACATTCAACATGAATGATGTATTAAAGAATCTAAAGGAGAGTAGCCCATTCAAGATAATTGATGTGTTCAAATCTTCTAAAGAACAAGAGGACGAAGAGCAGACAACAATAGACTTCGAGTTTGAAGAAACGATGAAAGTCTCTATTCGTGAACCAGAAGAAGCAAAGGGGGTGAAGGAAATTATGGAAGAAAAAGAGCAACTCGCCTTCGTACAGGACAAACTGTTTGATTCAATGGAAGATTCAGGGAGTTTTGTTATTCCCTATTTTGTTGACAGTACGCTTGAAAGAAGAACATTATTGAGCCTAATTGGTTTTCATAATGTTATCAACATCGTCCTTCTGATTATGCTCTAATTTGTAGCTTACTTATAGGCTACAAAACTGATATTGATCAAAAAGGGAGGAAGCAAACTACTCATAATTGATCCTGGCTAAGTTTCCAAGGATAGAGTGTCGGGCTATCGATGTTAAAAGAAACACTGCATGGGAGGCAACCTATGGAATTTTATTTCCTTTGATTGTTTTTATTAGAAAGTTTGAATTCCATGGTTAGGATTATTTTGTTTCCAAATAAAATCAAGGAATAGGTCTTCGATATAAATTGGATGATCAATTAAGTAAGCAAAAGAGAGGTGAAAGGATCATAAATGAATTGAGAAGTGATTTCAAAAAAATTGTGAAAATAACAAAAGAAGAAAAATGGAAAGTTGGTAGATCATGGCCTACGACAGGGCAGAAAATGGAACACTTGAATTTTAAAAGAAATTTTACCATTTTACCCTCCAACCACCTATATATTCAATTCTAACTTTACTTTTTCATTCACTTTCATTTTTACTTTATCTCTCTAAATTTGAAACTTACAAACCCTCTCACATCTCTCTATAAAAATTTAAAACTTCCAAATTTCTTCCAAAATCTACCTATTCACAAGAAAATATGTCACACATTAAGCAATCAGCCGGATAGGAGCAAGCGTTAGGAAGAAATCAAGATTCGGGATAAGGGAGAAGAAACAGAGCAGTAGACTTCGCAGCAACTTTCTTGTTCTACACAGAGGAGGAAGGTATTCATTTTCAATCCCTAAATGCTAAACAAATAGTAGTTCCTAAATATTTTAATTTTGAAATACTCGATAGGTTAGAATTCTACAATAAGATAGAGAACTTAGCTGAAAGAATTCAACGGGCTAAATTTTTATATTTCCAATTTACATTCTACCAGGAGCTCACTTTGGAATTTTTCACTTCCCTTTCTTATGAACCTAGGAACCCCAACGAACTGTAGCTTAGGTTACGGGGTCAAGCCTATGAACTGAACATAGAGATTATGTGTGATATGTGTGGGTTCCCTGAATCATTTATCGTCGATCAACATGACGATTTTTGTGTTTCTCGCTATTGGAACGAACTCACTGGGTTAGAGGAATTTCATGCCAAAAAAGCACACATCAATATATAATGACCAACGAGCACTTGTGGCTGCATAAATTCATATGTCAGTTGGTTTTTCATAAATCAGAACCAATAAGTGTTCAATAAATGAACTGTTTATGTTGTGGTGCGTGTACCGCAACATCCCAGAATGCAACTCCATACACATGTTGAACGTTATTGTTGTAACTCTGCACAAGAGGAGCAATAATTTAGGTATGGGGTATCTAGTTTTTGCCATTGCTGAATATTATGGTGTGGATTGTAGTGGGTTAACTATCCATCTCCCTGAATTCTTAAATCATCACCACTTATGGCTAGTTGAAATCCTTAAGTCCTATAACATAGAAAATTTAGGATATCATTCAAAAGTCACATGTTAAGTTTAGGGCCAGTCAGGTGAGTTTGAGTTCGGCACTGCGTCAGCAGGTAGAAGAGGACTCAACTAGTGAAGAGTTTGAGGAGGAAGAAGAGACAAAAGAACTAAGATGGAAGAAAGTTTTAGACATAATCTCCGCAAACAACACAGTGATTATAGATTAACTAGCAGAGAACTCCAAAATGATGAGGGAGATGGCTCGAACTCAACAACGTCAGAGCCAAGATATACATCATATCCATCAATATTTTAAGGATCAGGGTGTTTAATTGCCACCTCCAACACCATCCCTACCTCCATCTTCATGATATTTTGTCTAACGCCCTTTTCTTTTTCAAATTAGTCTTCATCTTTTTTTTATTTTTATTTTTACTTTATGTTTAACTTTAATTTATGTTTCTTCTTTTCTTATGTTCTTGTTTTTTCCCTTCTCACATTGAGGACAATGTGTTGTTCAAGTGTGGGGAAGGTTATGTGTTTTGCTTTATATGTGATTTTGCATACTGTATGATAGTATTAGGTTGCATTTTATGAATTGTTTGAATGTGTCAATGGCTTATATGGATTGAACTTAATTTAACTTTGACCATAGTCTATTAGTTTGTGTAGAATAAGTGAATTGGGGTCTTTGGATAAATATAAAGCCTAATTAGGATTTAATGTGAGCTTTTCACCCTTTAAATTATCACATTCATTCATAATTTGAGGCCTTTTAACTTAAGTAACTTTACTGGTATTTTTCATAGAAATGAGTAGCTAAAATAACAAGGTAGGCAATAATATAAAGAAATTATAAAAATGTATGTGTTACTAAATAATAACTATTTTGATGGTCTACAGGTTATGAATAGAGCTAGTAGCCAAACGTGATATAGCTAAGTAACCAGATCGACACGTACGACAAATGTGTGCCTCCATGTCAAAATGTTGTAATGACATTCTAACCAAGCAGCTTAATAAAAAATGAATTAGTTAAGTAACTGGATCGACATTCATTATCAATGTTTGCCTCTGCGTAAAAAAACTACGTCCATGTTCAATAAAAAATTGTCATTGTAAAAACCTACTGAACTTGTAATAGCTTGACTTTTCATGAAAACATACTTAGGAACAATTACAGAGTCTAAATGATCAAAAAATTATTAATGTGTTTGTGCAATTGAAAAGGGTAAATAACTTAACACTTGAATCTTTATTATTTCGTACATTTAGTTTAAAGCCCCTAGACACAGATTTTACATGTTCATGATTTGATAGAACTTGAATAATTGTGTTTAAGATTAAATTTATTTCATGGAGTTGAAGCCATTCTCTTATTACTGCATTGTGTGTTGAGTGTTTGTTAGGTGTTAGTTGTTTTGTTTACTTGAGCACAAGAAAATGTTTAAGTGTGTGGATGTTGATAGGTGTGAATTGCATCATATTTTATGGCTTAGTTTGTTATGTATTAGGTGTTAATTTGAGTGTTTAGTATATGTTTAGGTTAGAACTGTGTTAGTTTGTGTGTTTAAGTGTTTTTATAGGTTAATATAAGTCTTTGAACTTAAATATTATGCTTTTTAGGTACTTTGATGTTTTTGTTAGTGTTTCAGGGTCAACATCGAAGAACGAAGAAGTTTTAGAGACTTTCGGGTCAAAGCAACAGCTTACAATCATGCAACAATAGGGCATGATCATGACAGAAGCATAGTAGCTTGCCCACAATCGTGACATTTGGGCCGTAATCATGACAAAAGACTATGTCACAGCCTATGATTGTGGCCTGATTGCTATAATCATGAAAGAAAGGTTTGATGCAGGCCACGATTGTTGTATGCAGGGCCACGATTGTGGCCTACGTTGGGCAGACGCATAAACAAGAGATAACGTCAAGTTTTGAGGGATTTTTGAACCTTTTTGAAAACCCCTATGTCTACTCAAGACGCAAAAGGTATTTAAATAACAAGAAGAAAGGAGATTGAGGGCTTTTACATCAGCCATAATTCTGAAACCCTAGAGAGTTTATCGAGAGATTAAGAAAGAAAAGAAGGAAGAGAGACGTGGAGAAGAAGCCTACGTAAAGTACTTCTTAGAACAGGAGGCTTCCCATCGTTAATGCCTCCATCATCCATTCCGACTCTATTTTCAGTTTAGTTTCAATTTTATGATTGTATAGAATTTGGGATAACCGTTAATGATAGAATTGTTGAATGTTGAGGATTGTCTAAACTCTCCTTCGGGATATTTTATCTTTGATATTAATGAAATTTGATTGATACATTTTTATTAAATTTCTTGTGATTTAAATTCTACATTTACATAATTCAGTAATAAATTAAGAGGGTGAATTGAGTGAAAAATCATTAAATTGGGCTAACGAGAGTTAGGTAATTTAATTAAATAAGAGTTAAATGGAATTGGTAAATTTCATTAGTTTTTAGACAACTTTATATCTAATTTAAAATTTGGATAAATTGTGAATCGAGATATTGTAATTCCCATAATCTGATTAAGGTTAATAATTAGGGTTAACGGTTATAACTCGAGAGAGAGTAATCAACCTTAGGACCGTCTAGAACCGATAATCTAGGAAATTCATATTCAGTTAGGTTTTCATTAAAGTCGGATAAAATTCCCCTTTCTCTCAATTGGTAGTTCTTAGGTTAATTCTTAATTGGGTGTTGCATTTGTTATTTTGTTTATATTTTTGAATTTGATTCTTGGAATTGATTGCATGATTGAAATAATTTCTTGCTTTAGTTTTGTTCATTTTGAATTATTGAGAATTGTTTTAGGCCTTAGATTTTAAGATTAGATTAACCCTCCTCGTAGGATCGACACCTTAGGTACTACGTGAACGACCCATGCACTTGTGAAATATTAAGGTTAAATTATTAAAGCTTTTTCAAATCAAAAACCTACGATCAATATCCCACCTGCAAGTATACAAGGTAGTTGTAGTGAAGACCCAGGGTTATCTCCCATGAAGGTTAAATTGGTTAACTAAAATTAATTTGACTTAAAAATAAAAACAATGCAATCCTAAACACTCTATACTGAATTATTGAGTGAAAGCTTTAAAGAAAATCACGAAACTAGAATGAAAAGTAAAATGATTCGATCGGAAACAAAGATAAGTAGATTAATTGAAATGGAAGACTCTTAAGAATTAATTTCACTAATTTACTCTCTTATGCATGATTAAGGGAAATGATTGGTTAATTGTCTTACTAAAGTTAATAGTCGGATTCTAAGATCAACTCAAATAATAAACTAAATCTAGCTTTCGTATTCGACAAGTTATTACCTGAATTAATTATGGAAACCCGACTACTAATTACTACTTAAGTTAATATATTTCTAATTAATAACCCAAGTGTCTATAGTTTCTAGTTCCATATTAAACTTCTCCTCTCGGTCCTTCGTTTAATACTAAAATGATGTAAAGTTTAGTCATGCTACTACATCCATTCAGTTCAGAAACTAAGTAAAAATTAGACAATAAC
Source organism: Erythroxylum baracoense (assembly GCA_025629805.1). NCBI lineage: Eukaryota > Viridiplantae > Streptophyta > Magnoliopsida > Malpighiales > Erythroxylaceae > Erythroxylum > Erythroxylum baracoense. Next base: position 9,206,822 of record JAOTAY010000009.1, on the reverse strand, counting down.
ATAATCCCTCAATCAAGCATATTTTACTAAAGTAGCTACATTAATGTCAAGAAAAAAAGATCAGCTCATCATAGCATAAACATAGTTCATCATCTCCATACACTTCAATCCCATATTACTATCAACAGAAGTATTAAAGCAATAAAACAGTTAATACTAAATGAACTATAAAAAGAAAACAAATAATAGTCGGTTAAGCTAACAAGTAATAAGTTTAGTAAATAAATAAGAAACTAAGCAACAAATGAAAAATAGAATGAGTAAACAAGGATCGAATGAGGGAGGGCGATTGGTCTCCTTCCCTCTTAAGCTTCCTGCATTTGCTCTCCCCTTCTCTTCAACTTCTTCTCACCCAACCGAATGGTTACTCAAGTTCAATGGATTCAACTCCAGCTCTCACTTTTGGCCTCTATCCCTAGCTTCCACCTTTTTGTTGTGTTTCTCTTTTCCTTATCGACTCACTCTGTTTCTCTCTTCTTTCTTTTTATCTCTTTGTGCCTCCCCTAATGTTTCTTTTCTTGTTAAGTATAAAGATTGAAGAGTGGAATGGAATGAAAGATTTAATCGTCACCTTCCTATCCTTTCTATTTGCAACCTCATCTAGGTTTAGGTTTTTGTCCCCTTTCATTCTATGGCTACCACGTAATAAAACAAATGGATTAACATAAGACTTTGCATGGGGGTGAGTGTGGTAGTCATGGCTGTGACTCGTTATGTATTCATCGTCATTGTGGTGACATGTTTAGTCACCATCGTGACTAACTTGTCACGGTGGTGACAAGTTAAGTCACCACCGTTACTTAACATGTCATGTTGGTGACATGCTTAGTCACCACCGTAACGGTGGTGGAACCTTTAGTCACCACCTTTCTTTGTTTTCTTCTTTTCCTTTCTTGCAAATTTACGTCAACTTTCCCTTTAACCTTTATGCAAAATTCACAAAATAATCTAATTAAGATTCATACAACATCCACACAAATTTCTCTTATTCTTGCAGCATCCAACCAATTTCACTCAATCAATCTTATATGTAGATCAAAAGATAAGGATTTGGAGCTAAAATCAAGATATAAAGGCAATTAAAAGCAATATCTACTAGAAACAACAATTCCCCCACACTGAAACTATGCTTGTCCTCAAGCATATTAAAAAACACTAGACTATAAAAGAACAAACAATGGAATCAACAATTTTCCTAAATAATAGTCAAAGTTAACACAACCTAAGAACTTGAAACTTATAATACTCCATGAACATGATATTCTTCGCATATTTAGCCAAAACCAACAAGCACTTCAATTTAAAGAACCATTAACAAGTGTGATAGATAGCCATCCCATTCTCCATCCTCCGAAGCATTCAAAGGTCAGCTATATTCACTCATTATTCATTTCATGTAAGGCATCTATCATAAGTTTTCCTACTAATCCAATCTCCACCACTCATATCAAACACAGACATTAATCTAAAGGTCTTTTTTTAGGTTGTAATGGGGCTGGGCTGAGGGTAGGAACAGGGAAAATCGTAGTTTAAAACCACAACACAAATTGAGCATTTAAGATAATACAAAATAATGAAACATAAAACACTCAATTCCTTCCTCTCATTTAATAAAATTAATACTCCCCTTTTATGTCTCTCCTCTTTCATTTCATTTTTTAATCTTCTCTTCCTTCTTTTTATTTCCTGTTTATTTTTTTCTTTTCTTTTTCTCTTTTCCTTTTTCTTTTCTCTTGATTTTTCTCCTTTTCCTATTTTTCATTTATTTATTTAAAACAAGATCAAGTTTAGAAGAGAAAATTGATGAGGAGAGATACACATTATTACAACCATACCCTTTCCTAACTCAAAAGCCAACTATATGCTATGATTCCCCCAAACTTATTTAAAAAGTTATTCCCTAAACCTAATCATACCCATTCAAATGCTCAGCTTGCCTTACGGTAGGTACAATGATGAGGATAAATAATCGAGGTCAGGGCTCATATTTTAGGTTTAAAGAAAAACAAGATTTCATGTTAAGCTCAAAGGGGGTTCACTAAAGGTAACATAATGGTGGCTTTTTAACATTTACATAAGATTACAAGATCTCAACTAGTATTTGCAAGCAAGTTCTAGAGTTCCTCATTCATGAAAAAACAATATCAACAAAGAATACTTGAATTTGGTGTTTAATATTTCAAAAAGGCTCAAATTCTAACTGAATGAAAAGTGTCCCTTTAATAAAAATCTAAGCCAATCAGCCTAAGTATGCAAGTATATTCATTCACTCATATTATGCATTTCTAATCCATATCGAGGTCATTTAATAACCATGTATCTCTAACTACTAAATACGAAAACAAACACATAGCACACAAATAATAAATTTTTTTAACTAACACTCCCTGTCCCCAATACTTGAACTTCACACTATTCCTAATGTGACGTAAAAAAGTAAACAAGGGTCTAAGACAAAAGTAACAAATCTAATAAGTAACAAATAAAAGGATAGAAATATGATACAAATGTGGGGGTGATCACTATGTTGATCTAGTATGAAGCATGGTGTACTATATTGAGGAATTAAGATAGCTGCAAGGAAAACAAATAGTTGATACAGAAGAGTAAGCCTGTGCACACAAAGAAAAGAAAACAAACTAAGTTAAGTTTCACTAAGAAAAATAACAACCAATAGATAATTGAAAAAAAACAAAAATTAAATGGGTTGCTTCTTTAATGTCTTATAGCTAGACACCTTAACGATGATGCTTAAGGTGTGTCGCTCAAAGTGATTGATTCCATCATTTCTTCGTTTTCATGTGGATTCGTCTCCAAGAATTTTCCAAGCACTTCCTCAACTGCGTCTATTACCAATTGGTAGCATTCATCTCTCTGTTTAGCTAAGTCTATCTTCTTTTCTTTTTCTTCCTGCAAGGAAAAATGAAAATCTACATAATTAACTTGATCAACAAAAGAACAGTCTTCAGAAACATTAGAAGTAGGCATAGGTTCAACATTAAAGATTGAAAATTCTACAATTTCTCCTAAGACATTCATGGTCAATTTCCTAGTCTTCACATCAATCAAAGTATTAGTGGTGGCCATATATGGCCTCCTTAGGAGTATGGAGTGCTCCTTTTCTTTTTCCTTCAATTCTCCCATTTCTAGGACATCAAAGTCTATGGGAACAATAAATCCTCCAACTTTCACTAAAATGTCCTCCATTATTCCTTTCAGATAACGGATTGACCTATTAGCTAGTTGCAAAAACATGTTCGTAGGTCTTAATTGTCTTAGATCTAATTTCTCATAAATATATAGTGAGGTATAATGTTTATGCTCACTCCAAGATCAAGTATACCCTTAAGCTCATCACCATTACCCATTGATACTTTCATGATAAAATGCGCTGGGTCTTTTAGTTTAGAGGGTAAATACGACTGCATAATTGCACTTGATACTTTCAAAACTATCACCTTTTTGTTAGGCTCAAACTTTCGTTTCTTAGTGCTTAGTTCCTTGAAGAACTTGATACAAGTCACAATGTTCCTAATCACATATAGCAAGGGCATATCAACAATGACCTTATAAAGCATGCTACATAGATAGGAAAACTACTCATCTTGTTTTGATTCCGTAAGGCAGCTTAGGTATGGAATTGATGGTCAATAAGGATTCGTCGCCTTATGTAGTTTTTGTCCTTCATTGTCCTTAGTGTCATGCTTAATTTGTTTACCCTTTTGAATGTGACTTGAAGAGTTTCTCCCATTGCTTTTCTCATTTTTCTCATCGTCTCCTTTGGTGAAGCTTTCCTTCTCTTGATTATCCGTATCAGGCAGCTCAGAAGGAAACTCAACATGATTGTCAATCATTTTACGACTTCTTAAAACAATGATCACTTGGGCTTGCTCAATTTGATTGGGCAACCTTCTTTTTTGATTGTTATGCATTTAAGCTATAAGTTGCCCCACTTGAATCTCAATCCTCTTAGCAGATGCTTCTAAGGAGTCAAATCTCTAGTTGTTCATTTCTTGATTATGAATTGTGAATTGAATTACTACATTCAGGCTTTCTTCTAAAGAAGGATTTCTCGATAATTTGCCATTTGAGGATTGCCTTTGTAAAAGGTTTGGCCTATGAAAATTTTGATATTATCATTGAGGTTGCATCAGTGGATTGTTAGTCTTCTAAGAGAAATTAGGGTGGTTTCTCTAACTAAAGTTGTAGGTGTTCGAGTGTGGATCATTTTGCTCCCTTGGTTGAAAACCGTTAAATGAGTTAACTTATTCTTCCCTATCTGCCAAGGTTCATAAGAATATGAACAAGCATTAGCTCTATAACTAAAAGTTCCATAGATACCATACACCTCTTGATTTGGAATGTTTTAGGGTAGCCTTGTAGTTAGCTTCTTTACATGCCTAATCAACTCAACTAACCGCATAGCCAATTCTTGATTTGAGTTCACTTCATAAACTCCATCTCTTCTTCCCCTAATGCTTGTTTGTTGGGAATTGTCCCATAACATTTCGAAGATTTCATACATTTCTTCAGTTATCCTCTCCCTACAGCTCCTCCTACCGCGTTGTCCACCGTGTACTGGCACTACTACGTTATCTCATCATAAAAGAATTGGTTTAGCATATGAAGCAGAAAATGATGGTGTGGATATTGTATCGACAAGAACTTAAAGCGTTCCTACCCTTTATGGAATGGCTCTCCCTCCATCTGAGTGAAGGCAGCTATCATAGTGCATAACTGAGATGTCTTTTGATGGGAATGGAACTTTCCCATGAATTTGTTGTACACCTCCTCCCATATTGTCAAGGACTTGAAAGGAAGGGTCATCAACTAGGCCTTTGCCTAATCCTTCAAATGTGTATGGGAAGCATCTCATTCTGAGTTGATCTTCATTTAATCCATCCGACAGAAATGTTTGAAGAGTGGTATAGAATTACCGAATAAAGTTTAAAGGTCTTCATTGGGAACCCCATAGAATGACAGGAGCATGTTATAATGGATGCTCTTCAATTAATAGTTCCTAGCTACCTCTCCTAAACATATGTACAAAGTGACAGTACGAATCCTAGTTTAGCATACTCCTGCATCACTAACTACGTATCACCCATCTTGTGGTTATTTACTTGATTTTCATGCTTTGGTTCCTCATGATTGTCCTCAGAGTCCCCTTGAGGTCTTCGTCTTTGATGTATGTTATCAATTCACTATCCAAAGATCTCCTTCCTAGCATAAACCAAGTGAATTCATTACCTAAAGTTCTCCTACTTAGCATAAACTTACTACGGAAACCACTAAATTAATAACAAAAATTACTAAACATGTTAACAAAATAACATAATAAAACATGCACGTATGAACAAACATCAACAATCAAAATCACTTGAGCAAATAAAAACAATCAAATTTATGTCACAGTAGTGATAGTCACCACTATGACAAGCTTTGTCACAGAGGTGACACCTTTAGTCAGCCCCTTTCATTGTGTTCTTTTCCTTTGATGTAAATTTACGTCAACTTTCCCTTCAACCTTCATGAAAATTTCAGAAAATAATCTAGTTAATATTCATGTAACATCCACACCAATGTGATCAAAATATAAGGATTTGTAACCAAAATCAAGATATGAAGGCAATTAAAAGCAATAGAAACTAAATATAGCAGTTGTTCCTATTGCTTTCCTCACTTTTCTCATCTCCTCTCTTGATGAGTCTCTCCTCTTCTTAATTACCTACATTAGACATATTAAAAGGAATCTCAACATGATTATCAAAATGTCCTTAGCTTGTTCAGCTTGACTGGACAAATTTCCTTTTTGATTGTTTTGCATTTAAGTAGTGAGTTGCCCTACTTGAGACTAAACCCTCTTTACAGAATCTTCTAATGAATCAAATCTCTTATTGTTCATTTCTAGATTCTAAGCAAGCCCTTGAATGAACACATTTAGACTTTCCTCCAAAGAAGGCTTTCTTGGCTTGTTCTGATTTGAGGATTGCCCTTGGAACTAATTCTATCTCTGAAAATTATGATATTGGGGCTACACCGGTGGATTGTTGTTCTTCCAAAAGAAATTATGGTGGTTTCTCCAACCAGGCTTGTAGGTGTTTGAATATGAATCATTTCGCACCCTCGGTCAAAAACCATTAAGTGAGTTTGCTTCTTACTCCTCACCTGCAAAAGATTCAAAAGAATACAAACAAACATTATCTCCATGACCAAAAGTCTTACATATACCACATACCTCATGATTCGAAGCATCTTGGGGATGTCTCATGGTTATTCACATGCTTTGTTAGCTCAGTCAATTACATAGTCATTTCTTGGTTTGAGTTCACTTCATAAACTCTAGCTCTTCTCCCCCTCATGCTCTTTTATTGAGAATTGGCCCCTAACATTTCAAAGATTTCATATGTCTATTGGGTTATCTTTTCTCCCATAGGTCCTCCTATTGCATTGTCCACTGCGTATTGACACTGTTGTGTTAATCCATCTTAAAATAATTTGTTTTGCATTTGAAGTGGAAAATGATGGCATGGACATTGTATTAGCAAGAATTTGAAGCATTCGCCACCCTCATGGAATGGCTCTTCCTCCATCTGAGTGAAGGTAGCTATCTTCGTCCGTAACTCAAAGGTCTTTTGATGGGAATAAAATTTTCCTATGAATTTGTTTTACACCTACTCCTATGTAGTCAATGAATCAAGGGTCATCAACCATACCTTGGCCTGATTTTTCAATGTACATGAAGTATCTCATTCTGAGTTGATATTTATTTAAGCCATCCAAAGGAAATGTTTGGAGAGTGGTATAGAACTCCCAAATGAAGTTTAAGGGGTCTTCATTGGGAACCCCAAAAAAGATGGCACCATGTTATAGTAGATGCTCTTCAATTCATAGTCTCTGGCTACCTCTCCCAAATGTATGCACGAAGCGGCAGTACTAATTATTAGTCTAGCATACTCCTTCATTACTAGCTGCCTTTCACCCATCTCTTGATCTTCAGGCTTGGGTCCTAAGATTGTCTTCAAAATCCCTTTAAGATCCTCTTATCCAATACAGATTATCAATAAAAAGAACCACTTCACTTTCCTATGACCTCCTTCTTCACATAAACAAAATAAAGACAATAGTGAATTAGTAACAAAAATTGTTAAAACAGTTCAATGAAATAACATGAAAAAATGTGTGCATGAAAAGACAAAATGATCAAAATTAATTTAAGTCTAAGCACTAAACACCTGCCTAGCAACGATGCCAAAATAAGTTCCAAAAATCTAGGCTATCTTACTCGCAAGTATACTAGGTAATTATAGTTAAATACCCAACATTGTCTTCTTAAGGAGGTGAAATTGGTTCACACAAAATAAATTTGAACAAAAACAAAAAAATGCAATCCTAAACATTCTATCTCCATTTGGTGAGTAAAAGGGTCTAAAGAAAACAAAGCAATTAAACTAAAACATATACTAATTTAAATCAAAGCAAAGAACAATTTGATTAGTCGATTCAGTGAACTTTTGAGAAATTAAGTTCACTAATTTAATCTCCTATGCATGACTAAGGTGAATTGATTGGATAAGTATCTTGCTAAATTTACCAATTAAGTTCTACAATCAATTCAAATAATAAATTAAATCTTAACTTTCGTACTCCAAAAGTTTATCATCCAAATCAATTATGTAAACCCAACCAATAATTACCCACTTAAGTTAATATATTTCTAATTTTTAACTTAAGTGTCTGTAGTTTCTCGTTCTAATATTTTCTTCTTCTCTTGATTCTTCATTTAATACCAAAAAGATGCAAAGTTCGGCCATACTATTAAATCCAATAAGCTCAAAAACTATAGCAAATAATAAGATATAAAAACAGTCCCTTCATTATGTATAGTCAACTAAATTAGCTACATTAATTCTCAAGAACAAATAATCATCTCATCAGGGAAAAAACACAATTCCTCATCTTCATATACTTCAATCCCATGTTAACAGTAAATAAAGAAGTGTAAATGTAATATCCCGTCACCTATACATATGGCTATTATGTGAGACATTTATATGACTTAAGTTAAATGAACATTAGACATAAGTTATGATATACTGTTGGCACATGCATACAATTCTATATATATGCATTCGTTTGGCATTTCCGGGTA
>JAOTAY010000009.1:9168117-9198570 GCA_025629805.1 Erythroxylum baracoense | reverse complement strand
TTAACTTGCCCACTACACACACTAAGATGCATTCAACAAGGTTTTAAGAAATGGAGTTCATTGATTAAAATCTTGGATTTAAAGAGTTCTTTAAGGTTATTCATTTTGAAACTTAGTGAATTTCGTTCCCAAAAGATTTGTTTTGAACCATGATAGCCAAAGCTCATTTTTAAGAGGATTTTATCACATTTGATCATTGTTTGAGTTTTCACTTTTCATTTCCCAAAAATCCAAAAACATCTTTTTTATACACTTTTCTTTCATTTAGTTCAATTCATTTAGTTAAATCAAAACATTCCAAACCCCACTCTTAACTAATTTAGTTTGCATTTCATGACAATTAGGCTACTAGATCATTTGCTCTAGGTTCCGATTAAGTGAGACGACCTGGGGTTGCACTCTATGTTACAATCCTTGGAATTAATTTTTTTGATTCGGTTTCCAAGGGAGTAATCTAAAGACTTAACCATACACTGACCAGCAGTAGTGAGTCTAGGTCGATCCCACAGAGAGTGTGTGAAAAGTTGTTGAAATGAAATTAATCGGTATTTAGGAAAAATGGAGAGTTTGGATTTAATAATAAAATAAAATAAAATAAACCTAACGAAAAAAAATTAAAGAAAACAGGCAAAAATGATAAAATTAGGGAATTCGGTAGGGGATCTGGTTTTTAGTTTAAGTTTTGACCTACACCCTGATTAAGTATAATTTATTAATTTGTTGTTCTTTTATCTCTCTTAGAAATTATTAGTCGTAGATTAACAATAAGCTCTGTTAATCCCAATTTTTCCTTAGATCCTAATTAATCACAAAGAGCTCGTTAATTAATAATAGCTATCAGGAAACATAGAATAAGCTCTCTATGTTTATTCAAACAATCGCTTTATGAATAAAAAACATTGACCAATATAGGTAATAATCACATAAGCTCGAATTGTTTAACCTATATTATGTTATCTCTAGTGATTTGGAACCATTAGTTGCTACACATGAATAAGGAATACAATAATTACGCATTGCATTTGATTCTAGCAATGGGTTTTCATGAAAAATGATTCAATAGAGCATTAAAATTATCATCATTCAAATATCCAATCAATCCACACAAGATAACATAATCAATTTCTAATGAGAGAAATAAATAACAAAATAATAAAAAATTCTTAACTTGAGTCATCGATGTTGATTTCACCTCCAAATTGGTGTCTAGACGTCTAGCCTTCCATCGATCTCACAAGAAAATGCTTCAGCCCTACGAAAATTACCCTAGCTGAAGATCCCTTTACTTCTTTTCTCACTATCATAAGCTACTTTCTCCCTACTATTCACCGATTTGACAAATAAACATTTGATAGACCACCCTTACTATTCACGCCTCTCCTGCCATAAGCTCTCTCTCATAGCACCTCTCTACTCCCTAGCTACTATTTCTACCTTCCCCCCATCTACTACTTTTTGTGATGTGACAATTTAATATTGGTGGCGACCCTCACTATTCACGAAACTTAACCCTAGTTGATGCCTTCTCCTCTGAACATAGACATTGCCTACATTTAACACAAACATTTGCATTCACACTTAATGTCTGCGTTAACTATATGAAACGCAGATGTAAGACATCTGCGTTTTAGTCTTCTTAGCTTACCTTCTTGTGTTGCCATTTCATGCTTTTTATTGCTGCCATTTTGGTAAGTTATCCCAGTAGATGCCATTTTCTTCTGACCTTGGTACCTTATGCGTTATCCATTAATTAAATAAATACCTTGCATGGCTGTGCAAATCTATGTAGCCCAGGTTCTTCTTCTTTGTGCCTCCATCTTTCTTGTCTTTTAATTTTCTTCTCCTTCTTCCATGAAGACAAGTAAAATTTAATCTTTCAAAAAATGGTCAAAATACATAGCTTTCGACTCACTTTAACTTCTTTGCCACTGAATTGTGACTAAATTCACATATGAGTCAAAGTGAGTATCTTAAGCAATTTAATGTCAATAATAGCTAAATGTTATGGAATAATTAAACAATCAATTACAGCGTATCAATTTTTTCCATACTTAGATTTTGGCAGTCCTCAGGCAAAACATTAAAATTAAGCTCAAAGACCTGAAACCATTTACTCAATTACCATATGTTTTGAGAATATATAATCATAAGCATAGATGAATGACTTCCAAAAATCATAGTAAGAAGTCAACATTCTAAGCTTTTACTTATGATCAATCAACATTCAATACCTTTTAAAACTGAGCAATCTATTGGTAGAATCAGAAAATGTGATTAACTAAAATATATCTATAGGTACACTCAACGCCATTCATGATCATGCCATTCCACAACTTTGCATATCATATCACTTCTCCACCACTAATGTTCACATGCAAAATTATGGATCAAAGGACTTTTGAAGGTTGTAATGTGGGTAAAGGTAAGGTAAGATGTGTTTGGGTAAAGTAGCATAAAAGTCATCAAAGCTAGTGAAACAAAAGTAACGCTCAATCAAAAATTAGGTATCGTTAGCTATGACGAATGCAACATTTATATTTCACAACCCTATTTAACTCTCTCACACCAACCACATGAAGCATATAGCAATCCGAATGAATCACTCATACAATTTATGCCAACAATACATTGAAATCACAAGAGTGAACCTTCCAAGCCAACATCTACCTCATATTCAACATTGATAGTTGTGCATTAGTGTGTATTTTTCTAAGTATTTGGCGTTTGTTTCTTGCTTAATTGTTGATTATTGTTGTAGTTTATGATTCATTTTGTATATTTTCATTTAGTTCGATTTTCATTATTGTTCTGTTATATTTGATGTTAGTTTAGGGTAAGAATTGATTATTGCATTGTAGGAAGGAAGATTGGGCAACTTGGAGATTGAGCTAGAGATCAAAGAGGATAAGGGAAAAGGAGACTCTCTGTTGCAAATTCCCATGATCGTGGGAACTATAATCTGAGACATTATACAGGGCTTCATTAGACTTAGGTTTTAGATTATTAAAAGAAAATTAAGCCTCATTGGACAAAAGAGAAGAAACCTTTTTGTAGAAAGAGCCTTCTTAAGTGAACACTACAAGTTTTTACCTTGAGGAAAGTGAAGATTCAAGGATTATCATCAAGATTGGGAAAAATAGCACATTAATATAAAAAATTCCAGATTTTGGTAAAGAAGAGAAAAAGTTTCCTTTATTCAATTTTATGTGTTTTCTTTCTTTTAATATTTGTAAGATGGATTATTGATGTGCTGATGATGTTATGGAGGCTATGATTGGTTGATTTAGTTTTAGGGATTGCTTTTGAACTATTTTGTTAAAACTTATATTTTATTGAATTGAATGAACTTGTCTTTGATGATTGTCGATTTTATTTCTATCTTGCAATAAATAGGGAGAGTGAGTAAGATTATATATGTAGGATTGTACAATGCGAGTTGGCACCTATAGATTTGCAATCATCACATTAATTGATTAGTTAGAAGAGAGACCTCGGCTAATTCGATTGATCACCCATAGGATAGTTTAATAACTAGTTAAATTGATGGAGTAATTGGATAAGTTAAGAGATCGTTCAATTGATTCCATTTAATTTGATTAGGGACAATTAATTACACCTTGAGAGAGGGTAGTTAATACGTTCAGAAATCTTAGGTGAGACATAATTAGATTAATAAAATAGGAGGGAGGCAAAATAGGGAGAAAGTAATCTCTATTCCTTAAATTCTGGATTCCAATTTTTTTTATTTTGGTATTGTTCATTGTTCATTATTAGTCATTCAATTTTAATTTAATTTTATAGATTATTTCAGTTAAACAATTTCCTTTTTTAAACAAAGTTTAATCTGAATTAAGTGATGTCTAGGCATCAATCCTTGTGGGATCAATATTTGCTTTTTAACTAAAAGTCACGACCCATACACTTATAGTTTTTAAGTGTAAAATGAGTAGATTGTTTTTGCATTCAACAAGTTTTTGACGCCGTTGCCGTGGATTGATTGTTTAGCATCTTATTTAATTTAGATTACTTTGATTTAAGAATTTTAGATACTTTTCCTTGCGTAATTGTAGGTGCATGAATACAAGGAGTACACAAAGATCGACAAAAGTTAGCAAAGGTGAATTTCCCAACATCAAGAGACACGAAAGAGAATTAACAAGGGCAAAGCGTTTAAAATTTTCACAACAAGCTATGCCTAAAGAAGGAGAAAAAGGAGGACCGAAAAAGACATTGATGGATTTCATGAGGCCAAGATTTAGTCCTTAAGGAGTGGCGAGATCGGTGGTTCAATTTTAAGATAAAGCCAGCAATCATCAACATTTTACAAAATAGTGTGCAATTCTATGGGCTATTCAATGAGGATCCAAATGTCCACATTGCCAATTTTTTAGAGATCTGTGACATCTTCTGACTCAACATAATGTCCGACGGTGCGGTGAAGTTAAGGCTATTTTCATTCATGTTGAAAAATCGGGCTAAAGCGTGGTACAACTAACTGAATTTGGGGCAAATAATTACTTGGGAGTAGCTTGCCCAAGCATTCCTCACGAAGTATTTCCCATTAACCAAGACAACGAGGATTATCAAGGAGATTACAAATTTCCACCAGAATGATGAGGAATCTCTCTATAAAGCTTGAGAGAGATTTAAAGAATTGTAAACAAGTTGTCCCCATCATAACCTTCTGAGGGAGTTCCTACTACAGACAATTTATAATGGAGTGAATCCAAGAAAAAAAGGAACCATTGATGCAGGAGTCAGAGGTTCATTAATAAGGAAAACTATGGAAGTAGCTTATGATCTTTTGAAGGAGTTGGCGAGTAACAGCTGCATATGGTTGACTGAGAAGAACAGACAAGCTTAGAAAGAACAAAAAGGTATGATACCTATTGATTATGTTATTTCTTTGCTAGCTTAGATCACGGCCTTACGAAGCATCTGAACAATATGTAAGGAGCAACTACCTCTACAGTAAAGGCAATGCAAGTGCAATATGAGCTGTATGGGCAAAACAACCACAACTCAGCAGAGTGTTTTCTATTAGGAACAGGTGGTACCAAATTGGTAAGTTGGGCCAGCCATGTAGAGTAATAATCCGTACTTCAATACTTATAATCCGGGATTAAAAACCATCCAAATTTTCTTAGATTAATAACAATTTAGGTGGCCAAGTGAGACCACAAAGACATTTGGGGTTTCAGCAAGATCGAATTGGAGCAATGGAAAGTAAAATAGACAAGATGATGGAAGTGTTGGGGTCTAAACTGGTAGCTCAAGAGGAGAATCAAAAAAGGATGTTTGCTAGCCAGGACGAGAATCAAAAGAGAATGGAAGCAAAATTTTGACCAAATTGTGAAGAATCATGCCTCATCAATTCACAATATGAAAGTTCATGTAGGTCAACTCACTAACGCTTTATCTTCTAGAAATGCTGGTAGCCTACTGAGTAAAACTAAAGTCAATCTGAAGGAAATAATCATGGCCATAACACAAACTCAAGAAAGGGAAAGTGAAATTAATAAGGAAAACGGAGCCAAGAGAGGAGTAAAAATAATGTTGGAAGCCCTTCCAAGTGAATTAGTAAGCAAGCCGATCAAGGAACTTCAACTTAGACTTCTACATACTATTTTTACTTAGTAAAAGTCATCTTTAAGTGGAGCAGTGAGGAATTATAAAGAGGTTGAGTTAAGCAAGATGATGGATATAACAAATCAACTCGAAACAAAGCTTATGTTAAAGCAACTAGTGAAGAAAGAGGTCAAAGAGTATATATCAGAAGGAAGTCCACAAACAGCACAAAAGAAAGAATACCCAGGGGGCTTCTTCATTTTGTGCAGTACAAATAAAGTTAAGATAGCTAGGGCGTTTACAAATTTGGGAGCTAGTATTAACATGATTCCCTACATATTTAGTCAGAAGTGGGTTTAGGAAAGCCAGAGTCTACTAAGATATTAGTGCAAATGACCGATAGAATAGTGCATTAACCGAAGGGGATCATCAAGAATGTGCAGATACTCATTGATAGATTTACCTTCATTGCGGATTTCTGCATACTGGATATTAGAGAAGATGCAAAAACCTCGATGGTTTATGGGCTACCATTCCTAGCTACTTCTCGTTCGATCACTAACGTGGATGGGGGAGAATTAACACTGATAGTTGGAAAGGATAAATTAACTTTCAAGGTGTCTAAGAAATACTATCGTTCTCCTTTACCATCAATAGATATCAAGGAACCTAAACTTCAAGGAGGATGGGAAGATATTAAAGACCATGGTAATGTATTCAAGAACAAACGATCGCGTAGGAGCAACTATAGGAAGGAAAATCATAAGGAAGGTGGAGTCCATAATGTGGTGGCTGATATACAGAGTTTGAGATTGTGTTTGATTTGGTTTTGATTGCTGTTTATTCAGATTTTGTTTGAATTTCAACTTGTTTTCTTTTCGAATTTCTTTTCAATAATATTAACTTGATGTGTTTGTAGGTTGTGGGATCATGGAGAACTAATCTAAGATTGGAAGAAGGTTTAGAAGTGGAAGAATCACCACATCCCACGATCGTGGGAATTGGAGTGATTCCCATTATTGTGGGAATAATGGGAATTCCCACATCCATCTGGAGGGAAATTTAAGTTTCCCTCCCTTTTTCTTCTTTCCCTCATTCTTCAAAATTTGACCCCTTCTCTCCCCAACGAAAAACTCTCCTCCTAATCTCTAAAACTCTTCATTTTCCTTTAGATTCTTGATATTTTTTTCATCTCTTTTCGTTAATCTTACAATCCTTTACTCTTTTCATGCATTAATCATTCAAAACATAAGGATTTGGGTAAGATTTTTCTTCCGCTCTCTAAAATACGAATTTCACCTCTATTTCCCTTATTTTTGCCAGTTTTCTTCTTACAATGACACCAAAGAAGATGATGGTTTGATAACTGACTAATAAACTCCACCTTCAAGTCTCCGGTGAAGGTAAGCCCGATTTAGCAGCATCTTATCATTCCCTATTTCCAATTTATTCAGAGGAAGAAGGTACACGTTTCTAAGACCTTAGGGATAGAGAACTAGTCACTCCTCGTTATTTTGATTTTGAATTGTTAGAAACCATAGGAGTGAGTCATAAAATTGAGCAACTAGCTATAAACATAGGTTTGAATAGGTTCATTCAGTGTGATATACCTATTTACCCTTTGATGACCATAGAGTTTTTCACTACAGTCTGATATAATCTTAAAATGGACGTTTTCTGGTTTAGGTTATTCGGCAATGTTTATAAATTGGATTATACTGTTATACATGATCTTTTTGATTTGCCACCACACATTAAAGTTTTAAATTATCACGATGATTTTTATTTAGATGATTACTGGAAAACTCTAATAGGGGAAGAAAATTTTGACTTTAGGAATGCACCAAACTCTTTAATCCGTAGTATCGAGCATTTACTTTTACACAAAGTTATGTGTTTAACTGTGTTTAATAAAACTGAAAGTAACAAATGCTAGGCCAAAGAACTTTTATTTCTGTGATGCATGGATCAAAAAGTACAAATTAACACTCCTTTTAGAATTTTTTTATCAATAGTGAGTGTTGTAAATAAAAAGAGTTCATATTTTAGCATGTCTCATATTATTACTGCTTTAGCTCCATTTTATACCCTTGATGTGGAAGATGTGCACCCAACTCAATTCGATATGTTTGAACACGTACTGCAGTGAAGAACAGGAGGGGCACAGACATAGTTGCTTCCCGACCCTTTTCGTCTTGGAGCCAGAAGAAGAATCAGTGGAGGAGGAATCGAGTGCACCAGTGAAGGTCGACTGATTTCAACAAATCCTCGACCAGATGGACTCCAACCAACAGAAAATGACGTCCCAAATCAATAAGCTTGGTACCTAAATGCGGCAAGCCGACAAGGAGCAGCATAGCTTGAAGAAAAGGTTGCTCAAATTCTATAAGAGGAATAATTTTGAAGCTTTTACACCAACATCGTCACCACCATCATCTCCATAAATTTTTCTTTACTTTTAAATTTGTTATTTTTTGTTTGGTTCCATTTCATTTTTGTTTCATTTCATGTGTTTCATTTCATTTTTCTTTGATTTCATGTCTTTTTATTTTGTTTAGTTCGCTGTTATTTTTGTAAGATTTCATGTCATTTTTGTTTGGTTTCATGTCATTTTCTTTTGTTTGGTTTGTTGTAATTTTTTTTGTTTGATTTCATTTGTTTATTTCAATTTCATTTGTTTGGTTTTATGTCATTTTCCCTTATTTGGTGGTTGACTTATCACATTGAGGACAATGTGATCTTTAAGTGTGGGGAGGTGACATTGACTTTCTCAATTACATTGTTTACATTTTGTTAAATAGGATGCATATTTAGGCATATTATATGCTTTATGTCAGTAATGGAACTGCATTTGAATCATTCTGATGGATATTGTCATGAGATTTTGTCATGGTAGTCGGGATTAGATCAAATGCATTCTTAAACTCGGATTAGACTACTTGAGTGGAAAGTGAGCCATAGAGAGTGATGAAAAGTAGTTGGTTACATAAGCTTAGTCATAAATTGAATTTTGAGCAACGAGGTAATGTAGGGATGCATAATAAGTTTTCATTTAAGCCAATGTAAGGATAGAGCCCATATGACTCCATCCATAGTCATTCTATTTCTTTGCTGGGTGATACTTCTTTAGGTTATTACCTTCAGAACTTGCTTTGAATCAATTTGAATCTACTAGATATATGCTTAATAGAGATGATTAAGGCTCTCTTTGGTTTAACCCTTGGCTTAAATGACCCACACGTTGATTATCCCTTGCTACCCTCATTGAGCCTTAACCTTTTGTTCTTGAAAACACTTATAAGTTTAAAACCTTAAACCCCATTAAGCTACCCATTCACAAGCTTAGTAAAGTATTAAGTAATACATTAGTTGGGATCATTGTGAAAATCTTACTGAGATGAGTTGAGTATATTTTTGCCTGTGGATTACATTATATATAGCTGCTATTATATTCATAGTTTCTTCCTCGTATTGAAAAATGTTTAAAAGAAAAAGAAAAATAAGAAAAGAAAAGGGAAGAACAATTTAGTAGCGTCAATAAGTGCAGAATTTAGTTACATTTGTATATCTCGGAGTTATGTTTTGTTATCCCTTTTTATCTACTTTTTACTTTATGAATGCTTATGTTAACCTTTTTTTTCCTCTTTACCCACCTTAACCCTTACCATATTATAACCCTAAACAAGTCCTTTTGATCTATTTATGCATGTAATCATTGTAGAGGAGAATTGGTGTATTAGCAAGCCTATGGTAGTGTACTTTCCTATAGGAAGTTCAAGTAAAACACTAACCAACAAACACTTGAGAGAAATGAGTGAAAATTGTGAGGAAAATTCATTTTGTATCTATACTTATTTTTGAGTGATAGTGCCAATTGTTGAGTTTGTTTATGTACACCAATGAAAAAGTATTCATCATATGTGTAGTAACTTAATATTTGAGTTGGCTTAAATTTGAGAGATTGTATGCTTTGATCTTTATGAAAATAAAGTGATAGAATTGATTAGTTGTACTTATTTTACTTAAGGACAAGTAAAGATTTAAGTATGGGAATGTTAATAGTTGTGCATTAGTTTATGTTTTTCTAAGTAATTTCCATATGTTTCTTGCATAATTGTTGATTATTACTGTAGTTTAGGATTCATTTTGTATATTTTCATTAGTTTGATTTCCAATGTTGTTCTTTTATATTTGATGTTAATTTAGGGTAAGAATTGATTACTTTTATGTAGGAAGGAAGATTGAGCAACTTAGAGATTAAGCTAGAGATCAAAGAGGAGAAGAGAAGAGGAGACTCTCTGTGGGAAATTCCTACAATCGTGGGAACTATAATCTGAGACATTATCTGGGGCTTCATTAAACTTAGGGTTTCTAGACTATTAAAAGAAAATTAAGCCTTCTTAGAAGAAAAAAACGAAAACCTTCTGTAGAAGAGCCTCCTTGAGTGAAAAATATAAGTTTTTAGCCTTGAGGAAGGTGAAGATTCAAGGATTATCATCAAGATTAGGGAAAATAACACATTAGCATCAAAAATTCCAGATTTTGGCAAAGAAGAGAAGTTTCCTTTATTCAATTTTATATGTTTTTCTTTCTTCTAATCTTTGTAAGATGTATTATTTGTGTGTTGATGATGTTATGGAGACCATGATTGGTTGATTTAGTTTTAGGGATTTCTTTTGAACTATTTTATTAAAACTCCTATTTTATTAAATTAAATGAAAATGTCTTTGATGATTGTTGATTTTATTTCTATCTTACAATAAATCGAGAGAGTGAGTAGGGTTATATATGTAGGATTGCACAATGAGAGTTGGCAACCTATAAACTTGCAATCATCATGTTAATTGATTAGTTAGAAGAGAGATCTCGGCTAATTCAATTGATCACCCATAGGATAGTTTAATAACTAGTTAAATTGATGTAGTGATTGGGTATATTGAGGGATCGTTCAGTTGATTCCATTTAGTTTGATTAGGGACAATTAATTACACCTTGAGAGAGGGTAGTTATTACATTCAGAAATCTTAGATGAGACATAATTCGATTAATAAAATAGGAGAGAGACAGAATAGGGTGAAAGTAATGTCTAGTCTTTAAATTCTTGATTCCAATTTTCTGCATTTTGGTATTGTTCATTGTTCATTATTAGACTTTCAATTTTAATTTAATTTTCCATATTATTTCAATTAAAAAATTTCCTTTCTTTAACAAAGTTTGATCTAAATTAAGTGGTATTTAGGCATCAATCCCTTTGGGATCGATATCTGCTTTTTACCTACAAGTCATAACCCATACACTTGCAATTTTTGAACATAAAATAAGTAGACTGTTTTTTTAAACATAAAATAAGTAGATTGTTTTTGCATTCAACACTCAATATATCATACAAGGTGAGTCACGATTATTACAGACCGTGAATTGCATTCTCATAACTTTTCTCTTCATCTTCATACATTTTCTTGTCTCCTCTTACTCTAATCCTTCCTTTTATTCTTCCATGGAGACAAAGGATTATTAATCTTCAGAAAACGACTCAAATGTAGTGCTTTTAACTCATGTTAGCTCTTTCTTTTTGAATTGTGCGTAAAACCACATATGACTTAAAGTGAATATCTTAAACACTTTCCTAGCAATATTCATTAAGTGTTTTTGAATAATTCATCATCAATTAAGCGCATATCACCAAGTTTTTTTGTAATTCTGTTCTTGCAAAGAGAAACACCAATAAAATTAGTGGACTTATGAATGTTTACAATCAATTAGTGTTTGACAAAGATTTCATAGAGGAGATGATTCTTAGCTATTTTAAAAATCTATTAGGAGACACTAGTAATTCTAGTATTTTTAGGTTGCAGAAGCTGGTAGAATTAATTAGTGCACCAAAACATTTGTCACATGAGGCTTTGTCTATAATCTAGCATCCAATTACACAATTAGAAATCAAATTAATGCTTTTTAACCTTTATTTATTGAAGGTCCTTGTTGAAATGGTTTCAATGCTCTTTTTTTCCATACCACTTGGTAGATTACTAGCATTTTGCTTATTGAAATAGTGATAAAATTTTCAATTCAAGATTATTAAGGGAGATTAATGCTTCCCATATCTATTTAATTCCAAAAAAGCTCAATGTTAATTCCCTTAATGAATTTTAACCAATTCCTTGTTGCAATTCTATCTACAAGGTGATTCCAAAACTTCTTGTTAACAGATTAAGAGATACACTAAACTAGTTCATTCATGCCTATTAAGGAGCCTTCATACTTGGTAGGAAAGTATTAGACAACATACTTATACTGTTGGAATTGCTGAGGGAATACAATTCAGGCAAATCCATTAAGAGTTGTTTTGTAAAAAAGGATTTTTATAAGGATTTTGATAAACTTCTTTAAAAATTTGTCTCTATAAGCTTGGAATAGTTCGTCTTTCCTAGATTATTCATTGAATGGATAAACACCTATATTTTTACTCACTCATATAGTATTCTTATTAATGGTTTACCTACCAAGCTATTCAAGGATCCAAAGGAATAAGGCAAGGAGATCCCCTTTCTCCTTACCATTTGTTGTTTCTATGGGAATTCATAATCGAATATTAATTGACCTATTTCATGATTGTCATTATTGTAATAAAACATAAGAGCATTACATAGTTCTATCTAGAACTAACAAGTACAGGTCGATCCCACGAAGATTATGGATACTAATAATCACCCTTCCCCTATTATATAGACTAAGGATTGATTTTATATTTTTAATGAACTTAAAATAAAATAGGAAACAACAAAGAATACATAAATAGTGGAATTCACGTAGAAAACTATCATCATTAGAAATTAGCATCTAGGCTCAAATCCCTCTAAAACCTTAATAGAAATTAGTATCTTTACATATAAATGTTTGTTAATGTATTGGACCATGGAGACTCCTATGGTATGCTAGTAGCAGACCTTGAGTCTACTAACAACTAATCCTAAGGTCTCTAACCAAATTACTCAAGTTAATCTTATAAGACTACGTTACTGATTTATGAGTCCCACTACTAGGTTTACCCTAATTTAGAGGATTTATGTCATCTGTTTCTAAAGTTGCAATCATCTCCTTTTAATCATGGTAGATTTATTCACACTAGGATTTCTCAATCGCTACGTATGAAATCAGATGATTAATAAAACATGTAATTAGATTACACTAATCAATTGAACAAATTGCTTTAACAAAGGAGTTAAATCATGTCTAAGTATTAACATAAGGTTCATCTAACCTAAATACTAACTGTATGTTTGGTTACACATAATCGAATACAAAATCAAACATACAATGAAAGAAAAATGAATCAAAAAATCATAATTCTAAATCTTTCTAATTGTCTTCTATCGAATGTTCTTGCGATGTAGAGAGTTAATCTTATATTTTGACGGATTTTTCAATAATTTCTTCATGTTTTCCACTACTTTTGATCAAAATTGCACCTAGAGAATCACTCTACATCTAGAAATTACCTCCCTAAATTCTCTTCCTACTTCTCCCTTAGTATGTCCCGAAAATGTCTTTTCATAAGAAAACCTAAAATTTTGGGTTATCCACACTCGCGTGCATGCCTGTTCATATAAGCATGTATAATCAGAGTACGTTGAATATTGTGAAAGTGCATGGATGTGCAAAAGTGCACGTCTGTTTATTAAAACTAGATTATTGTTTTTCCTGTTTCAGCCATATTTTCGTCCAGTTTCTTCTCCTTTAAGTCTGTGTAAGCAATTATAACATAGAAACATACTTGAAACAAATTGAGTACCAAATATACAATAAAAATATCAAATATCAAGCAAAATACATAAAATATGGGTGTCAAAATATGGTCAAATATTCATCTAGCAAACATCCCTACACTTAAGCTTTTGTTTGTTTTAAGCAAACCATAATCAAAATTATAAATTTCACAACATCAATCCTTCACCAATTTCACAAAATCAAATTAACATGCAACTAGAATCAAGTTTTCCTAAATTAATTTCCTAAGTAATATTGATAATAATAATAACAACAATTGCATTGAAATTAAAAGCATAACTTTGTACACCCTAACCAAGATTTCACTCATTTCGCTCAAGTGTTGTAAGGCCCTAACATATACTTTAGAAGTATTATAGCATGTCTAGGGTGTATTAAGAAGTGAACATAATGAGTTAAGTGCATCTAAGTAAGAGACATAATGGTATTTAATGTAAAAGACTAGGGTAAATGGGTAATTTGTTCGTTTCAGTATAGAAATACATATTTAGACGTGAAATATGGATGGGAACTTTTTATTTGTTTGCTTGGATTTATGAACATAATGTGAGGGGAATTGATAAAATAAGTATCCCATTTGCTTATGAAATGTTTTTGGTTAAATTGAATGTGTTTTTGCATTGCTCTTGCATGATAAGAATGAAGTTAGTTAATTTGAGATGTGTACCTTGTTAGATAGATAGGTTCCATTGAGATAGACTTTTGTAATTTGTCTATATCTTTGCTTGTGGAAGTCAAAAGTGCATAATTCCAATTGGAGATTAAACTAGAGCCATAGGTGTAAAACTTTGATGAAGGAACCAAAATTAGATTCTACCACTAAGATTTTTTAATTCCAGTTTAAAGTTGAGTTCTTGTTGTTATCCTTGTTTTCAAATAGCCTGTAGTTTTTTAGTATAACTCCCAATATGGTTAACCAAATTGCATGAAATTTATGCCATTACAAACTTAATACATAAGGGAATGAAATTAATTGATAAGATCATAGGCTAATGTGAGAATTAAAGGAAAAAGGACTAATATGCAATTTTTATAAAGTTAACACATGGACCAATTGGAGTAAAACATATATGACCAATAAGATTAAAACTTTTTTGTGTCCAATAGAATTGTTAAACATGGTCCAATAGGATTGTAACACATGTTCCAATAGGATTGTAACATATGGTCTAATAGGATTGTAACATATGGTCTAATAAGATTGAAGCACGTGTCTAAGATTAGAAAATTCATGAAAAGGCATATAGAGAGGCTAGATGGATGTGCTTGGGGGTTTTAACTTTTTCCCTTATCTATTTAACCTTTTTCATCCCATCATTTTTCATTTGGTGAGTCAAGCAAAGCTAAAAATAAAGGGAAGAAAAGACATTAGAAGTATTATTTTTCCAATTTTAATGTTTGGGACTCCATATGGTTAATTTATGTATTTGTGTATATTTGAATTTATACAAAGGTTCATTTGGATGTGTAATGGTTTCTGGGATGATGCTTAGGTGTTATTTTGGTGTTATCTTTCATATAATTGGTTGAATATGACAAGAGAATATCATGTAGTGGAATTTTGTCTAGGGTTAGTTGAACCAGTCACATTGTTTGGGTCATAACTCAGCCTACAGACCTCTAAATTAGGTGATTTCAGTTGCAAGACATAAATCTCTAGAAGAGACTATGAATTAATTCTTGCTTTATGATATTAGAAATGGAGATCAAAAATGGTGACTTAATGATGCCCTTATTTTATAGTAGCTTTTTATATTTGGTGGGAAGTCAAAATGGTCTGATTTTAATGTTATGGAAAATAACGACATAGGAGAACAAATGTTTAGAAGACCCCAAACCCTACATTAAACGTTTTCTATATGCATATTGAGGAACAACTTAGGTTTGTCATGTGATTTGCTTCTAGACTGATTGTTTACCTATTTTTAGACCACAACGAGCTTAGCCCAAATTTGAGTTTATTTTTGTCTCTAATTTTTACTGAATATTATTCGAACCTTTTTTAATATATATTAAACTTTTCAAACAAATAGAAATAAGTGAAATAGGACTTACATTATATGAATTTGGTGATCGAATATTGGAATTTAAAATTGAGCACAATACATACTAAAGAAAATTTACATGTACATAAATGATTTTATGAATATTTATTGCTCATATGTGTATAGTATGATCATTTAATACATTTTTAATGGTGGTAAGTTATGACTTTCATGTATGAACACAAATACATATTTTATGACTTGAAATGTATATCATATTACTTTTCAATATATGAATTATGAAATTGGCAACTGGTTAAAGGAAATCTTATAGTGCCTTCTCTATTGTATTGATGGTGGAGAGATAAGTATGCCTATAAGGATACGGCGTAGCTACTATGGTTAATCAAGTTATGGGAGATGGGAGTTTACCTATCATTAATGCTAATCTAGTCATTTATGTGTTTATAAGGTGTTAGCTCTAGACGATCGTAGGGTTAATTACTCTCTCTCGAGTTATAACCATTAAACCTTGAATTGTAAACCGCAATCAAATTATCAAACTTCTAATCTCTCAATTCACAAATTACCTACAATTTTAGTTAGTTCTAAAGCTCTCTAATAAACAATCGGGTCTCGTATGAGATCTCTCTCCATGATATTACCGACTAGACTGATTAAGTGGTCAATTAGATCTTCTAACTCTCATTAATCCGATCTAATCATTTTTATCCAGCTCACCCTCTCAGTTTGTTACCAAAATATGCAAATACATTAACCAATCACAACACCTAAACCAATAAGCACAAAAATAACTAAATCAACATCAACTAAAAGTAAAATTTCGAAGGAGAGTTTAGAACATTATCAATAACTAGAAATACATTTCCATACAATCCATCTCAACTTTATAAAATTAAATGAAAAAGGAAATGATGAGAAAATGGAACTTAGGTTAGACAAATCAAGAAGGAAGCGACGTCAAGATACAATGATCTGGGGAACAGTGGCATCAGATCCACTTCTTCTCCCTCCTTCTTCCTCTTCTTCTTCTCTCTCTCTTCTTTCTCTCTTTTTAGGGTTTCCAAATGGAGGTTGATTGTAAAAGCTCCTTTCTAAAGTTACATCAGAATACTTTCATAGTCTTTTCCAATTAAGGTAACTCTAGTGTCTTTCCGAGGTTTGAAATGTCTGAAATGTCCCTCGAAATCTTGAATCCAGAAGAGTCCCCGCTTCTGTCTACGTGCATACCCCGCTTCTTTAATAGCATATTACTATTAAGAAAAGTATTAAAGTAATAATAAAACAGTGAATACCAAATGGATTATCAAAAGAAACAAGTAACAGTCAGCTAAACTAATAAGAGTATAAGTCAGTTAATAACATATAGTAAAATGAAAGAAATAAAGTAACAAATGAGGAATAAAATAGGAAAACAAATCATCGAATGAAGAGTTATGGAGATCTCCACTCCCTCTCAAGCTTCCAGCTTGGCTCTCGCCTTCTGCTTTAACTTCTTCCCCAAACGAATTTTCAATTAAGTTTAATGGGATTCAGCTTCAACTCTCGCTTTCGGCCTCTCCTAAGCTTCCACCTCTTTGTTGTTTTTCTTTTCTTCTCGACTCACTCTGTTTCCTTTCTCTATTTCTCTCTTCTGTTTATCTACTTTTTCTCTATCTCTCGGCACCTCCCATGTCTGTATATCTGTGTGAGTAAACCAACAAAAATGTAAATGAAAGATTATTTCCTTAACCACCACCCTTTCTTCCTTTTATTAAAGTCTCTTTAGGTTTAAGGTTACATGCCTTAACGTTGTGAGCTACCACGTAGTAAAGCTAGAATTAATGTTAAAACTTCTCAAAGGCGTGTACGGGGAGTCACGGGTGTGACTCCCTTTGTCACACTTGTGCATTGGAGCATCGCCATACACGGGTGTAACTCCCTTGTCACCCCCTTTCATTAACCATACACGGTGGTGACTTAATCACTAAGTCACCACCATGTATAACATTTCATGCATAAATTACACGAACTTGTTTTTTAATGCAAAATTCACAAAATAACCCGATTAACATTCATGCAATATTCACACAATTTTCACTCGATTAATCACACATATGGATTAAAACACAAGGATTTGTAACAAAAATCAAGATATGAAGGCAATTAAAAGCAATAGAAATTAAACACAATGATCATTCCAATAAACACAATCTAAGAACTTGAAACTTATAATACTCCATGAACAAGCAATTCTTCGCAATTTAACCAAAATCAGCAACTACTTCAATTCAAAGAACCATCAACAAGTGTGATAGACACTCACTCCACTCTCCATCCTCTCAAGCATTTAAAGGTAAAAATTCACTCATTGTTCATTTGATATAAGGTATCTACCATAGGATTGCTTACTAATCCAATCTCCACCACTCGCATCAAACATAAGCATCAATCCGAAGGTCTTTAGTTCGATTGTAATAAGGTTGGGCTAAGGGTAGGAAAAAAGAAAATTTGTAGTTTAAAACCACATAGCTAATTGACCATTCAAAGTAATTCAAAAAAATGACAAATAAAACACCCAATTCTTTCCTCTCACAAAATAAAGTTAGTGCTCCCCATTTTTATATCTCTCCTCTTCTTTCATTTTCTGATCATCTTCTCTTTCCTTTGTTTCTTTTCAATTTCTTTCTTTTCTTTTTCTTCTTTTTTCTCTTTTTTATTATTTATTTATTCATTTTAAACAAGGAAATTAAGGGAAGAAAAATATAGAGGAGAGAAGTTACTGTAAGCATACCCATCCCTAACTGAAAAGCCAATTATAAGCGATGATTCCCCCACTCTTTTTCCTTAAACCTAATTGTACCTTTTCAAATGCTTAACTTGCCCTTATGGTAGGTGAAATGAAGCGGGTAAAAAATCAAGGTCAAGGCCCATATTTTGGGTTTAAAGAAAGAAACAAGTTCATTTAAGCTCAAGGGGGCACACTAAGGGTGACATTATGGTGGCTTTTTAAGCTAACAGGGTAAATGTTAATTACCTTCATCATTTCAATGTTTACATAAGGTTATGTGATCTCAACTAGTATTTGCAAGCAAGTTCTAGAGTTCCTTAATCATGAAAGAACACTCTCAACAAAGAATACTTAAATGTAGTGCTTAATATTTCAAAAAGGCTCAAATTCTTACCAAACGAAAAATCTCATTCATCAATCATAACAAGCTAATTTCCTTTTAATTGAAATCCAAGTTAATCAATCTAAACATGCAAGTATACTCATTCACTTATATTATGAATTTCTAATCCCGATTGAGTTTATTTAATGATCATACATCTCTAAATAATAAAAGGGAAAATAAACACACAATACATAATTAATACTCCCCCTACACTTAAGCATCACATTTTTCCTAATATGACACAACAAAACTGTTGGATCGGAAAAAATAAAGCATGCATGATTTGGATAAAATGGTAGATTTGAAAACTTTTTAAAAATCAAAATTGCAGCAGAAACAATATAACCAATCAACATGTATAGCCATACATGATACGGTATGAGGATAATAAACATAAGAACAAGGTGGTAGAAATTATATTACCGACTCCACGCTACAACTTTGACTCCTCGCTGCTGTGTTCTCAACCAATCCGATCTACCACTTGTTCTCCTTGGACAACTTGGTTATTAAGATCCTTTGGTAGGAAAGGAGAAGAAAAAATAGGATAGCAAACCTTTTGCTATCTTCAGTTATTTCAAAAGAAAATCAAAAGAAAATTGGGAGAGACCACTTCTTTTCGATTATTTTAAAAAAGAATCAAAAGAAAATTGGGAGAGACCACTTCTTACATCTGCATTTTTTTATCAAAGCTAAAAAAATGAAATATACAAAAAAAATGAAATCACCAACTGTTGGACGATTTTATTTGAGAGCATGAAGAGACAAATGAAGAGTTTCTAGAAAGCCTTAATTTGCACGGCTACATGTACATTCATGTGTCCAACACTTAAACGTAAATGATGTCCAACACTTGGATGTTTTCTTTCATCAAAACATATTCATATGAGAGGTTTAAAAACCATGCAAGTTCTTTCCACACATGGCATTATCATGATTTATGGTGTTCATGTTTAAGGTACTTTACCATTGAATGAAGAGCATAACAACGTACTCTTTCATTCTTTAATCAAGAATGCAAAAGAGTCCCACCTTCATCCTTTAATTAATAACATTGTGTGTGTCTCTTCCACTTCAATACTTGCATTCTATAATAACAAGCATAACCGAAACATTCCTTAATAATAGGCATCACCGAATCTTATATCTTTGTAGGATTCGGTTTTGTTCATTATTAATTAATTTTTTAAAATTTAATTTAATTAATCTAATTAAATAAATCAAAATCTAGCCCAATATTAAATATTCCTTTGGGCTTATAATTAACGATTAATTAGCATAAACCCAACATTTAATTATAGGTTTAAACCCAATTTAATTAACTTTTAATTAAATTGTTCTAGTCTTAATGGCCCGAATCCAATTCATCCATTTCTCTCCAAACTGTCTCATTGTCTTTCTGATAACCTCCGTTCATTTTTCTTACTTTCCTTGATAACCTTCCCAGAAGCCAAGCGGGGAATCTAATTGGACTTAAATAATTCAAGCTCCAATAAGCCTGGAATTAATTTAATTTCATTAAAGTTAATTCTGTCTTATTAACCAAATGTCATTCCACTAAAGACAATTGGTCGAACTCTTAAATTACTTAAATTATGAGAAACTGTGTTTCAAATAAGATATCCAATTGTAAACCCCATTATGAACCTGATTATAGCTATCCACACAATAAAGGGTAAAATTATCGTTTTGCCCTTATATTGGTTTTTCCTTCTAGATCTCTCGTTTACTCTATATGGTGATTAACATACATGATCTCATCTTGATAATAAAACGTGATGGATAACTAGTCCATCAAACTACTGGCGCCAGTTTAATCACCAATTTCTATAAAATATCTAGAAGTGATGATATCACTATAAACTCTTTATTTGAGTGAATGTTCCCTGATAAATGTTTCAATTAATAATTCCAATATGCAGACACTAGATTAATACTCTGTAAAAATCTATTCCGATAGTATCAAGTATTATAATGAATCACATACGAATTCACCACTCATCAAGATTGGGGCTCATAATAAGCGAATGCTTAAGTTGTATGTTTTAAGATTAAAGTAATGACCCATTTTATTCTTGAAAGCATACTTCATTCCAGATTCATTTAATAATGCCATTATCGATAGTCATCTACTATCATGATATGAAACTCATCATTCCCTTGAATTAAACTCCTTTACTTACACAGAGATAAATCACAACACTATAGTCTAAACTATAATCAAGCAACCAACTTGATTATTCAACTGTGAATCCATTAATTTAGATTTTAATAATATGCTTGTTTCCTATACATCTCTATGTATATGTATATTACTTACAAAAGAATTTTAGTATCTTATGACTATATATATAATGCTCATCAAAACCAAACTCTTTTATTTTATTAATAATAAATATTTCTATTACAAAACTGTAACTAAAGAAGATTAAGGTATGTACACCTAAATATCCATGAATGAACTTAAGCTTGATCTATTCTTGATTTATCTAACTCAAAGAACTAAGATCTAATCTTACCCTTCCTTATTAAATCTAATTCCTACTATCTCCTTATCTTCATTTTAATCCTATACTTTTCATTCATGCAAACATTCGAAAATAATAATAAACCATATTAAGCTCCAAAAATTTTCTAATTCATAAATTCTAACTTATTTTCATGCTTGATAATTTAATAAAATAAATCTTAAGAAAAATCAGGACCTAATAATTTTCACTTAATTTGTCTCAGTTTTGGATCAAAACATAAGAATTTGTAACCAAAATCAAGATATGAAGACAATTAAAAGCAATAGAAACTAGACACAACAATTCTCCCATACTTAAACTATGCTTGTCCTCAAACATATTAAAAAAAACAATAGACTATAAAAGAAAAAGAAATGGAAAAAACAAAATTTCCAAATAATAGTCAAAGACATCAATGATCATTTCAATAAATACAACCTAAAAAATTGAAACTCATAATACTCAATGAACAAGCTATTCTTCACATATTTATCCAAAATCAACAATCACTTTAATTCAAAGAACCATCAACAAGTGTGATAAACACTCACTTCACTCTCCATTCTCTTGAGCATTCAAAGGTAGAATATGTATTCACTCATTGTTCATTTCATGTAAGGCATTTACCATAAGCTTGCTTACCATTCCAATCTCCACCACTTATGTTAAACACAATCATCAATCCGAAGGTCTCTATTTTGGTTGTAATGGAGTCGAGCTAAGGATAGGAAAAGGAAAATCACAGTTTAAAACCACAACACAGATTGAGTATTTAAAATAATACCAAACAATGAACCATAAAACACTCAATTCTTTCCTCTCATTAACAAAATTAACACTTCCCAATTTTACTTCTCTCCTCTTCTTTTCATTTTTTGGTCATCTTCTCTTCCTTCCTTTTCTTTTCTATTTATTTTTTGTTAAGTAATTATTTATTTAAAACAAATAAATCAAGAGAAGAAAAATATAGAGGAGAGATAATTACTACAGCCATACCCATTCCTAACTCAAAAGCGAACTATATCCAATGATTCCCCCAAACTTGTTCAAACAGTTATTCCCTAAACCCATTCATACACATTCAAATGTTCAACTTATCTTATTGTAGGTACAACAAAAAGGATAAATAATCAAGGTCAAGGCTCATATTTTAGGTTTAAAGAAAGAAAAGGTTTTACGTTAAGCTCAAAGAGGGTTCACTAATGGTAACATCATGGTGGATTTTTAAGCAAAAAGGGTAAATCCTAATTGCCTTCATCATTTCAACGTTTGCATAAGATTATGTGATCTTGACTAGTATTTGCAAGCAAGTTCTAGAGTTCCTTAATCATGAAAGAACACTCTCAGCAATGAATACTTGAATTTGGTGTTTAATAGTTCAAAAAGGCTCAAATTCTTACTAAATGAAAAGTATCATTCATCTATCACAACAAGCTAATTTCCTTTTAATCAAAATCCAAGTCAATCAGTCTAAGCATGCAAATGTACTCATTCACTCATATTATGCATTTCTAATCCAGATCGAGTTCATTTAATAACGATGCATCTCTAACTACTAAATGGGAAAACAAACGCATAACACACAAATAATAATTTTTTTCCAATACTCTCCCCCATACTTGAACATCACACTATTCCTAATGTGATAAAAAAAATAGTAAAATAGGGGTTCTAAAACAAAAGACAAAAATTAACACAAACAAGGACAAGCATTAAAAATAAAAAATTAAACTAACAAGCAACAAAGAAAAGGATAGAAATATGAAACGAATGGGGGGGGTGATCACTGCGTTGATCTGCTGTGGAACGTGGTGTACTGCATCGAAGAATGAAGAACAAATGTAAATAAAATAGATAAAAGAGATGGAAGAGTAAGCTTGCTCACACAAAGAAAACAAACTAAGTTAAGGTTCATTACGAAAAATAACAACCAACAGATAATTGAAAAAGAAACAGAAATTATATGGGTTTCTTCTTTAATGTCTTGTAACTGGATGCCTTAATGGTCATGCTTAAGGTGGGTCGCTCAAAGTGATTGATTCCGCCGTTCCCCCCTTTTCCTTCAAATATGTCTCCAAGAATCTCCCAAATACTTCCTTAATTATATCCACTAGCAATTGGCAACATCATCACTGTCCTTAACTTAGTCTAGCTTCTTTCCTTCTTCTTCTTGCAAGGAAAAATCATAATACACAGCATCAATTTGATCAACAAAAGAACAATCTTCAAAAACAGTAGTATTAGAAATAGGTTCAACATTAATGATCAAAAATTCTACTACTTCTCCTAAGATAGTCATGCTCAATTTTCCATTCTTCACATCAATCCTTCCCTTATTGTTTATCCTCTCCCATGTCTAAGACCATAAAGTTTACAGGAACAATTAATCCTCTAACTTTCACTAACACATCTTCCATTATTCCTTTCAGATAATGAATTGGCCTATCAGCTAATTACAACCACATATTGGTATGTTTTAATTATCTTAGATCTAGTTTCTCTTAAATAGAGTGTGGCATAAGGTTTATACTTGCTCTAAGATCAAGCATACCCTTAAACTCATCCCCATTACCCATTGATACTCTCACGATAAAAATTCCTAGGTCTTTTAGTTTGGGCATAAATGCTACTATAGAATTGCACTTGTTACTTCCAAAAACAACATTTTTGTTAGGCTAAAACTTTTGCTTCTTCGTGCTTAGTTCTTTGAGGAACTTGACATAAGTTGGAATATTCCTAATCACATCTAGCAAGGGCAGATTAACATTGACCTTAGAAAGCATGCTATATAGATAGGAAAATTGCTTATCTTGTTTCAATTCCTTAAGGTGGCTTGGATATGGAATATGTGATCAATAAGGATCTGTCACGTTGTGCAGTTTTTATCCTTCACTATCCTTAGTGTCATACTTAATTTGTTTACCCTTTTGAATGTGACTTGAAGAGTTTCTCCCATTGCTTTTCTCATTTTGCTCATCTTCTTCTTTGGTGGGACTTTCCGTCTCTTGATTATTAGTATTAGGTAGCTCAAAAGAAAACTCAATATGATTGTCAATCACTTTACCACTTCTCAAAACAGTAATTTCTTGGGACTGCTTAGGTTGGATGGGCAACTTCCCTTTCTAATTATTGTGCATTTGAGTAGTGAGTTGTCCTATTTGGATCTCAATTCTCTTTATAAATGCCTTTAAAGAATCGAACCTCTTATTGTTCATTTTTTGATTTTGAGTTGTGACTTGAATAAACGCATTCAACTCTCCTCCAAAGAAGGCTTGCTTGCTGGGTTTTGAAGTGAGGATTGTCCTTAGTAATAATTCAGCCTCTGAAAATTTTAATATTATGGTTGGGGTTGCATTGGTGGATTATTGGTCTTCTAAGAGGAATTGGGGGGTTTGTCCAACCAGGGTTGTAGGTGTTCGAGTATGGATCATTTCTCTCCCTTGGTTGAAGACTGTTAAATGAGTTAACTTATTCTTCCCCATCGGCCAAAGGTTCATAAGAATACAAACAAACATTAGCTCCATGACCAAAAGTTCCACATATACCACACACTTCTTGATTTGGAATGTTTTGGGGTAGCCTTATAGTTAGCATGTTCACATGCCTCGTCAACTTAGCTAATTGTATAGCTAATTCTTGGTTCGAGCTCACTTTGTGAACTCCAGCTCTTCTTCCCCTAACACTCTTTTGCTAAGAATTAGCCCCCAACATTTTGAAGATTTCATACGTGTCTTCAGCTGTCCTTTCTCCTACAACTCCTCTTGCTATATTGTCCACCATATACTGGCACAACTGCATCAACCCATCATAAAAGAATTAGTTTAGCATGTGAAGTAGAAAATGATGGTGTGGAAATTGTATCAACGAGAGCTTAAAACATTCTCACACCTCGTGGAATGACTCTCCCCCCTTTTGATTGCAGGTAGTTATCTTGGTATGCAACTCAGATGTCTTTTGAAGGGAATAGAACTTTCCCATGACTTTGTTATACAACTCCTCCTATGTAGTCAAAGACTTAGAAGGAAAGGTCATCAACCATGCCTTAGCACGATCCTTCAATGTGTATGGGAAGCATCTCATTCGGAGTTGATCTTCATTTAATCTATCTAACGAAAAGGTTTGGAGAGTAGTACATAATTCTAGAATGAAGATTAAAGGGTCTTCATTAGGAACTCCATAGAACGATGGCAGCATGTTATAATGGATGCTTTTCAATTCAAGTTCCTAGATGCCTTTCCCAAATGTATGCCCACCAACCATCGGTCTAGCAAACTCCTTTATCACTAACTTCCTTTCACCCATCTTGTAGTTATTCACTTGATCTTCACGCTTGAATTCCTCATAATTGTCTTCAGAGTCCCCTTGAGATCTTCATCTTCGATGTATGTTATCAATAAAAGGGATGGGTTCACCATCTAAAGATCTCCTTCCTAGCATAAACCAAGTGAATTCACTACCTAAAGTTTCCTACCTCACACAAACTAACTACGGAAAGCACTAAATTAATAACAAAAATTACAAAACATGTTAACAAAATAATACAATAAAATATGTATGCATAAACAAGCACAAACAATCAAAATCACTTAAATAAATAAAAAATAAAAATTAATTCAAGTTTAAATGCTAAACACCTCCCCGGCAACGGCATTAAAAACTTGTTGTGTCTAAAAAGTTCTAAAAAGACCTAGGCTATCCTACTTGCAAGTATACGAGGTAGTTGTAGTGATTACCCAGGGTCTTCTCCCATGGAGTTGAAATTGGTTAACTTAAATTAATGTTGAATGAAAAATAAAAACAAATGTAATCCTAAACATACTAACCTGATTATTGAGTGAAGGCTTTAAAAGAAAATCACAAATTAACCTAAAAAGTAAACTATTCAACTAGAAGTAGAGACAAATAGATTAATCGAAATGGAAGACTCTTGAGAATTAATTTTGCTAATTTAATCTCCTATGCATGATTAAGGGAAATGATTGGGTAATTGTCTTACTAAAATTAACAGCCGAATTCTAAGATCAACTCAAATAATAGACTAAATCTAGCTTTGACATTCGATAAGTTATTATCCGAATTAACTATAGCAACTCGACTACTAATTACTACTTAAATTAATATATTTCTAGTTCTTAATCTAAGCGTCCATAGTTTCTCGATCCATATTAAATTTCTCCTCTCGGTCCTTCATTTAACACTAAAAATGATGCAAAGTTTGACCATTCAATTACATCCATTCAGTTCAGAAACTATAGTAAACATAAGACAACAATACAATCCCTCAATCATTGCATATTTGACTAAAATAGCTACATTAATCCTCAAGAAAAAGACATAAGCCCATCATAGTATAAACAAAGTTCATCATCTCCATACACTTCAGTCCTATGTTATTGTTAACAGAAGTATTAAAGCAATAAAATAGCGAATACTAAATGAACTATGAAAAGAAAAAAATAACATTTGGTTAAGCTAACAAGTAAATAGTTCAGTAAATAAACAAGAAACTATGCAACAAATGAAAAATATAATGAGCAAATAAGGATCGAATAAGGGAGTATGGTTGGTCTCCTGTCCCTCCCAAGCTTTCCTCATTAGCTCTCGCCTTCAAATGGTTACTCAAATTCAATGGATTCAGTTTTAGCTCTCGCTTTCGATCTTTGTTCCTAGCTTCCACCTCTCTGTTGTGTTTCTCTCTTCTTTAACGACTTACTCTATTTCTCTTCTTTGTTTCTCTCTTCTATCTCTCTATCCCTACGTGCCTCCCCGAATGTGTCTTTCTATGTAGAATGAAGAATGAATAGTGAATAAAAGATGTCGCCGCCACCTTCCTGTCTTTTCTATTTGTGGCCTTGTCTAGGTTCAAGTTTTTGTACCCCTTCAACCTACAGCTACCACATAATAAAACAGAAGATTAACATAAGAATTTGCATGGGGTAAGTATGGCAATCACGAGTATGACTCATTGTCACCCCGTGCAGTCATGGTCACGATGGTGATATGTTTAGCCACCACTATGACTCAACATGTCATGGTGGTGACATGCTTAGTCACCACCATGACTAAGCTTGTCAAGGTGGTGTCTATTGTCACGATGGTGATACCTTTAGTCACCACCTTTCTTTGTTTTCTTCTTTTCCTTTCATACAAATTTATGTCAACTTTCCATTCAACCTTCTTGCAAAATTCAAAAAATAATCCAATTAACATTCATGCAATAGACACACCATTTCCACTCAATTTATCTCACGTTTAGATCAAAACACAGGGATTTGTAACCAAAATCAAGATATGAAGGTAATTAAAAGCAATAGAAACTAGACACAACAATCTTCAAAATAGATTATTTGATATTTCTAAATTCATGGTTTTGTTATTATCTTTAGGATAGATCACTGTCTATGCTAACTATTTGTCTCTTTTGTTATGATCATGTTTTGTAAAATTTACAAAGTTTCTTATTTATGCAGATACATGAGCAAAAACACTAAGCAGGTATATGCTTTAAATAATTGGTGGAGATTAAATCTCTAGAGGTTCTAGTAACTTATCTTTCTTATATGATGGCTAAGGTATGAAGTTGCTCTCTTCGACATGGACAAACCTACCTAGTCGTCCCACTTACGTTGTAATTTTTTTGTAATCTCAACATTTATAATTTGTAAACTGGTCTCTGTATTTATTATTTTGTTTCTAAGAATTGTTAAGGTTGTAATTAAAATTTTATATACGAAGAATATCCTTTTTATTGGTATAATTTAATGATATTTTACTTTTTATATACAATGTTTCAACTTATCAATTATTTTTTTACAATAAATTAACAATAAAACAAATCTAAATATTATATACAATAATATGAATTAAAAATCTCACAAATAATTATAATTAACATATTAAATTTTGACTATATTTTATAAAAATAGCTAAAAACATTTGGCTACGTTTTCAAAAACGTTTGGCTACTTTTTAAAAAATGTAGCTAAAAACCTTTGGCTACATTTCTGGAAACATAGTTAAAAATATATACACACAAAGAGGCAATTATATAGTAATTTAAGGGAAATCTAATGGTTCCAAGATAAGCTATGAAAACATATTCCCTTTGCCAAGTAAGTCACTAATATAGGTTAAAGCCATAAAAGTTATAAAAATATGTGATCTTGACATTACCATGTGAATCAATTTGATCCATAAAAATAAGAAAGACTTGGAAATTTGAGAAGAAAACAGAAAATGATCGAAACATGTGAGACCCTTCAACTAATGTATTAGTAAGAGAGTAGAGTACCAGAAAAGAGGAAGAATCTTAATAGTTTGGAAAGAAAAGACAAAATTTTTCTTAGAGTAAACTAGTATACTTTGGTGTTCTTGAGTACTAACCTTTATCCCCGTCAGTTGCAGAAGGAATTTTATAGAACTAATTATTGAAATTCAATGAAATGACTTTCATAAATCAGACAAGTTAATGAATTGTAGCAATACTTCTTTTATCAAAGACTTTATCCATTAAGACATTTTATTATATGAATAAATTCTAAAAATTTAAAATAAGAAGGAAAAATATTTGTAACATAAATTCTTTTAAACAAATAGATATGCAATATTTATTTTCTGAAAAAGATTAGGAATTTAATGTAAGAGAGAGCTTAGGGTTCAAAAAATTAAACTAATTAATTTCTTATATAATTTATTCAAATATAATTATAGAATCAGTAATTTATATATAATTTATGAGAAACAATTTTTATTTTGTGTTGGTGAGACAAAAGAAAATAAAAGAAAGAATTAGAGAAAAAAGTACAATAATTAGGATTTACTTTTTAGTTTTATTTTTTGGACTCTAATTACAAAATAAAAAAATTTCTCATATTTTAATTTAAATATTTTTAGAATTATATGTATAAATCATCAAAAGATGATAGATTAACTTTAAATTGTTTAGAAAATCCTCCTTTACCTAGTAAGTTATTTATGTACCATAAAGTTATAAAAAAATTGTAAAACTATATATGTGACCTTATGGATTACTTAGTTAAATAAAGATAAGGAAAACTTACAAAGCTTGTATGGCTTTACCATTGAGTATATATTAGGAATAATATTAGACTTATATGATTCTATTATTAGGAATTTATTAGTGATAATATTATATGTGAATATCATCATCATCATTACCATCCAGTTGAAGTCCCGCTGAATTGCGAGTTATATGTGAATATATTGAAAGAAAATTCATAATTTAACTATTAAAAATTCAAAAAATCAAACTAATTAATTTTTATATATTATGAATTATCTTTTTATACAAATTATATATAAAGATATTTAAATATGATATTTATTATTCATTTTAATGAAAGGTTGTATGATTTTACTGGAATATTATTCCACTAGTATAATTCTATCATTATAAATTTATTAGGGATAATATTAGATATAAATACCAGCTTAACTCATTTATTGTAAGAAATGATTTTATGGTTCTAATTATTGACAATTCAAAAAATTAAGCTAACTATTTTTAATATATATCTTCTAAAAATAATTACATAATTAGTAATTCTTATATAATTTATGAGAATTACTATATTGATTACTTTAAAACTAACTTGTTGGTAAATTTTGCTCCAAAGACATGGACTAACAGAGAGAGAAAAAAAAGGCCAAATTTTCCACAAAGTCAGAGACTAATTGAAAGAAAGAGGATTTGGAAAAAGCAGACAATAGTTGTACCAATCTATATGTGACATTTCAGTCAGTATGTTTAATCATGAATTGTCAAGAGAAATTGGTTTGTCGATATTCTTTCATCGGCTGATATGCATGTGATGTGCAACTAAGTCTATATCTTAATCAATGAAAGGTAAAATCAAAATAAGAGTATAAACAAAAATAAATAACTATAGTAAATAAACTCACAAAATATTTTTAATTTTTTAAAATATAAAATTATAACCTTATATTTATGAAAAGCTTATAAACCTTTTATATTAAGATTAAAAGTTCAGAAAAGCTAACCTTGGGATTCGATAAGCAGCAATGAAGCTCCGGATTTTGAAGATAGGCTCGTCCTTAAAGCTGGGAAGGTCAGGCAGTTTATTAGAATCCATATCGTGGGAGTGTGCTAGGGTCGCCGGCTACGAGAGGCTGTCGTCGATGAGGATGAGCAATGAACCGGAGATACATACTGCAACGAGCGCAAAAAAGAGCAGAGCGTTGGAGATGAAAGTTTCTTTTTTTTCCCCCAAGAAAACAAGGAACTGCTCAATCATTAGCAGATAATTGTTTGGACAATCAACTTACCTTTTGCATTTAGAAATTTACTCTATATCGTTGTTTACACGTAGCAGCCTTGAGATATTTACAATTTCTAGCAACAATGTTAAGAGCTCGAACTATTTCTGTAGTTACGTGTTGAAATTT
>JAOTAY010000009.1:9143167-9155334 GCA_025629805.1 Erythroxylum baracoense | reverse complement strand
ATGCCCCAATAAGTCATTTTACACATAAACAGCTAACACTAAACAGCTAATTTTACCAAACATCAAATGACAAACAGCTAATGTAATCAGCTGGTCAAATCAGTTGATAGAATCAGCTGTCAGCTAACAGCTGATAGAATCAGCTAACAGCTAATGCAATCAGCTGATTACCAAACAGGGCCATAAATTATCATTTGAAGGCACAGGAAAAAGATTATCTTCGTATCCCTCAAGATCTAGACATCCATATCATATCCTTTTGATTTACCAAAAACAATCCAATTTCTAATTACTAGAGGCAGTAAGATTTTGACAATCGAGATTTGAGATTCAAATTGGCATTTCAGCATATTTCTGTCGTAGTGGTTTGGTTAACAATCCAAAAGAAAATACGTGGCTTGTATTCCCCCAAGGAAAACATCCCACCAACAAGATCTTTGAACCTTACATGGCGTACGTAGAGCCTCTACCCTGCCCAAAATATCTACAAGGAAATCCACTTCTCAACCCATTAACCAATGGGATGTTGCTGATGTGTAGATTTCCTGATCCACAACATCTTCTTATGTCCAATATAACTCTCATCTCCCATGCCTGTTGATTACAGTCACAGAAGCGTAGTTTGAACTGAAACTATAGTTGCACTTGCATCCGTCTCAGTTAGCTGGACATGGCAACCTCTGCTATCCAACAATCTGCTTTTTCTGGCCAGACAGCTTTGAAGCAGGCAAATGAGCTTTTCCGCAAGGTTGGCTCCTTCGGAGGTGGTCGTTTCGCCATGCGAAGGACCGTGAAAAGTGCTCCTCAAAGCATTTGGTAAGTTTACTCGAATCTTGTGAAGATCACACCTTTCTGAGATCTGGTTACTACTTTGCTCTTCGTATCGAATAGTTATGTTAATCTTTAATTGCATTTGCGTAGTGACATGCTTTCGATGAGGTCGAATGACCGTGTTGAGAGTTTTAAATCATTGGACTTTTTGTGTATTTGTCCATACACACTTCTACCATTACCAGATCATTAATCCAGATTTCGTAGAGGTCAATGATATGAGAGGCTTAAGAAATTCATGTTTCTGGCTATAAATAGGCATAAACAGTGGATTAAAGTCAGCTTTGGATAGATCTTCAATCGTAACCAACAAGCAGAAGTATACGTCTCTCCATAGTAGATACCTGACTGAGAAGTTACTCCTCTAAAATTGGTAGCTAGGGAAAAAAAGGAACAAGTAGAATTTCTGGTGGAAACTTTAGGCATTTGATACATGTCTGAATAAATTCCAGAAGACGTATGTTTTCACTCTGCAATGATTAGTATAACTTGTCAAACAGGTATGGCCCAGACCGTCCGAAGTACTTGGGACCTTTCTCTGAACAAACCCCATCGTACCTGACTGGTGAATTCCCAGGTGACTATGGATGGGACACTGCTGGTTTATCAGCAGACCCTGAGACATTCGCCAAGAACCGTGAGCTTGAGGTCATTCACTGCAGATGGGCAATGCTGGGGGCTCTTGGTTGTGTCTTCCCTGAAATCCTCTCAAGGAACGGTGTCAAGTTTGGCGAGGCAGTTTGGTTCAAGGCTGGTGCCCAAATCTTCTCAGAAGGTGGTCTTGACTACCTTGGCAATCCCAACCTGATCCACGCTCAGAGCATTCTTGCTATTTGGGCATGTCAGGTTGTGCTCATGGGTTTCGTAGAAGGTTACAGAGTTGGCGGAGGACCGCTCGGTGAAGGACTCGACCCAATTTACCCTGGTGGTGCTTTTGACCCTCTAGGATTGGCTGATGATCCTGAGGCATTTGCCGAGTTGAAGGTGAAGGAAATTAAGAATGGTCGATTGGCCATGTTCTCAATGTTCGGATTCTTCGTTCAGGCAATTGTAACGGGAAAAGGTCCTATTGAGAACCTCTTTGATCATGTGGCTGACCCAGTGGCTAACAATGCTTGGGCTTACGCCACCAACTTTGTCCCTGGAAAGTGAAGAGACTTTCGCTCATCGGTCCTAGTTATTTTTTGCTGATGTGTTACTTATTGTGGACTAAAGAACATATGTGACCAGTGACCACCACATCTGTGCTTTAATTTACGTATTTTGGCTGGAATTGCTTAAGCATTTGACTCAAATCTCTACGATCCCAAAATTAAGCGTAAATGGTATATATATTATATCTGAAGAGATAAAAAGTAAAAACACCATAAAATTCTCAACCTCCTCAAAAGTATACTAGGAAGTAAAGAACTGCCTAACTTTTTGGTTGGTTGCCTAATTTTCCCATTATCTCTAAAAATAAAACTGTCTTTCAACTAAGAAAAAACAGAAAAGTCAATGAGAATCTTTCATAACTCTTTTGTTTTTAGGAAAAATATATATAGACACATGGGAATTATAAACTAAGAAAGGGAGGGGACGCTTATTATTCAACTAATGAGCTTTGTGTCACTTGGTATTTTTTTTTCTTTAACGTAAGGGGAGGATGGAAGAAGACATAACAATATTATTATTGTGGGGACAAATACTCCATTCCTTTCAATAATGCAATTCAACATTTCTGTCTGATGATGAAGAGATGTTTTACTTTTGAGATTAAACGACAAAATGAGTTTTTGGACTGAACATATTTAATTTCTTCAATTATAATGTTTGAGAAGTTGAGAATCTTAAAATGACACCACCAGAGGCTTGTTCTGCGATAATAAGGTCAGAAACAATGAGCCTAGGCTCCATCGGGACCTAATTTATGGACTTGCTCTTGGTAAGATTTTTGTCCAATCAAATTCCTTTCTTGCCCTGAAGCGCAAAGCACTAGCGTCTCCCACATGAGCTGAAAGGTCAGAAGCTGTCAGGACTTGTTTGGCTGGGTAAAAAAATCTAATCACCACCTTCTCTCGTTTCCTGGAGCTTGATCACCTGTTCCATCTACCCAATGTATGCCACATATTTTATTTATTTATTGTAAAATGTATGGCTAATAATGAATGGCACAGAATGAGCATTGGGCATATGGAACAGAGGATCTTCAGCCCCTTTCCTTCCTTCTCCTTACTCGTAAGTAAGACTTTGAAAATTATTCCTTCTGATTACTGTCATTTAGTGCACGCTCACTCACTAGGGGCAAGATGCAAGAGGCTAAACTGTCCATATTGACAGGCAATAGAGTAGGCGGAGAGAGTTGAAAAAACACTTATAAGAATTGCTAGTGTCCCTCCAAAGAAAATCTTCTCGGGAGTTATAAACGACAAACAGACACAGCATTACCTAACCATTTATTCTCTTCCAAATACTTCTCTCCAATCTCATTTTGGCCTCACTCCTCCACACTTTTCCTGTATTAAAATGTCCTTTTACCTTAACATCCACCAACCAAACTCATCCATGTACTTGTCCTGTTGCACTTTGCTTGGCTTAAGCCAACTCTGATGCATGTTTACATCCTCAAGATTCCAAACAATTATACCACTAAAACTGGCATAAAATCAATACTACATGACCAAAATTATACTCCTTACTATATATACACCCAACAAGACTATACTCAAACGCACACATCGAACTCTTTCTTTCTGTTTTTTTTTTCCTTTCACAACTCCTCCTATCAAACTTTTCAATGGGTAACCAAAATGGTGACTCCACTATGATCAACTCTTCCATAGCTCTTCTGCAAGAAAGGTTTAGAGAATTGCAGAAAGTGAGAGAAAAGAGAAAGGAGAAAGAGCTGCTCAAGCTATTCGCAGAGTCTGATCATAGTAGTAGTAATATCGCTACAAGCTTGAATTTAGAGCCTAGACAGTTGACTTTCCAACCAGGGATGGTCGATCAGAATAGACCAGCCCAGACAGCTGATGAATCACTGCTGTCCCTTGGGTTAAACTCGCATAGCAGGCATGTAGATGCTCGAGCGACGAAATCCCCAGCAAATTCTTGGAAAAACTCATCATCTGCAAGCGCATCATCGTCATCAAGGAGCTTTGAGAATTCTGATGTTGATACCTCTCTTCATCTCTAAATTTACCTTTTCTTTTGTCCTTTTTTTTTTTATTGGTATCGGAGTTGTATGTGCATGGAAGGTTACTTTGTCTATCTCAGTTTTTTTGCCTGTAAGATAGAAGAGTACTTATGAAAGATATTAACATTTCCAGTACTGTCTTATCTGGTCCTTATCATCAGATTTAGCAGCATTCGATTCATGGAGACTCACAGATATATAGAAAGTGGATTGTTATACATACAAGCATTAAATCATGTCAGGTTAATGGGTTTATGCTAAAGACGCCACCTAGGTATCATCCATGAGGGTGCTGATCAAGTTTCATTTCAAACTTTTCTTCAAAATGCGGTTGAAACCATGATCTATGTTGCCGTCATCTTTTGTTGTCCCAGTTGATCTAGGAAGATTAAAGCCTTCGAAACAACTAGGCATAAGTCCATGAACTTGTTACAGATTCTAAGATTGAAAATTGATATGGTTATTGATGTTTAAGAGCAGTGGAGAAACATTGAACATTAATGACTTGACAACAATGGGTGTAGCGATTGAGTCTAGTTTATGGTTTCCTCTGACCGCCGTTGCCAAAACAAGCCAAAATGGGAGCGAAGAGTTACTGTTGGAAGTACAGGCGCGTGGTTAGCTTGGTGGGTTGAACCTAAATTGGAGGTTTCTGTGGTGTTCTTGCATGCAAGTGCGGGTGGGTGCTGAGATGCTGCTTTGCCTGTGGTTCCATTCTGTTGTCTCTTTCTTTCTCCCATCAGCTTGTATTGGTCGTTTTGTTTGTACATTCCTCAATTACGACGTACCTATGCAATGTTATCTAATTAACAATCGTGTATTTGGCTTTTAGCATAGATAGCCGAATGTTCCATGTCCTTTTCCTCAAATTTTAAAATGATAAGCATCATTGATTAATTTTCATTTCTTTGTCACTGCTGGGTAATATAAAATTTGGAATCGGAAACCGTAACGATGCTCTCTCTAACATCCAACTTGTAAGCATACTACATGTACACACATGATTTCACGTAACTAAACAAAAAATGTCGATAATATTCAGAAATATATTTTCAACTTATTAATTCAAACTTTTGCGTTTATTTTTAGTTAAACATATGCAATAATGTATGTTCACTATCATATATAAAATTATTTTATTTTCTGTATATGATAATTTAACTTCCTTATCATTTTATGTTTGATAGTTGAAAATTTGATATTTTATAACTCTCATACCCATCTTTGTTACACAATTTACAATTTTATGGTCTTACCAACCAAAACCTTATTCAACTTTTATGTTCTTTTTAATTTTATATAGTTTATTTTTAGTTGTTTAAATTGACATCAAACAGTATAAATTCGACCTTCCAATAATTATTAATCCATAATTTATCCAAATTGTTTCCCAATTATATCATTAATTACCAAAATTCTTATTATTTCTAAAAGTGATGTTCGACCATTACAAAAACTATATGTAGTAGCATAACTATTCGAATTGTCACATTAAAAAATATATACAATAAAATACCTTTACTCAATTTAATCTGCTAGCCTTACCTAAATTTCATTATGACAATCACATACACTGGAGTTATCGACAATTTCTCTATATCTTATAAAAAAATATAGTGGCAAGGGTTAATGTAACGCACCACTCTCATAGGGCATATTCCCGAACATAATGTCGATATTCAAGAATATACTCTACGAGGATGGCATGTTAAAACAATCAGAACTACTTATTACAAAAATTTTACATACATCAAATGCATTTTAAACGAACCAATAAATCAATAATCAATTTAGGCCCTTTCATTTACAAAAATAATTAGTTGTAAATGTCATTACATTACAAAATACACATATAAAATGGTTGCAGATTACAAATCGTAATACAAAAATGACTGGAGACATATGCAAGTACAAACTGATCCTGACCTCTAACTCTTATCCGATTCAGTAGTTA
The DNA here is from genome assembly GCA_025629805.1 of Erythroxylum baracoense. Classification (NCBI taxonomy): domain Eukaryota; kingdom Viridiplantae; phylum Streptophyta; class Magnoliopsida; order Malpighiales; family Erythroxylaceae; genus Erythroxylum; species Erythroxylum baracoense. The sequence continues at coordinate 9,149,374 of JAOTAY010000009.1, read as the reverse complement.
TACTCTAATTTGTCTAATTGGATATCCCCTAAACCTGAAAGACAACATTACAATTTTGTTGAGTTTTGTGAACTCAATGAGCGAACCATCCTCGAATGACTCACTCATATTAAATCACACAAACAATTTACATTCCAATTTCACAAACAATTCATATCATCACATAATGAACATCACTTCACTAATCCTCATATTTCATCAAATATATTTGTTTTCACTTATTTCTCTTTTTTTATTCAGAACAGTTCAACTAAACCATTTCAATCATTCACAACATACATATCAAAATGTATATGCAATACACATGTGACTCACTTTCAATTGTTACTTTGTTATAATTGAGTTTCTTTTTAATTGTCCCGTATCTATTGTGGATACCGGGCTTGTTGATAACTGTCCTGTATTCGTTAGGGATACTGGGCTCATTTTACATAGTGAGCCTATGGCTCTTATACATATTCTGAGCTTTTAACTCCTTTTCATTGGCTACTCCAGTTACAACTGCCTTTATCTAATCACACATTTCAATGCAATGAGATGTAAGAATTCACATATGTGCAGTCAATCACTTTTATTCAGTACACATTCAATTTTCATATTTTCTTCTAAAAATAATCCGACATTCAACAATCATGTTGAGTACCCTTATTTCTTTTTAATTCACATTCAATGAAGCACTTCCAATACATTCACATTATCAAATTCCTCAGACTATTACTATCCAGAATTGTCTCAATCACATTATTAACAGTTCAACATAGAAATTTAAATAGAAAAAATCAATCAATGTGAGACCATCTAGGTTGACTTACAGTACGCTCTAGATTAGCTATTGTCTTCATGATCCAGAAATGTCTGGACACTGTTGTTCTATTTGTGCTTCTATAATCATACAATATGCATATTGTACACATTACTAAATTGCACAATCTCATAAGCATTCATTCATATACATATGTATTATGTGTAATGCTCAATTTGACTACTCCAGGTATGTTTCCTTTATTCACATCTCTTGATCATTTAAACATCATCATTTGTGTATGTCTAGCTTGCACTTGGGTTCATAGCTCAAATATACTTGATTATTATAATATCTTCAATCAATCATTCACCAATGTTATTCTAGCATTATATGATCACATAATATCCAAGCTCTCAGTTATTCTTACTTGGTACACATTGCTCATCTCTTTTGAATAACATTTGCATTGCTAAGAACACTTTCATTCTTATAATCATCTCTACATTTCCAGATTTGATTTTATTAATATCAACAATTCATGCTTAGATTATAACTGATTATCACCCAAAACATATCAACATTTAATCACTTAATGCATCATCAAACTAAGTTCAATTCAAGGCCTCATTCAAGCCTAGATGCATCATAGGAAAGCACCTTAGCATTAATTGTTTCAAACATCACTTAAAAGACAACATTTCTCTCTTTGTGCCTGCCCAGGATCATGGTGGACCTTCCAATGATCATGACAGAAGCTTATGGAAGTGGCCACAATCGTAGGGACTCTGCCACGATCGTGACAGAAATTCTAATATCCTGGCCACGATTATGGGGACTATGCCATGATCATGCCCTACCTTTTCTTTTTTCATTTTTCCACGAATTCAATATACTTTGAACCATCATTGACACTCATTTTTTTTTCAGAATTCATGTCCATTCATGCAATTTCATCTGATGATAACCTAACTACCATATTAGTTGCATTAAAAATCACGAAACTTTACTTAATTGATTCATTTTCATTCACTAAATTCCATCATAAATATAATTCTAACTTTTCCAGATTTTACCTCTTTCGTAATACATCAAACAAATCTTCTCCATAGTTCATCTTTTAGACTTCATAACCTCATCATTCTCACCTCATTCTAACTCATAAACATCTACGAAATAATTACATAAATCATTGTTTATCAATCATACAAAACAGAACCTGATTTCATTTATTCACTGTTATCTTAGTTATTCTCATTTCAAGAACATTTTACTAATCTTTTCTTTAACTAAATTACACCTTTATTAGACCTTAACTCCCAATCTATTTTATCAACATAACAACCTATAATACACGGTTTTCATATACCCAAAATAGAACATTTAGATCTCATTCCTTCATCAAAATTTCTGCACATTATCATATACCATTTCCATTAAATAACTCCATCTCAACTATCCCTATAACCGTTCATAATTTATTACTCATCGAATATACAAAAATAGGATATAAACTTACCCATTCTTCATCCACGTTACACATATATTTAACAACATTTTCATAATCATTCCATCATTAACTATCATTATATACGGTTCATTTAATCAAGCCATAAAGATCCATAATAATACACTTACTTGTTTTAGCTCAAACTTGAAGATCACGTAGTCCTACCCTGCTCCAATCATCACACAATCATGATCATTTAAGGTGGGACTAGGTGGGTTTTTATCAACATGTAAAAGATAACAAGGTGTTGTAGAGATAAGATGAAAGAAGGAGATAAAAAACTCAAGATCGTGATTTGCCCTAACTCTCCACGCATTACATGATCATCATCTTTCAAGGAGAAAAAGTAAGTTTTTTCTTCATTAAAATGAAGACAAAGAATTTTATTGAAGTGGCAAGTGAAGGATGAGAGGAAAAATCAAGATGGTGAGAGTTGAAGATGTCGTAAATGAAGAGAAGGAATAAAGAACGAAGAGAGCATGTAACAAATGAAAGACAATGTAAAAGATGGTCTTTCAGTATAAACAACATGGGTTAAGGTATAAGGCAAGGCAAGTGACACTTGTCAGTTACCACATGTCACATCCTTGTGGTCTCCTGTTGGCTCTTTTAATTACTAATCCATTTGTCTCCCAATTTCTAATCTAATTTGTTCACTCAATTTTCTATGACACTTGCCAATAAATCCTAATACCACTTATCAATAATTTCTACTACGATTTTACACTTATTTTTATTACCAATTATCGATTTGTCTTGCCACTTGATATTTTTCCTAGTATGAAAAAATACTCAAAATTTCATAAATCTCCCAAATTTTCACCAAAATTCAAATTCAATAATATACTTCACCAAATCAATTTTCATGACAAAATATTCACTATTCACATCGTAATAATTTAAAAATCACTTATACCAAGAAATATGTCAAATTGGTGCATGTATAGTCTTTGTAATATGTATAAAAATCAATATTCACACGTGTGTATGCTTATGTTATGCATGATCATGAAGTGCATTTCTTAATTTCTCAATGCTATCTCTCATTCACAGTGAATTCTAGGGTTCTAACCCTTAGTATAGTAAAATGGGATATTACAATTCTCTCTCCTTTAAAAAATTTCGTCCTCGAAATTCTTACCTGATTGATCAAATTGATGGGGTATTGTTTTCTCATATTCTGCTATGTTTTTCCATGTAACTTCTTCACTCGAATGATTCTTCCAAAGGACTATAACCGATAGAATCACTCGATTTTTTAGTTACTTATTCTGATAAACCCACTATCCTAACTAGTTCCTCAATATAACTCAGATTACTCGAAATTTTCACTTTCTATGTCGATAACATATGTGTCAGATTAGACCGATATCTCCTAAACTTACTCACATGTAACACATTATGAATTTGAGACATCTTTGTTGGTAAGGCTAACGTATAAGTCAATGATCATATTATCTCAATAAGTTTATATGAATTAATGGATCTCAAGCTTAGTTTACCCCTTTTTACTAAATTTCAGCACACCTTTCCAAGGTGATACTCTCAAAAATACTTTATTTTTCACTTGATATTCCATATCTTTTTGTTGTTGATCCACCTAACTCTTCTGTTTATCTTGAGTCGCTTAAATTCCAATACATATCAAATTTAACTTTATCAATAGTATCTTGAATCAATTTTGGGCCTTCCACAATCCTTAGGCCCTTTTCATCCCAATACAAAGGCGAGTAACTCTTTCTATCATACAACGTCTCATACAGTGTGATACTAATGCTACTGTGATAATGATTGTTATAAGCATATTCAATAAGAGCTATATATATATATATTGATCTCATGCTCCTAGGAACTCCGAAACATAAGAGTTGAACATATACTCAACAGTTTTAATTTGTTGTCAAGTCAAACATTTAGTCACATTATCAGTCACTTGCTTCTTCATCCCTGGTTATTAGAAATGCTATTTCAACGTATTATACATCTTGGTAGTACCAAGATGCATATATTAGATTGCTATGTGTGCTTCCTCCAGAATTTCTTTTCTCTCAAATCATCTACATCGGGCACACATATTCCTTACTTGAACCACAATGTATCATTTTCCAATTCAAACTCAAAATTTGGATTCACTTTCAATTACTCAATTAGATTCACTAATTCTGGATCCTTACCTTGGGCTTTTATAATCCTTTCTTACAAAACTAGGCTTAAATTCAATATAACTAATAATACTTCATTTTACCCCAAATTTAACTCAACATTCAATGCTCTGAATTGAACTAGATTGGGTCACCTCAATATTTGAATTTATGCTACACTTCTGTTAGATTTTCTGCTCAATGCATTAGCTACAACACTAGCTTTACCAGGATAATATTCAATTGTACAATCAAAATATTTGAGTAACTCTATCCATTGTCTCTGTCTCATATTCAAATCTTTCTAACACAATAATTACCTCAAACTTTTATGATTTGTATGTATATATATATATATATATATACAGGTAATGTCTTCAGATTTTCAAAGCAATTACTAATGCAGTAAGTTCTAAATCATGTACTGAATAATTAAACTCATAAGGCCTTAACTTAACTGTCTCGATGCATATGAAATTACTTTACTATGCTGCATCAGAATATATCCTAATCCGTGGTGTGAAACATCATTATATACTACCTAACCTCTAGATCCATATGGAACAGTTGACATCGGTGCTGTAATTAATCGGTGTTTAAATCCTCAAAACTCCTGTTTACATTTATCAGTTCATCTGATTAGTATATTCTTCCTTAGAAGTTTTGTCAAAGGGGCTGAGACTAGTAAACCTCGATAAACGTCGGGTAATATCTAACTAATCCAAGAAAACTCTAGATCTTAAACATATTTCACGAAGTTTTCCACTTCATTATTATCTCTATTTTCTTTGGGTTTACCTATATGTCCTATCCAGATATTATATGACCTAAAAATACTGCTTGATCAAACCAAAAATTCATATTGATTGAACTTGTCATATACTTGTTTCTCCCTCGTAATATGTAAGACTAACCTCATGTGTTAAAATTGTTCCTATCTACTTTTCAAATACACTCTAAATATCATCTATAAACATAGTCACTAATTGATCCAAGCAAGGTTGGAACCCTTTATTCATAAATTCCATGAATGTTACCGGGGGCATTTGTCAACCAAAAAGATATTGCCAATAACTCAAAGTGCTTATAACTAGTTCTCGAAATTCTTAAGTAACTAATTCTTTAGATGGGGTAATGTTATCTCATATTTTTCTCAATCTCTCAATTGACTTCCTTTCTTCTATGATTTTCTTCCATCATTCGATTTCCCCATATTCCTTAATATCTTATCCTGATGTCTGACCATTCTTACTAATTTCTTCACACATTTCAAATTATTTACAAGTCTCAGTTGTTTGACCAAAAATGTCAAATGTAACTTGTACTTCTGAATATACTAATATATAATACATTATGGACCTAAGTTCCTTTAGCAATAACAATAATATCATCTCAATTTCATGAACATAATAATGTACTTAGGCTACCTTACGTCAAACAAAATACATGCACTCTCTGTAGCATATTAAGCTTCTTATGCTTGAGTCTCATTTCTAACTAATTGTTCAATAGTCATTCATTCCTAGAAATGGAACATTTGATCTATATGATATAATTTGATGAAAGTCTCTATCAAAAGAAGGTTTCTCCCCTCAATCATCTGTAGTGTTTACATAATCTTTCTCAGTCAACTATATTCATCATCGCTTTTCAGCCATTCTTAATACCTCAATAAAATCAATTTCAACTATTAATGATATCTCAATATAATCAATTACTATCATATCTTACATGGTCAGAATATTCTTTATAATAAAGCTCGGTGACATCTACTCTCATACTTTGGTATGTATCATCAAGATCATTACATCTTA
>JAOTAY010000009.1:9118319-9143067 GCA_025629805.1 Erythroxylum baracoense | reverse complement strand
AGGTATAACATCAATTAACAACTTCAATTTATCACACACTTGAATCAACTTATCAAGCATCAATCCAGGTTTATTTCAAACCTTAATCAAGTCCAAATACACCAAATTAGAGTGACTTGTCCTCATATGGTTCAATAATTGTACAAAACATAAATTACGATGTCAAAACCTTGCCCACAATCATAGGGTACCTTTCCACGATCGTGACAGAAGCTAATGCATCTGTCTATAGTCGTGGGATGAGTGCTACGATCATGGACTACGCTTTTTCCTTCTTTTCCAGATTCTTATACTTTGATACCAAATTCAAAACAACTTCATATTATTCAATTAGTTATATCTCAATTGTACCCTAAGTATACTTCAATTCCTCATCAATGTCATCTTCAATTCTAGCTCGAACTTATTCAATTGATAGCTCACAAATTATTGTCTTTCATGTATCAAAAACCAAACTAGAAACTATCAGTGAAACATCATTTTCTAGAACTCATTTCATCATCAACATTATATATATTTAATTCTAATTCATTCATCATCGTCATACTATTAAATCATGCCATAAAGATAATATGTCTACCTAATTGTTAAGCTTTAATTCCACCTCAAAACATCAAGTTAATCAAGCCCTCCATGCTTACATGATCATAAAAAATTTAGGGTAAAAATTAGTTAGTTTTCAGTAAGGATGGAAGATAACAATCAGCTAGTTCTTAAGCTATTTTGTAAAGAATAAAAGTCTAGCTTTGATGTATCAATTAAGAAAGGATTAGACCAAAATATAGAAAAGGAAGCTAGGAGTAATTTTCGGTAAGAATAAGGAAGAAGGTGAAGAAAGTTCCAATAGAAATTTTGCCATATTAGCTTTATGCAATTAAGTGAAAGATGTCTTCATCTTTTAATTACATATGTTATTAAGAATGTCTTCCATTTGTCCATTAAATATGATGCCATTTGTCTCCTAGTTATTGGTTCACATGTCACACATTAATTGATCCACTTTTCACTTTATAATTGTTCCATTTTTCAATTAATAACTAGTGCATGTATCACTCATTTAACTATGCTAAATGTCACTCAATTATAGGCTTAATCATCATAATTTTTCATGTATCAAATAATCTTGCCTCTTGGCATTTTTCCAAGACTAAATGTACATATTAATTTATCAATCTCCCATTTATGACAATTAATTCCAAGTTGTTAATTATAATCCATTAATTCTTGTCATTGGTAAACCAAAGTACAAGACATTGGAAAAGCACATTCATATCTCATATCACATTCATTTTAGTTTCATACCCTGGAATATGTCAACTGAGTGCCATTTGTCTAACTCACAATTTATATGTGTATGCTCAATTTATGCATTTGAACATAATTATGAAATAATGTTATGGATGTACCAATTTCGTTATATATGATGCCACTCATATGACTCGTTAGTCTAACATTTTAAATCTCTCAACAATTTGAAATATGGGATGCTACAATTCTTCCTCTCTTTAAGACATTTCGTCCTCGAAATTCTTGACTAATTGATTCCACAGATGGGGGTAATGTTGGTAATGTTGTTTCATGTTTTTCCCAATCTCACAATTGACTTCTTTTTTCGAATGATTTTCTCCATTCATTTTATTTCCTCTGATTTCTTATCGACTTATTATAATGTCTGACCATTTTTGTTAGTTTCTCTACATATGTCAAATTATTTGCAGGTCTTAGTTTTTTGAACTGATAACACACTTATCAAATCTAACTTGTACCTTATGAACATATTAACATAGAATACATTGTGGACCTAGGTTCCTTTAGCAATAACAATAGTGTCATCTCAAATTCAGGAACCTAATAACGTAGTTTGGATACTTTACAACAAACAAAATAAATGTACTCTCTATAATATACTCAGTTTCTCGTGCCTAAGCCTTATATTTATCTGACTCCAATATTTACTTTTGATTCGTTCAATAATCATTCACTCTTAGAAATGGAACATTTGGTCTACTTCATACAGTTTGGTGAGAGTCTTCATTAAAAATTGTATTCTCTTCGTAATCATCTATACTGTTCACGTATTCCTCATTAATCAACTATGTTTAATGTTGCTTTTTAACTATGTTACCTCAATAAGATCAATTACTATCATATCTTACATGATTAGAATTTTCTAGAAATTAACGCTCAATGAAGTAGTAGGCATGTTCATATTATGCTTTGGTATGTATCATCAAGATCATTACATCTTATCCAGAGATTTATTTTTGAAAAATCATTAATTCATAGCTTATGTTGATAATTCCTTGATCTCAATTGATTCTAAATAACATTTAAATATTCTATGACTAGACAAAAGTTACTTCTCCATAGTAGTTACTATTTCAATATCTCCACGTAAATCTATACTTCACTACGCTATTCTGAGTCATCTCAAAATTTTAACCATAGGGACTAAGACTTAAGAGCATTCAATATGTCATAGATCATTCCCTTTACCATATCCAAGCATATAATAAATATGTGCTCAGTAACATTATTCACTAAGGTAACCACATTATCAGATATGCACTTATAATAATTTACCAACTTAACCTTGAGGTTTTCTACAGATATTGCTATCATTTATTTCATTTTCCATAAGTATGTTCTCCATTAATTCAGCACTATAAGTTACATAACCATCATGAAATTCTGATATCATATCCACTGATATAACCTTATACTAAATCATAAACTCTTAACACAATAATTATATAATCATTTCAAGTCTAAGTTCAACCTCTCAAGGTTATAATAAATTTTGTTTTTTTTCAACTTTGCTTGTACACTGTTAAATCTTGTCATTTCTATCTATATCTCAGTCAATTTACAAAAATGTTTTCACATTCATATCAATTTAAAGTATATAACCACAACATAATACTGATTTCATTTTTGCTGATATAATCACAATTACGAATACACCGAGTCTTTGTCTAACATTTCGAACCATTTAGTATTTCTTATTTTTAGATATCCATAAACATTCATTTTCTTACACTTTGACTTATCATCATTCCTTAATAGTTCAGACTTTTCATGAATGTTCATGCGTATGACTTATGTAAATGCGACTCAGACCAGGGATCAATTGCCACTGCATGCTATAATATGTTTGAGATGCATGAAATTGACATATATTGTGAAAAATGCCCATATAAGATACTAAATATAGGCTCTGATACCAAAATGTGACACATCTCTCTCATAAAGCATATACCCGAACGTATCGATGATATTTGGAGAACATACTCTATGAGGATGGCACATTAAGACAATCAATTAACTCATTGCAAAATTTTTCGCACATCAAACATGTCTTAAGTATACTGAAAATCATTCATGGCCCATTTCGTTAATTAACATTTTCAGTCTTCCAGTCACAAATGTTATTACAGTTTACAATAAACAAAAGCATTATACAATGTTTGACAAATATAATTTAAATACAATTAACATTGAAACATTTGTAGGTACAACTGATACCAACTGCTGGCTCATTTCTAATACAATAGCTATACCCCAAATTATTCTAACTAGATCTCCTCTAAGTTTGAAAATTCAATGATGCAATTTTAGTGAGTTTTGCGAACTCAGTGATTGAACCATCATCGATGTATTCATTCAAGTCAGATTTACAGAGACAAGACATATTCTAATTTAACATGTTATACATATCACTTCATATTTCATTTATGCCTTATCAAGAATCATACTTGTATAAGTTTATCAGGTAAATTAACATATCATAGCAGAAAACATCCTCAATTACCTTTCAACTATATTTTAAATATTTCAATTATTCAAATCAATTAATCATATAATACATAAGTATATGCAAAGGCACATGTGACTCCATTCATTTTTATTTTGTTATGACCGATCACCTATTTACTATCCCATATCTCTTGTGGATATCGGGTTTATTTTAGATACTATCCTGTATCTTTTGTGGATACTAGGCTTATTAATAACAGAGCCAGTGGCTTTACGCTCTCATTTCTGAGCTTTAAGCTCTTTTTCAAACTGGTCACTCCAGTCATAACTCCTTCATCTGATCATACATTTGAATGTAATCCATCATGGCATATGACATATTTTATTTACCTTTCATTCTTGTATGCATTTGTCACAAGTATCAATTCATCGGATCTAGTCCGGCAATTCATTAGATCCAGTCTGACATTAAACATCCAATTTCTTATATTCCATGTTCACATGCAAATTGATATCACTTTATATACAATCCCAATTAACAAACTCCTCGTACCATCAATGTTTGGAATTATCACAATCATGACAATAACAGCTCATTATCAAAGGCTAAACATAAACAATTCATTTATAGTGAGTAAACATTTATGTTAACTCATAGTATGCTCTAGATTAGCTATTGCTATAATGATACGGCAATGTCTGGATGTTGATGTTCACTCTTGTGTATCTATCTTCATACAATACACATATATTTCAATTATATGATTAGTCAATCATTCATATGTGTATATATATATTTTCAATGCATGCTCAATTGACTTTTCGGGTATGTATCCTTATTCACAATTCTTGATCATTCAAACATCATAGCTTGTACATAGCTAGTTTGCAATTAGGTTAATACCTTAAGTACACTTAATTATTCTTAATTCATTAACCATACATTTACTAACTCTTTTTTAGCATTATAAGTATTCATATAATTCCCAATTTTCATTTAATCATTCCTAATGCATTATTTAAATCCTTTGGAATACATTTGCATTCATATGAACATCTTCATATCTTTAACCCTCCTACAATCCAAACTTAGATATAATGATATCAAACAATCTTTTCCTTAAGATATAACATCAATTAACAACTTCAATTTATCAAACACTTTAATCAACTTATCAAGCATCAGTCTAGGTTTATTTCAAACCTTAATCAAGTCCAAATACACCAAATTAGAGTGATTTATCCTCATGTGGTTCAACAATTACGCAAAACCAAAATTATCATGTCAAAACCTTGCCCACAATCATGGGGTACACAGTCGTGGGATGAGTGCCACGATCGTGAACTACCTTTTTCCTTCACTTTTCTAGATTTTCATACCTTGATACCAAATTCAAAACACCTTCATATTATTCCATTAGTTATACCTCAATTTTACCCTAATTATATTTCAATTCCTCATCAATATCATCTTTAATTCTAGCTTTAACTTATTCAATTAACAACTCACAAATCATTGTCTTTCATGCATCAAAAACTAAATGAGAAATTATCATTGAAACATCATTTTCTAGAACTCATTTAATTATAAACATCATATATATTTCATTCCAATTCATTCATTGTCATCATACTATTAAATCATACCATAAATGTAATATGTCTACTTACTTGTTAAGCTCTAATTCCACCTTAAAATGTCAAGTTAATCAAGCCCTCCATGCTTACAAGATCATTAAAAATTTAGGGTAAAAATGAGTTGATTTTTGGCAAGGATGGAAGATAACAATTAGCTGGTTCTTAAGCTATCTTGTAAAGATTAAAAGTCTAGCTTTGATGTAGCAATTAAGCAAGGATTAGACCAAAATACAGAGAAGAAAGCTAGGAGTAATTTTCAATGGAGAGCAAGGAAGAAGGTTAAGGAAGTTCTAGCAGATACTTTGCCACATTAGCTTTATGCAATTAAGTGCAAGATGTCTTTATCTTTTAATGTCATATGTCATTAAGCATGTCTTCCATTTGTCTATTAAATATGATGCCATTTGTCTCCTAGTTATTGGTCCATATTTCACTCATTAATTGGTCACTTGTCACTCTATAATTGTTTCATTTGTCAATTAATAACTAGTCCAAATGTCACTCATTTAACTGTGCCAAATGTCACTCAATTATAGGCTTAATCATCTTAATTTTTTATGTGACAAATAGTCTTGCCACTTGGCATTTTTCCAAGACTAAATGTACATATTAATTTATCAATCTCCCAATTATGACAATTAATTCCAAGTTGCTAATTATAATCAATTAATTCTTTTCATTGTTAAACCAAAGTACAAGACATTAGAAAAGCACATTCATATCTTATATCACATTAATTTTAGTTTCATACCCTAAAATATGCCAATTGAGTGTCATTTGTCTAACTCACAATTTATGTGTGTATGCTTAGTTTATGCATTTGAACACAATTATGAATCATGTCATGGATGTACCAATTTTGTTCTATATGATACCACTCATAGGACTCATTAGTCTAACACTTTAAATCTCTTAACAATTTGAGAGCGGGATGCTACAAACCTAGTCTTCTACGACCATAATCTGTAATATTAGGAAAACCTATTAGGTTTACTAAACTTGGAACATCAAATGAAAAAGTAAAAAAGGAAACAAAACAATTAGTTGATGAATTAGTTAATATTAAAAGACAACTTGAATTATCAAGTCATCTTAAGAATATATTATAAGTGTTACTAAGTACTTATCTGAATTATTAGATAAATAAATTAATATTGAAATTCAATTAAAGGAATTAATTACTGTAATACAACCATTACTAAATAAAAATCAAAATTATCAATCACAAAAATTATGAATTTAATGAAATTCACAAAATATTAGAATCTTTAATTACTAAATTAATAATAGAATAATAAATAGTGGATGTAAATGCTATGAAAAATTATTTAAAAAACTAGATCAAATAGATGAAAAGTTAGAAAATTAGAAAAATCAAAAGTGGCAAAAGACAAAAACGTGGAAAAAGACAAATGGTTATTAACTACAAAGAATTAAACAAAGTTACAATAGACGATGCTTATAAATTACCACGTAAAGATTTTCGTAGTGTTTTTAAACATACAAGTGTTTATTTTTTATGAATTGGATATTTTCTTTCAGTGGAATTAAAAGTCCCATTAATATATACGCTTTTTTTCTAAATAGTTTTTTTGAAGGTTTAAAATGTGATTTTTTATAATAATAGAAAGGTGTATTATCCTATTTTATGTCTTCTTTCTCTAGGAATTCTTTGTAATTGTTTATAAATTTGTTCTTGATCTATTAAATTTAATTGAATATGTCCATTGCATCGATCTATTCTAAATGGTGTTTCATGTATACTTTTTCGTAATAAATTAAAATTTTTTATTAATTAAATTTTTAAATGGATGATGTGTAATATCTTGTCCATCTTTTAGATTTAATTATGTTTTACCTATTTGTTTTTGTTTTCATTTGATAATACTATGTTAACATGGAAAACTCCAGTAGTTTATAAGCATCAGCTATTGTAGTTTTGTTAATTCTTCTAAATATTTTGAAGTTCCCCAACAATATGATTGTGACTTAGACAATTATCTAAAACAAAATTAATCAATAGTATCTCCATCTCTTTGTTATAATCTTCTACTGATTTAGTTCCTTGTGTGAATTTATGTAATTACTGGTGTAATTCTCTATAGTAATAAGGTGACACAAATCTCTTCTTCATCACTCTTTTCATCTCTTCCCAAGTAGATATAGGTGCCTTATTCCTCCTCCTATTCTTTACTAATTCATCCCGCTAAACTAATGCATAATCAGAGAATTCCACTGCTGCCAATCTCACTTTCTTATCTTCAGAATAGTTATGACAAGTGAAAATCATGTTCACCTTTCTTTCCCATTCCAAGTACACTTCAACATCATTCCTTCCTTTAATGGACGGAATTTTCATCTTGATGGCATTAATGTTGCTATCTTTTTTCTCTACTCGTTCTTCTCTCCCCTCACGAATTGCACTTCATCTTCATACTCGTCATACATTCTTTCCAATTCTTCCTCCTAATTCCTATGATTGCCAATTGATCTACTACAGTTTTGGATTCTACTGGTTTCATTAATTCTCTCATCCATCCCATCCATCCTAGTAGATAATTTCTTGAACTCATTCATGAATGCCCTATACATCACTTTCAAATCAGGCACATTGTCATCCTCCTCATGTAATGTTTCCTTTCCATCTCTTCTACTAGTCATTCTTATGACAAAAGTTGCAAGAAAAATGGTTAGCAATAAAAGATGACCTTACAAGTCACTCCCTTATATGTTTCACTCAAAAGATGACACTCTGCTCGTGTTTCACTCAAAATTGGCTTCTTCCCTCTTTTAAGCTTACACACTCGAGCTTTTTTTTACTCAAATTTGTTGTCTTCAATTGCACTTTAGAATTTAATTTCTAGTCAAAGTAATGCACAAACAACAAATTAAGATTCATGAATGCAATGAAAATACCTAAGAAAGACGATAGACACAAAACTAGAGGCGAATATACTGAAATCAATGAAGGAAAAATGGGCACACAAGAGGATGGATATATGATGCCCAAAAAAATACATAATATAAATTAACAAGCATCAATTCGTTAATTATGTTGTAAATGGAAACAAAAAAATAATAAGAGATAAAAATAGAAACTTAAAATGAAGGAAAAACAATAAACAAAATAGGAAGCCAACAAAAGAAAATCATATAATCAAACCAATCCCAAAGATAGAGTTCATTTTTTAACTGATTTTTTTAAAATCAGTAGCAACTATTTTGTCTCTTTAATACTAGAATTTTTATTTTTCTGTTTTTATAATTTTTTTGACTTTTTTCTACACAATAACAAGATGAACCCTAATTTCGAATTCTAGTGAAAATAACAGTAATAACAACACAAACACAAGATAAATAAGAATTTATCTCAATCCAGGTTCTTATACGAAATGATGTAGAATCCCAAGGCTAAAGAACAAGAAACCTCTTAAGTACACACTTCGGATAAAACATGAACGAAGAAATCCCCAACTCTAATGAACCCCTAATCAATTATATGAAAGAAAACACGTATAATAAAGTTGATTTAAAAGAAAAAATAGAAATTCATCACAAGTGTTTACTTTGATAAGAATTATATTATTGATGCAATAGAAAAAGACAAGAAAATCCTTTTAAAGTATTCGTTATTCATCCAATCTACCCCTAGGCAATGTTTGTTATGATGCATTTATATCCTTTGAAAAGAAAGAAACCCTAACTATAAAAAAGACCTTTAAACATGGGTCTCCCACCAAAATGACTAAAGCCTAAAACACAAGTATTGGGCTATCCAAAACTATGTTTCTAACTTAAAATAATTAATTAGATAAGAATGAAATTCTTCTTGCACATTCCACCTAACTTGAATAATTATAATGTCATTAGCCCTTATTATCTCTGAAGATTTCATTCCATCTATAATTTGGCCTATGTAAGATTGAAGCGTTTCTTTGAACTTCTTAACTCTTGATCTTATTATTGCTCTCTTTGATAGTATTAGCTCATCTTTGGTTTCACTTATCTTACAAAGTATCACGGTCGTGCTCACAACACAAGGTCTCATAACCAAAGAAGATAACTATTCAATAATTGAAGAGAAATAGAACAATTGATGGTTTTAGAGACAAGCAACGAGATTTACTATGACAGAAGAAAGACATTAAATGGAAGAGCAACGAAATTGAAATTCTTTTAGAATAATATTACGGGACTTAGACCTAAGTGACTGACTCAAAGTCTGTGTCATGGGCAACATACGTGGCTTATCACCAGACAAAGTAGTTGGAGGAGAAATCGACTACGAAGATGATAAAAATGGAAGCGACTTAAGTAAGATGCCTCAATCACTTAAATGGAGAGCAGACTTGTGATAGGACTCGAACGAGTTGAAATTCTTTGGACTTTGATTAACAGGAGACGAAGATGAACAACAAATTCTTAAGGAGAAGAAGAAATGCACCATTTTATATAATTATGGACCTACTTTTATTTTAAAATAAAAATGCCTCGAGAGTGAGAGAGATGTTTTGTAAATGCTAGAGTTCAACTTGAACATGTCAAAATGTTAAAGTTCAACTCTCTTAATTTTTTACGTGGGTTCTAGTATTGGTGGATCTCTCGTAAAGAAATGAACATGAAAGAAAAAGCAGTTTTTTTTTTAGAATATAAAAGAAAAAAGCCTTAGAATTCCCTATGGAGGCTTAACTTAAAATTATTTTCAAGTGATATTTTAAAGCATCATTATCTTTTTTCTTTTATTTGCCGGCTTAATTTCCGGTTCATTCAGAGAGTATCCAGAAGCTTCGTAAAACACATAAGAAAAACCCTACTAAACCCCTAAACAGCTACCCTGTTTCTGGCGTCGCTCTGTTAGGGGGTTTCAACTACTCCTCAGTCATGCACAGGCTGTCAAGGCGTTCCTTTTCTGCTTTCCTCCGAACCGGCGGTTCACGCCACCGGAGCCTGGCTGCTGCCGCTACCTCGGGCACCACTCATGTGAGCTCTCTACTGATGTTAACCGTATTAATGGCTGTGATGTGACCTCAACTTTATGTTTGGAATAACTAGCAAGTTCTGTCCTTTATTACTTTGTTGTGGATTTGCGATTCTGATTTAATCTTTGTAGTATGTCTTAACTGCATGCAGTGTTCTTTTGATTTTGAACTGTTAAATCTTTCTGCTGTTTCTTAATGGTTGATGGCTTTTCTGCTCTGGTGGTGAGTTTGTAGAACCAATGTGTGATAACTGCTCTGGTGGTGATTGAATTCTAAGCAGGCAGTAGATGGTGATGCCAAACTCAGATGCTACTCGGTGTTAACTACTGGGAGAACCATACGCAACAAATGTGGCTCTTTGTCTTCATTGCATTTGAATCATAGTTTGTCTTTGGGTAGCCGATACGAATCAACTGCAGCAGAATCTAATACATCGTCTCCTCCTTGTCCTTCAGTGGCTGAGAAATATGAGTATCAAGCAGAGGTCTGTTGCAGACCGTTTGTTAATTTATTCTGATTTTAAGAAATCAAATAACTTTTTATGTAAATAAGCCTTTCCAATACCCATTTTCGTTGTAACAGGTTAGTCGCCTTATGGACCTCATTGTTAATAGCTTGTACAGCAACAAAGAGGTGTTCCTTCGAGAGCTTATCAGGCATGTTCAACTTTATGCTTTTGTTTTAATTTTGAAAATTTAATATTTTAATTCGTAACTTGATGCCGGAACACAAGTAAACTTTACCTCCAAGCCATTATATTTGGGTTTACATGATAATTTCATGCATGGAGGTAATGGACTTCAAAGTTTTACAAACAATGCAATATTCGGCTATACATATGTGATTGCAAGTTTTGGATCCGAAACCAATTGAAGCCTTGTTCGCTAGGCCTGAAATTTTAGGAGCATTCAAAGGACACGTAAAATTAATCCTCTACTAATTTTCATAATTTTTGGAATTTTCTGCAATTAGTTTTAGTCGTTTACTTGGACACCAACCAGTTGGAAACAATGAATATGACACATTTTTGCCTTTCCAAAATTAGTTTCCTTATTCTTTTACATCTTTAGTATGATTCCATTTTGTCTAGGTTGTTTCCTAATAGGATTAGGAGTTTTCTACTATAAATAGGGGTTATAAGGTGTATTTTTGTGTCTGTGATTTAGAAATAAAAGTTCAGACTTTTTCTTCACAAATTCGAAGTTGATTCATTTGTTCTATGTTGGACTTTACGCTGTGTGGCTGGTGGCAGCCTTGAGAGCTTTATCAACAATTGTATTGCTTGGCTTTATCAAATATTGTGTTGTTCTCTTGGTTTTCCCTTCGATTTTCAATATTTTCCATTCATTCAAATTAACCCACTAACGCCCTTTGCTTTTATTCTCCCAAGTTCAATTGGTGTGCCTAGTTTATGCATTAGATTGGTATTAGATCTCAATTATTAGGGTTTTTTTAAGCCTTAACGTTCCATAATTGAACCTCTCTCCTCTAAATTTGAAAGTTTCAAGTTTGATCTTACGAGGTTTGGAACGAATATGGCTGCAAACAATGGTAACAATAACAATGACACCAACGAAAACAATTATGCTCTTTTAGGGGTAACAGATCGACTTTTAGATTGTAAGATTGGTTACATTCGTGATCAAATTGAAGACATCAACAATCAACCAGGCTATTTGCAAATGCAAGATGCTAAGTGGAGATGTTTTATGCAAGGTAGAACCTAAGAACGATCTCGTGAAAGATCCAGACGGACTTATGACAAGTCCGATGAGGAGCAAGAAGAAGAAAAAGAGAAGTACGAACCAGAAGAGGAACAACCAAGGCATCCTAGATGTGGAGGTTACATGTACAAAGATCGCAACTTGAAGTTTGAAATCCTCAACTTTGAAGGTAAGCGTGATCCTGAAGTTGCCTTAGATTGGATTTGCAGAGCTGATCGTATGTTTGAGTATAAAGCCTTTATGGACTAGGAAAGTTTTAATTATGCTATCCTTAAGCTAACCGCCTTCGTAGGAATTTGGTATGATGACATGCAACGTGATGCGTTAAGAAGGCAAGGAAGAAGAATTAAGACCTGGACATGTTTAAAACATGAGATCAAAGCTAAATATGTTCCCGATAATTTTAGGCAAGAGAATTATGTAAAGGCAACAACTTTGAAACAAAATCGCTCTATTAACGAGTATATTAATGAATTTGAGAAGTTAACGATGTTGAGTCGTATCAAGGAGGATCCAGATTAGAAGATGGCTCGATTTTTGGAGGGATTGAGTTTGAAAGTCAAGGATAAGGTGGAATTACAACCTTATTATAACTATAATGAGTTGTGTAAACTTGTTTTGCTTGCTGAACAAGAAGTTAATGGAAAACCTGATTGGAGGTCATTTCCACAACGCAGGAATCCTATGATAGGTTCTATTTTTGTCTCTTCGAGTTCTAAAGCTGATTCAAACGAGAAGAAGCAAGATGGGAAAGGAAAAGGCACTTTGAACATGAGATAACTTGATAAGAACAAGAGGCAATGTTTTAAATGTCATGGGTACGAGCATATTCAATATGAATGTCCTACAAACAAAATCATGACAATTCAAGAGTGTCAAGAGATTGATGCTTTGATTAATGCTTTGTCCATAGAGGAGGGCAAAAAGGAGTTAGATACTGGAGGAGATTACGAGGGAAGAGTGGAGGATATGGTTGAAGGCGATTAGAAAGGATCTAGTGTTATGAAGACTACTCCTCCTCCAAGTGAGTCCCAACGTGAGCAATTTTTCCATACAAGATGTAAGGTGCAAGGACAGCTATGTAATGTGATCATTGACAATGGTTCTTGTACCAATGTAGCTTCTACGGTGCTCGTGGATAAGCCAAACTTGTCTACTTCCAAACATTCAAGACCTTATACAATTTGATGGCTTAATAAAGGGATTGATTTGAAGGTGACAAACAAGCGCTTGTTTCCTTTTCAATTGGGAATAAGTATCATGATTAGGTACTTTGTGATGTGATTTTGATGGATGCATGTCATATCTTATTAGGATGTCAATGGCAATATGATCAAAAAGCTCAACATGATTGAGTCTCTAATTGCTACATTGTTGACAAGGATGGGAGAAGACTTACGGTTGCGCCTTTATCTCCTTCTAGAGTACGTGAACTGAACGTGGAGCAATCTAAAAGGGAGAATGTGATTGTTGGGAATAGTGGGTTTATTTGAGAATTTGCTGAATTGCAAGTAGTATATGCATTAGTTTCGAAGGAGGTCCATGACAATCTGGTTGATTCTTACCCACTGAAACTCAAGCCCCTTCTGGATGAGTATGCTGATGTGTTCCCCAATGATTTGCCTTGGGGTTGGCCTCCCATTAGAGGGATCAAGCATCAATTAGACTTGACTCTGGGTACACCTTTGCCTAACAAGCTCACATGTAGGTGTAATCTAGAAGAATCGAAGGAGCTTCAATGACAAATTAATGAGCTTATAGAGTGTGGATATGTGCGTGAAAGCATGTCACCATGTGTTGTACCAGCTCTTCTTGTGTCAAAAAAAGATGGTTCGTGGCGGATGTGTATTGATAGCTGTGCAGTGAACAATATTATCATCAAATATGGCTTTCTCATGCCTCGTCTAGATGACATGTTGGATGAACTCCATAGTGCTCAAGTGTTTTCGAAGATAAACTTAAGGAGTGTTTACCACCAGATTTGAATGAGAGAAGGTGATGAGTGGAAGACCGCATTCAAGACTAAGTATGGCTTGTACGAATGGTTAGTAATGCCCTTTGGTCTCACTAATGCTCCGAGCACATTCATGCGACTTATGAATGAGGTATTGTGCCCCTTCCTTCGCAAATTTATTGTTGTGTACTTGGATGATATGCTGGCTTATAGTAAGAGTAATGAGAAGCATATGTTGTGACGTGTTGAGAAAGGAGAAGTTATATGGGAAGATTGAGAACTGCACTTTCTTGGTAGATAGTGCCATATTCCTTAAGTTGTGTCTAAGGATGGTATTTCTATTGATAACTCAAAAATTGATGTTATTAAATCATGGCCAACTCCTAAATTTGTTAGTGAAGTGCGCAGTTTCATGGATTGGCTTCTTTTTACTGGAAATTTGTGAAGAACTTTAGTTCTATTGTGGCATGGATTACCGAAAGTATGAAGAAAGGGAAATTCGAATGGAGTTATTATGCACAAAAGGCGTTTGAATTGATTAAAGGGAAGTTGTGTTCTATTCCTATATTAGCTCTTCCTAACTTTAACGAGCTATTTGAAGTAGAATGTGACGCTAGTGGAGTCAGAATTGGGGCTGTACTTGTTCAACAAAAACGTCTTATTGCTTATTTTAGTGAGAAACTTAATGGATCTAAACTAAATTACTCTACTTATGATAAAGAGTTATATGCGATCATTGGGGATCTTAGTCATTGGAGTCATTATTTGTGACCTAAGCCTTTCGTGTTGCATAGTGACCATGAAGCATTAAGGCATATTAATGGGCAACAAAAACTTAATCCACGTCATACTAAGTGGTTCGAGTTTCTACAATCCTTTACTTTCTTATTGAAGTACATGGATGGACGCTCTAATGTCGTAGTTGATGTGTTGTCAAGGGGGTATTCTATGCTTGCAATACTTAATTCAAGGCTCATTGGCTTTGAAATCATCAAGAATTCTTATGTAGGGGATGGATACTTTGTTGAATTATTTGAATTTTGCAAAAAAGGTCTGCATGACCAGTTTGTAATTCAGGATGGTTTTCTCTTCAAAGGGAATAAATTGTGTGTTTCCAAGGGCTCTTCTTGTGATTTATTGATTCACGAAGCACATGATGGTGGTTTTGCTGGTCATTTTGGTATTTAGAAGACTTATGAAATTCTTCAAGAACACTTCTATAGGCCTCATATGCTTGGCAATGTGAAATCTATTGTTAATCAGTGTGGTCCTTGCCAAAGAGCAAAGAGTACATTCACCAAGGACTTTACATACCTCTTCTTGTTCCAAAACGACCATGGAGGATATTAGTATGGATTTCATTGTTGGATTACCTCACACATAGTAGGGTAAGGATTCAATTATGGTCATTGTAGATCGTTTCTCAAAAATGGTGCACTTTGTTGCATGTCATAAGACTAATGATGCTTCTCATATTGCTGATTTGTAATTTAAAGAGATTATTCGTCTTCATGGGGTACAAAGAAGCATTATCTCTTATCAAGATTAGAAGTTTTTGAGTCATTTTTGGCGGACATTGTGGAAATTACTTAGAACAAAGCTGTTATTTGGCTCTACGCACCATCCGCCAACCGATGGCCGAACCGAAGATACAAATTGCACTCTTGGTGCCTTGCTTTGTGGATTGTTGAGTAAAACCACCAAAGATTGGGATTTAAAACTTACCCATGCTGAATTTACCTATAATAGATCTCCAACTCGTGCTACTGGAATATCTCCTTTTGAAGTTGTTTATGGCGTTAATCTTTGCATCCCTGTGGATTTACTTCCTATTTCAAAGAAAGACTTGGTGAGTATAGATGCAAAGGCCAAGGCAGAGACAATGAAGAAGCTTCATGAGCAGATTCGCCCAAAGTAGAGAAGATCAATGAGAGTTACAAGGTCCATGCTAATCGTTTTCGCAAGCAACCAAGCTTTTAGCCTAGTAATCTGGTTTGGATTCTTCTTTGCAAGGAAAGATTTCCAAGCAAAGGGAAGAATAAGCTTATGCCTCGTGCTGATGGACATTCAAAGTGCTTGAACGAATTGGGGAGAGTGCATACAAGATTGATCGTCCACAAGATTATGCAGTTTCTGCTACATTCAATGTTGGTGATTTGTCTCCTTACTTGAACGACGAAGATTTGAGGGCAAAGAGTAGATTTGGGGAAGTGTTTTCTCTATTCTGAAGAATTAATACCAAAGAGTAGATGAGCCAAGCAGGGGGAAAAAGTCCACAATTGCTATGTAGGACGTTGAAGCATTGCTATAATGTAAGTCTTGACCCAAAGAGATACTGAAGACCTACTTAAGACCTTAACTGTAGCCAGCACAGGCACCAAAAGATCTCATTTCTACTGAGTATCGAAACGAAGATGTTTTTTTTAAATTAACAGATTTCATTATATAAATATATATACAGTCTAGAGTACAAAAAGTCTAGGATTATCCAAAAGATCTAGGTTATAGAGAGTTATAGTTCCTAGAAACCATCTACATCTTGAAACCAAAGGGACACTTGTGAGACCACTTAATCTAGTATTACTCCAATCCCCATCTGCTCTTCATGCTG
This sequence comes from Erythroxylum baracoense, assembly GCA_025629805.1. Taxonomy (NCBI): domain Eukaryota; kingdom Viridiplantae; phylum Streptophyta; class Magnoliopsida; order Malpighiales; family Erythroxylaceae; genus Erythroxylum; species Erythroxylum baracoense. The sequence continues at coordinate 9,126,405 of JAOTAY010000009.1, read as the reverse complement.
CTTGTCAGATTTGTAGCTATTCCTCTTACTAACATGGCCAATCTGCAATGGAGGAAAATGTCCTGAAAAACCAACTCACTGCTTCTACTTTCTTGTTTGAAAACTCTGCAGTTACGCTTTTCCCATATGTGGTACACCAAGGCTACCCAACGTAACTTGATTGCTTTGAAATCAGCTGCATTATGTACTCTAAGTTTCCCCAGCCAGGTAATAGTTTCACTCCAAGAATCCATTGGTCTATCCATGTTGAGGATAAGCTGCATTTTACCCCAAACTTGTCTTGTAAACCTGCATCTAATCATCAGGTGTTCCAGATTTTCCAGTTTAGTATTACATAACTCACATTTCAAAGTGTTAATGGAGAACTTGATCTTATCTCTAATAAGCAACCTTCCATTTCTCCCATCCATAAGCTGAATGAGTGAGTTGGATTGATGCCACTATCCCATATTAAGGCTGCCCTCTCTTGCCTTATACACAGTGTTGTTTGTAATAGTGTTCTTTTGTGCTAAACTTCCTTAAGGTATCTGCTAGCCATTGAATTTCATCTTGCTCTTCTTCTTGGCATCTTGGCAACTCTTCCATTATGAGGCTAACACTTCTATTATTATGGAAGGGCCATATCCACTAATTATTATTAATTAACATGCTTTCTTTAGTTTCTGGATTCACCACCAACTTTAAGGGTTATACCCCCTCCACCTTATATAGGGGACTTTTACAATGTCAATTATTATACCAAAACGATGTGCTTTCTCCATTCCCAATCCTGTGGAACACCTGATTGTGGCTATTAAGAAAAGGGAAACCTTCCTTTTTTGGCATATTAGGAATGCATCGTTAGCCCCTTTTCATTTTCTTTTTGTTAATTCCATGTGATATATTCCATCAACTCACTCACGGTGATTTTTAATGGGGACAAACAATGGGTTATATTTAATATAAAGTGAAATTTCAGGTATCAAAAGTGTTAAAAAAGGATGTTCGAGTTAGTTGTATTTTTTTCAAAATGATGAATAAAAATATTAATTTTCTCTTTTAATTTCATCTACTCTTAGAATATTTTTGGTGACCTTTTACGTGCAAAGCTATCTGCTTATATTCTTTTCTTGTAGTTATAAATAAAATGTAGCATCTAATGGATGGTCCTTTCAATTTCTTATGAATTTTTGGAATTATAACCTTGTGTAAAGACTGAGCATGTTTTTGCTAAAATGTCTTAATTGATAAAAATAGAAAACACAGTTCAGTAGATAATAATCTTCCAATAATTGTTCGTCCAAGTCAAACTTAAACTACATCAAATATGTAGCAATGAATTTTTCGCATCCTTCTCTCTCGTTCTTGCTCTCTCCACATAAATAGATGAAAAAAGGACAAGCTAACCTTCCATGGTGTGTTAATTTTGTTTCTGTAGCAATGCAAGTGATGCCTTGGACAAACTAAGATTTCTTGGTGTCACCAATTCTGAGCTCCTGAAGGAGGCAATTGATTTTGACATTCGTATTCAAGCTGACAAGGATAATGGAATTATAAATATCATGTAAGCTTGTTGAACTCCTTAAACAGCTGGTTCTCAATCTTTGTTTTTATTAATCATTCTCACATACTTGTTCTTTTACAGTGACTCTGGCATTGGTATGACACGACAAGAGCTTATTGATTGTCTTGGAACTATTGCCCAAAGTGGAACTGCTAAGTTTTTAAAGGCGATAAAGGTCATACTCTTCGATAAACACCAATGTCATGCTCTCCTTTTTATTATTCTTCTACCCAATGTTTTCTTGTGATTAAAATTGTCTGATAGTTTTAAAGAAAATGCTGACAGGATAGCAAAGATGCTAGTGGGGATAGCAATTTAATTGGTCAATTTGGTGTGGGATTTTATTCAGCTTTCCTTGTTGCAGATAGGGTATAACACTATACTTAAACTTATTTACCTTTTCATCTTCATGTTATAATCGGCCTTGAATATTAAAGTCACCAATTTGGTTTGGTAATTGATCTTGTTATGCCCTAGGTTGTTGTCTCTACAAAAAGTCCTAAATCTGATAAGCAGTATGTATGGGAAGGAGAAGCTAATGCAAGTTCCTATATGATACGAGAAGAGACAGATCCTGAGAAGCTTATCTCTAGAGGAACCCGCCTTACATTGTATCTTAAGGTTTAGACTTTTGTTTCCTTTCCAACTTATAATTTTATGAAGTAGCCTATTCTACTTTCCAACTTAAATGTTAGTTTCTTGACTTCTTGTCTATTTTCAGCATGATAGTAAAGGTTTTGCAGACCCTGAGCGGATTCAAAAGCTAGTGAAGAACTATTCGCAGTTTGTTTCATTCCCAATTTACATTTGGCAGGAAAAAGGATACACAAAAGAGGTAGAACTTCCTTGGTATCTCTCGTTTCAAATATGTTGTTCAATCTTTATGCTTGATGCAATTATTGTATTCCTGGGATCACAATTTTTTTACCTATGCAGTGTTTGTTCATTCTTTATTCTCTGTTTAATATCAGGTTGACGTTGACGAGGATCCAACTGAGGCTAAAAAGGATGAACAAGATGGCACAACGCAGGTATCACAGACATCATTTCCATGGTTCTTCATAAATTATTGCAATGGCGCTTGTCTATGACTATCTTACTCTAATGCATTTTAACAGAAAAAGAAGAAAACAAAAACTGTTGTGGAGAGATACTGGGACTGGGAACTTGCTAATGAGACTCAACCAATATGGGTGAGCCAAAATAGCTCAACGTTTGGTTTGTTATGTTATTTGTTTCAATGCCTTCAGGAAGGTTCTGAGTTATCTTTTTCGTATTTGCAGCTTCGTAACCCTAAGGATGTCTCAACAGAGGAGTACAATGAATTTTACAAATTAACCTTCAATGAATACCTTGATCCTTTAGCATCGTCTCATTTCACTACTGAGGTAGAACCTATGCAGATTCTATTGGCTATAGAGGATCTCTTTATATACATTAGTATTTGATGTGTCAGTCTTTTTTGATTGATGTAAATCTCCTCAATCTGTAAGATTCTAATATCTGAGCTGATGAAGGCTGGTGTTGCAGGGTGAAGTCGAATTCAGGTCTATACTTTATATCCCAGCTATTCCTTCCACAGGCAAGGATGATATTGTGAACCCAAAAACTAAAAATATTAGGCTTTATGTCAAAAGAGTCTTCATTTCAGATGATTTTGATGGAGAACTGGTGAGGAGAAATTCGTTGCCTAATATCTTATAGCACTTTGTGTGGGGTTGTTCATACTGATTCTTTTCACTTCTTGTGTTAGTTCCCACGATATCTAAGTTTTGTGAAAGGTGTTGTGGACTCAAATGATCTTCCTCTCAATGTCTCGAGAGAAATTCTTCAAGAAAGTCGAATTGTATGTATCTCCCATGTGTTAGTTTCCTAAAGCTTTACAAGAATTCTGTTACTAATTTTGTGATGACTGATCATGTCTATCTTCTGCTGTATTGTCCTTGAAGGTTCGAATCATGAGAAAGCGTCTTGTTCGGAAGGCTTTTGATATGATTTTGGGAATATCGATGAGCGAGAATAGAGAAGTATATGTTCTTTTTCATCCTTTATCGTGGACCTTTGATCCTGTGGTTTCTTATTCTCTCTCTCCAAGTTTTCTTTCTTATCCCTCTCTCTTCAAGTGCCCCACTGTCCAAGAAAAAAGGAAAATTGAAAAAAGTGTGGACTTGTTCTTAGCATTGTGACAACTTAAATTTGTCAGGATTCTTATTAGCCTCCTGCAATGTTTGCAAGGAAATTTTGATTCCATTGTGATCTAGAATCATTACTCCCTACTCGTTAAACACATGAAATCAAGTGTAGGCTTTGTCCTTTTTATTTAAATGCACCCTTTGTCTTCCTCTTTTCTTATTGCAGGATTATGAGAAGTTCTGGGAAAATTTTGGCAAACACTTGAAACTGGGTTGCATTGAGGATCGTGAAAACCACAAGAGACTTGCACCATTACTTAGATTCTTCTCTTCCCAAAGCGAAGAAGAGATGATCAGCCTGGATGAGTATGTAGAGAACATGAAACCAGAGCAGAAGGATATCTATTACATTGCATCTGACAGTCTGACCAGTGCCAAAAACACACCTTTCTTGGAGAGACTTCTTGAGAAGGATCTTGAAGTGTGTGCTTGTATTTTCCAAAGTACAATTTTCAGTTGATCAAATTGCATTGTGTGCTAATCTACCATGGCTGTTCTATTGGTATTTATATAGGTGCTGTTCTTAGTTGATCCCATTGATGAGGTTGCCATCCAGAATCTCAAAGAATACAAAGAGAAGAAGTTTGTTGACATCAGTAAGGAAGATTTGGATTTAGGTTAGTTTTTGACGACTTTGTTAGTGGAAATTTCTGCCCTGTACGTTCTCTATTTCTCACTTACTTCATATTGGTATGATACATTCGCTGTTACCATCTAAAGTTTGACATGAATAATCATATTTGGCCTCCTCACTTACGTTAGCTATCTAGCTCCAAAATTGTAATGAAACTGTTTTTGCTATTGAGTTTGAGTTGGTAGAATTTTTATATTTGAACCCCTTTTATGGAGTTTGAAACTAAGTTAAATGGTTTAGGGCCTGCCTGGCACATGATCGCAGTCTGCTGTGTTCTGTTCTAACGGTCTATCAATTCTATGCTCTTTGATTTTAAAACGTACGAGTAAATGGAGAAATATGTTCACGGGATAACTAAGATGAGGAATCCAGTACACCTACCAGGCCTGGTGCCTTTCTCATCTATTTCTGGCCAGTTGGTTTTGATAATTTGACCTTTTCAGGTGATGCTAATGAGGAAAAGGATAAGTTGATGAAACAGGAATTTGGCCAAACTTGTGACTGGATTAAGAAACGTCTTGGCGATAAAGTTGCAAGCGTGCAAATCTCAAATCGCCTGAGCTCATCACCATGTGTTCTTGTATCTGGCAAATTTGGTTGGTCTGCCAATATGGAGAGGTAAAGTGTCCTCGATGCCTATGAAGGTATCAGCATCTCTCTGAGATGTACACATAAATGACCCTCACCTTCTTGTAGGCTGATGAAGGCACAAACTGTTGGTGACGTGTCTAGCTTGGAGTTCATGAGAGGCAGAAGGGTCTTCGAGATCAATCCTGAGCATGCAATCATTAAGATCTTAAATGTATGCTGCTGTAATCACTGCATAACTCCCTCTCACTTCCCTCCTCTCATCTGTTTCTTCTCACCCCTATATGTGCACACAACTGTGAACCATCTAAAGTATGGTTAACATGCAAGTAGCCCAATAGGTGAATTGCTTTTGATATTGTCTTCAGGATGCATATAGGAGTAATCCAGACGATGAAGATGCTCTGAGAGCTGTTGATCTTCTCTATGATGCAGCACTTGTCTCCAGTGGATTCACGGTGAGTTTGTCCTAATTGCCTGACTATAACAAGAAATTGAGATAATAACTTCTTGATTGCCTCGTGGAATATTTTGTTAAGCATAACATTTTGCGGGCTGCCATTATTTATGAGCTTTTTAAATTTTGCAGCCTGAGAATCCAGCACAACTTGGTGGAAAGATATATGAGATGATGGGCATGGCTCTGTCAGGGAAATGGTCAGGTCCTACTGCCAGTATTCAGCATTCTGTATCTTCTCAACCTAGGGTCTCAGAAACATTAGAAGCTGAGGTTGTTGAACCGGTTGAAGCTGATACTCAGAAATGAAGAGTTAGAGCGTAGAATATTATACCCCAAAATATACAGGCTTCCAGTTCCATTCTGGTGTTGGATGATGATGGCTGAGTTACTATTTAGAATATGTTGAGCCCTAATTTATTATAGTCATGTTGTGTGAGAGTCTGAAATTATTGGTCCCGTCCTTATTTCAATTCAGAAACGCTTCTTGATTTATATGACCCCAAGTCAGGCAAAATAATAATCTACCATCTGTGAAAACCAAAGGCTACAATATGCTCGGACAATACTGTTACGAACGCTCGTGAAGAGTAAACAAGAGACAGTCGACGACTTGCTACAACCCACAACAGAGACTAAAACATGCCGCATGTATAACTGCCTTAATGAACTATCTAGAATAAAACACGTGTCGTAAACTCTTTAAGGATCTATTTAATAGTCGTTGTAACGACAGAGCGTGATATCGAAAGTATTAAGCAATGCGAATCTTCTTTTTGTGTTCATGTGAATTCTATACGTCATTAAAATAATGTAATAGCTGGTATCATAGTAGAAAGTACGAGGGATGATGAAGTGAGACGGCTAGAGGGAATGAAAATTTGCTGGAAGCGCAGATGAGGAATGAGAAGGAAATCGTCGAAATGAAATCTATGTTCCAAGCAAAATTAACAAGGAAAATGTTGAAGCAACATCAAGACATTCTAGAGACTCGAACAACTACACCATTCCTACTCGATTCAATAAGCTAGATTTTTTTGTAAAACTAAGTAAAAGTCAAATGTCTATCTTTGTATATATTTAGCTATTATTGCCATGTATATTCTTAGAAAGTAATTTACTAATCTCAGCCTAAAATATAGTATAGTATCATGCCTAGTATCGTGTTGTAACGTATGATGTAATGTTGTATAAAGTTGACTCAAATGAACGAGATGAGCAGAAAAACATTACCTCAATTCTTACATAGTATCAAAGACTTCAATTCTCCAAAATGTGCGAACAATCTTCCGCCTCCTTCTTCTTCTTCCTGCCTCCTTTATCTTCTAAAACTCTTCATCCTCCTCTCTTTCATGGCTGAACAAACTAAACTCCATCCTGCCCTTATGATTACCAACATTAAATCTTGCATCCCTATCATACTTGAGATGAAAAAAGTTCAGTATTCGTCTTGGGCGGAACTATTCAAAATCCATTGCCGCATGCACAATGTTATTGACCACATTATTCCTCCACAGCCATCTGACAAAAACAAGGAGAAAGCTGATGACTTTGATGCGGACCTTTGGTTACGTCTCGATGCAGCTGTCCTTCAATGGATATATAGCACGATCTCATCTGATCTCTTAAACACCATCATTCAGCAGGATTCCACTGCCCAACAAGCATGGGAACGGCTAGCGAATATTTTTCAGGACAATAAAAGTGTAAGTGCTCTCTACCTTTAGAACCAATTCAATAAGGTTCAGTTGGATGATTTCCTGAACGTGTCAGCCTATTGTCAAGAATTAAAGTTGCTAGCTGATCAACTTTCCAACGTTGGTGCACCGGTTTCGAATCAGAGGTTAGTATTGCAACTAATTGGTGGCTTAAATGAAAACTATGATGGTGTTGCTACCTATCTTCAACAGAGCCATCCTTTGCCTCCATTCTATGAGGCACGATCACGACTGATTCTTGAAGAAACTCGCAAGGCGAAACAAGCTTCCACTGCCGCTAACGCTACTGGTACTGCCCTTCTCACCTCTAATAATTCCTTTGTTGTTTCTGACTTTAACTATACAGCAAATCATAGTAATAACAATTAGAAAAAGGGCCAAAATAAATATCATAATAAAGGAAAATATGGTGGTGGAAGAGGCCGCGGCCGTGGTGGTGGAAACCAAGGCAATGCCGGCTATAATCAGCAGTAGTCCCCCCAATCCCAGCAGGTCCGTGGCTGGCAGCAACATCCCCACCAACAGCCACCGTGGGCAGCATACCCACCATGGCCTGCTTGGGCATCGTGGGCAGCCCCGCCTTGTCCGTATCCCACCTCTTCTTGGACTAGGCCTCCTGTTCGTCAGCCGGGTATTCTTAGCAGTCGTCCTCCGCAAGCTTACAGTTCAGATACGACATCACCATCCTCTTATACACCAACTGACATTGAGGCAGCCATGCATACTATGACCCTCAACGTTCCAGACAGAAATTGGTATATGGATACTGGAGCTACATCACATATGACGGCATCTCAAGGTACTCTCTCGTCTTCTTTTAATGTGAGCAATAATAGAAATATCATTGTTGGTAGTGGACAAGAGATTCCAATTTGTGGTTTTGGACAAACTAATCTTCCTCCTCCTCATCCACCTTTTCATTTAAATAATGTCCTTCATGCTCCTAAACTCATT
>JAOTAY010000009.1:9095512-9108878 GCA_025629805.1 Erythroxylum baracoense | reverse complement strand
CTGGTGGGGAATTCCTCCCTTGTGGGATGCGCGTCCAGATGTCACGTAGGACGTCAGGCTCGCAACTTGCCGGGGTGGGCTACCAACAGTTATGGTATCAGAGCAAGTAGGAGTTAGACTCCGAAAACGGGGTCCAACAGTTATGGTATTAGAGCAAGTAGGAGTTAGACTCCGAAAATGGGGTCCAACACTAAGATTCGGTAAAAAGGGTAAACCAAGCCCAAAATACATTGGTCTATACGAAAATTATTGAGAGAATAGGACCTTTGTCTTATAAGTTAGCCTTACCAACAAAGATGTCTCAGATTCACATTATGTTACACATAAGTATGCTTAAGAGGTATCAGTATAATCTAATATATGTGTTATCGACACTAGGAGTGAAAATCTGACATATATTGAGGAATCGGTTAAGATAGTGGGATATCTGAATGAACAACTAAAAAAAACCGAGTGATTCCATCGACTACAGTCCTTTTGAAGAACCATTCAAGTGGAGAAGTTACGTGGGAAAAACAGAGGAGAATAAGAGAAAACAATACCCTCATTAGCTTGATCAATTAAATAAGAATTTTAGGATAAATTTTCTTAAAGGGGAGCAAATTGCATTATCCCATTTTCCAATACTAAAGGTTAGAATCCCAGATAACTGTACATAAGAAATATTACTGAGAACATATGAAATGCATTTCATACTCATGCATAACAGTAGCATACACACACGCGAATTGATTTTTATACACATTATAATTACTGTTTATGCACTCATTTGACATATTCTGGGGTATAAATGATTTTTAATGTGACTATGATGTGAATAGTGAATATTTTGTCTTGAAAATTGATTTTGTGAGTATAAATATTAATTTAGAATTTTTGGTGAAAATTTAGGAGAAAAATGTCGAGTGACATGAAAAATTGATAAATGGTAGTAGAAATAAGTGTCAAATGGCAGTAGAAATTATTGATAACTGACTTTAGTATTTAGTGACATGTGACATTAAAAATTGGGTGACAATTGGATTAGAAATTGGAAGACAAATAGACTATTAGTTAAAAGAGCCAAGTGGAGACCACAAGGAGATGACATGTGGCTAGTAACAAGTGTCACTTGCCTTGCCACACACCTCTCTTTGTTATGTTCAATTGAAAGACAACCACTTTATCTTTCATTTTTACTTATTTGGTTAAATGCTCTCCTTTATTTCGTTCTTCACTTCTCTTTCTCCATTCATGACATTTTCTTACCAACCTTACTCTCTACGTTAAGTTGCCATTATCTTTCACTTTACTACTTCAAGATTCTTGCTATTTCTTCACCTTATTGCTAAAGACCTAGCTTATTCTCCTTTGGAAGATTGATGATTGTGTAAAGCTTGGACACTAGGGTTTCATGTTGATTTTTGAAGAAGAGTCGGGCTAATCAAGTAAATAGTATATTATTTTTCTTGATTTTTTAAATGAGACATATATGATGATGAATTGATGAATAAAAGGATAAAGCTATTTTGGAGATATAAAAAAGTGTTTTATTGTTTGTTTTAAAGATAGAATAATGGTGATAAAGGAGTAGAAAGAGTGCTTGAATGACAATGAATGAGTGATGAGCATTGAAGAATAAATATATGTGTTTATGTTTTGTTTTTAAGAGTATGAAAATCATATGTTTTAACTATTATATAGATGAAATAGGTTGTGAATTAAGAGTATCATGAAGGTGAAATTTTTACTTAAGAAGGATGTTTATGATGTTCTTGAAAAGAGATGAAATAGGATGATAGTTTAACGATAATGTGATGATGAAAATGGTGTTAATAAAGTATGCTAAAATGTTGATGATGAAGACAAGAATAATTATTGATGTTCTATTTTCATATAAGTAATAAATAATAGATTATATATTGTCTTATGGATGATTAACGATGAAAATAGTGTTCGAATGAGAGTTAATAATTGAAGAATAAAGAGATGTGTATATGACCTAATTTTGTGTATAGGATGAGTGCAGAAATGTGAATGAAGGAATGAATTAAATATGCTCTGTTTTGGGTACATGAGAAATGTGAGTTATAAGTTGTGAATTAGAGTGAGTTTGAAGTTAAAGAAAAGACTAGTATAGAGTTCTTGAAATGAGAAGAACTGTAATGATAGTAAATAATAAAGATCATGTTCTATTTTTGTGTGATTAATAAACAATGATGTATGAATTGTTTGATGAATGTCTTTGAGTTAAAATAGAGGTGAAAATGATGAGGGATTAAGCTCGCAATGATGAACTATGCATAAGGTGTTGAATGTAATAAATAAAGAGTGAGAAATCTGGAAAACTGCAAGAAAAAGAGGTAGGTCACAATCGTGGCAACCATCCCACGATCGTGGACAGATGTATTGTCACAATCATGGGCAGATGTATTGTCACGATCATGGGCAAGGTCTAGGAATGGCCATAAACGTGAGTTCTCTTTTTTAAGTGATATTTGAATCAACAAATGATAAGATACTTCCCTTATGATGTATTTAGACTTGAATGAGGCCTAGAATGAACTTAGTTGTTGATGGATTAAGTGATTAAATGCGTGATATGTTTAGGGCAATAAATGAGGTTAAAATTGGGGATGTTTTAGAAAAGAAAGTGATCTTATGAATGTTAATGTGATCTAAAAGAGATGAGTAATGTATATTAAGTAAGAATAAATGAGAACTTGGATATTATGTGATCTTATAATGCTAGACATACATAAATGATGATGTTTAAATGATCAAGAGATGTGATTAAAGATAAATACCCAGAATAGTCAAATTGAGCATGCATTGTAAACAACACACATATATATCTGTGCATGATTAAATACTAATGTGACTGATTAAAATTAGTAATGTATGAAATATGTGTGTATTGCTTGAACATAGCTACACAAAATTAAACTTCATCATCTAGATGTTTCCAAATCATGAAGGTAAATAATAATCTGGAGCGTACTGTGAGTCAACCTAGATGGTCTCACATTAATTGATTGTTCTATTTAAATTTATGTATTGAATTATTATTAATGTGAATGTGTTGATTCCAGACATTGATAGTCCGAGGCGTTTGATGAATGAGAATAGCATTAGAAATGTTCATTGTATGTGAATCTAACATAAATAAATGTACTCAACATGATTGTTGAATGTTAGACTTAGGTTCGATGAAATTAAAATGTGAAAGCGATTGTACATGAAAATGTTAAAGTGAACGTCTAATCTAAATAAATGTGATTGATTGAATATATAAGATTTGATGCATTTCATTAAATGATATGTATGTTCAGTTAAAGGTAGTTGTGACCAGAGTAGCCACTGAAAAAGAGCTTAAAGCTCATAATGTGTAAAGAGCCACAGGCTCATTATGTATAATGAGCCCGATCTCTCCAACAGATACGAGACAGTTATCAATGAGCCCGGTATTCACAATAGATACAGGACAGTTAAAAGACACTTGGTCATAACAAAGTAACAACTAAAAACGAGTCACATGTGCATTACATATATATAAATTGATGTGTACTAAATGAATGATTGAGGTGAGTTATATGTACTGTTCTGAAACTGAAATGTGAAATGATGTGGAAAATCTGAATACATGAATCGTCTGTGAATCTGAATATGCAAACTGCCATTGTGTTTGATATAAGTGAGCCTAACGAGGATAGTTCGCTCACTGAGTTCGCAAAACTCAACAAAATTGCAACGTTGTCTTTCAAGTTTAGGGGAGATCCAGTTAAATAAAATTGGAGTATAGCCACTACACTCAGATTAGAGATAGAGGTCGAGATCTATTTTTATTTGCATATGTCTTCAGTGATTTTTATATTTGAATTGTAATCTGCAAATATTGTATAATGAATTGGTGAATTCTAAAATGTAATGACTTTTCTAACTGGATATATTTGTAAATAAAATGGATCAGTAATTGTAATAACAATTATGACTAGTGATATTTATGAATAAAGTTGGCCGAAAATAATTATTGGTTTTTCTAAAAATGCGTGTAATGCGTAAAAAATTTGCAAAGAGTTTGATTGACTGTCTTAACATGCCACTCTCGTAGAGTCTATTCTCGAATACCATCGGTACGTTCGACGATAAGTTCTGTGAGAGTGGGGCATTACAGTAAGTCCTTTAAGAATTAGATTAGGTAAGGGTGAGAGAAAATGATATTTATAGGTAGCATCACTAAATATCTTATAGTCAATACAGACTAATAAAAGTTAAAATGGGAATTATTTTATTATTTTCATTATGTACTGTAGTCATCCAACCTTTATTTGGTACAAATTGCATTTGACTCATTAATAAACATTAGAAGTTGGATAAATTGTCTTCAACCCTTTCCTAATAGTCTATAGTGAAGAATGAATTTCAAGAGATCATAAAGCTCTACCTTACATTTCATGAATTCGTTAAAAATAGTCTCTCTACTAGTTAGGGGTAAGGCTGCGTACTACAGGACCTCCCTAGATTCTGCATCCCAGCATGATTTATACTGGGTGTTGTTGTTGAATTAGTGTGAGGCATAAGAAGAGGTTAATAGTGGTCACTTACACATCAGCATGAAATGGAGATCCAAAGGAACAACCTGAATCGATTGGTGAGTAATACCTCAACTACAAATGAACATGGAATAACTATCTTTAGCAACAAGTGTTCATGGGACCTTATAATGTCGTTATGAGCATTTTTTACATGAAATTGCTCAATTCCAGTAAGCTCATTCTAGTACTAGGAAGGACGAAAGTCTTCATGATTGTTGATGATGGAGGATTCGAGGAATCCACACATCTCACACATGATTTTGACATTTAATTCATAGGCTCATCCTCCCAACCTAAACCATAGTTTTTTTAGATTCTTAGGGTCGTATGTCAGGGAAGTGAAAAATTCCAATGTGAGCTCCTTATAAATAAGAAATTGAAATAGAATGAGTTGAGCCCACTGGATCCTCTCTGCTAGGTTTTCCACTTGTTCACATAACTCTGGCCTTTCAAGTGTGCCAAAATCAAAGTACTTATGAGCTACAATTTGTCTAGCATGAAGGGATCAAAAACAAGTACCTTCCTCCTCTATGTAGATTGGAAAAGGCACTCCAAAGTCTGCTACGTGGTTTCTTCATCCACGTCTTGTAACTTGTTGTCGTCCATATGGCTCCCGTCCGGCTGATTGTTTAATGCGTGACAAGATTGGGTAGAATTTGGAAAAAAAGGGTTAAAAAATTTTTAGAGAGATGGAAGAGTGTTTGTAAGCTTGAAGTCTAGAGAGATAAAGTTTAAAATGAAAATGAATGTAAAAAGGAAGTTAGAACTGAATATATAGGTGGTTACAAAGGTAAAATGGTAAAAAATTATTAAAACTGAGTCCTCCCTCATTTCTACACAGTCACAGGTGACATGCAGTTTTTCCACTCTCCTTGATTTTTTTCTTCTTTGATCTTTTCCTGTCTTTTTTATTTCACTTCTTAATTCTTTTGTAGCCCCTTTGCACGACTCTTTACTTGTTCACTCAGTCCATCCACTTTATTTCAAAATTCTATTCCGTCTTGATTTTATTTGAAACAAAAAGAAAAATCCTAACTACATAATTCAAACGTTCTAACTAAGCAATCAAAGAACTACTTTTCCATGGGTTGCCTCCCATGTAGGACTTCTTTTAACGTAGGTAACTGGACGGTCTTTCCTTGGAAACTCAGCCAGGATCAATTATGAGCGGCTTGCTTCCACCCTTTTTGTTCAATATCAGTTTCGTAACTTATAAGTAAGCTACAAATTGCAAGATGATTAAAAGGACAATGTTAATAAAGTTGAGAAAACCAATTAATTTCATCAATGTCCTTCTCATTAACAAACTGTCAATAAAATAGGGAATAACGAAACTCTCTGAATCTTCCATTGAATCCAACAGTTTGTCCTGTACGAAGGTGAATTGCTCTCCTTCTTCCTTAATCACCTTCGTTTCCTCTGCTTCTTCTACTTCCCAAATAGAGACTATCATGGCTTCTTCGATCTTGATGTCTGTTGTCTTCTATTCTTTGTCCTCTTGTTCTTCATAAGATTCAAACACATCAATTATCCTGAATGAGCTACTAATCTTTGGATTCTTAATTATGTCATTCATGTTGAATGTCATTTGATCATCATCAATCCAAAAGATAGAGTTCTTTTCCTGAACATCGCCCTAAGATTTTTCGATGTTCACAAATGGTATATCAATAATTGGTGGATAAAAGGGATGGTTGGCGTTGTTTTCTTCATCCTCTTCTTTGATTTCTTGGTCTTCTCTAAGGTCGGTTTTAGCTTGATTTCTCATTGGTCTTTGAGCTCTACCTCATTCCTAGGTGTGATAGCCTGACATGGCTCTGTTGAATTTACATTCATGCTGCGCAGACAGTTTTTCACACTTTGCTTACAAAATTCCTTGGAAAGTTGACCTATTTGAACCTTTAGATTGTAAAAAGAAGAGGCGTGATCTTTTGCTACTTGTTTAAACTTATTTTCCAATCTCTTCAGGTTCTCTTCCATATTCGTGAGCTTATCCATGATTTTGTCCAGCTTAGAATCCCGTGAACTAGATTCATCATGATGAAATTCAAATAGATCTTGATATTCCTTATGAATACTTGCATTGTTGAACCAATAGAAATCTGGGTAGCTTTGCCACCCCAAAGTATATGAGTTCATATAAGGATGATGATTTCCATAACCAAAATAGGGTTCATTAAACTCCACAAACGTCCCTTGCTCCCTATAATATACATCCTCCATGATCGTTTTTTAATCTCTTCTTAACATTCAACTTTTCAAATGTCTCATTCTCATTCTAAGATGTCTTGATGTGTCTCTACTTTATGCCCAAATTTTTTTAAAAAATAAAAGATAGTGAAAAAGCCTTAGATTAAAAAACTTAACTAATCGTCTCCCCAACAACGACGCCAAAAACTTGATCAAGGGTTTTGATATGATAAAGTTTTAATATTTTTAAACCTTGATATTTCGCAAGTGCACGGGTCGTTCGTGTAGTACCTAAAGTGTCGATCTCACGAGGAGGAATAATCTAATCCTAAAATCTAAGGCTGTACTCAATTCTCAATAATTCAAATAAACAAAACTAAACAAGAAAATAATTCAATAATGCAAATAATTCCAATAAGAAAATCCAAAAATATAAATACAATAGTAATTGCTCACCCAACCATAAAACAACCCAAAAAACTACCAATTAAGAGAAAGGGAATTTTTATCCGACTTTAATGAAAACCTAATTGATTGTGAATTTATCGAATTATTGGTTCTAGATGGTCCAAGGTTTGGTTACCCTCTCTTGAGTTATAATCATTAACCCTAATCAGATTATGAGAAGTTGCAATCTCTCGATTCATAATTTATCCCAAAACCTAAATTAGATCTTAATTTTTCCAATAAACTACTGAAACTTATATAAGATCCTCATTACATAAATTTACCATTTTGATTCAATTCTTGATCTATTAAACTACCTAACTCTCGTTAGTGCAATTTAATGATTTTCACTCGGTTCACCCTCTCAGTTTGTTACTGAATTATTAAGTGTAAAAATTGAGTCACAATAATTCAATAAAAACGCAATAAAACAAATTTCATTAATATCAAAGAAAAAATTCCCGAAGGTGAGTTTAGACAAATACTCAACATTTAACGAATCTATCCTCTATAGCTATCTCAAATTCTATACAATCATAAAGAATGAAATAAAACCAGAAATAGATTCGGAATGGAATGACGGAGGTAGCAACGATGAGAAATCTCCTGTTCCAGGAAATACTTCGCGTAGGCTTCATCTCCACGTCTCTCTTCCTTCATTTCCTTCCTTAATCTCTTGATAAAGCTCTCCAGGGTTTCTGGATTTGGCTGATGCAAAAGCTCATCCTCTGTATTCTTCATGTTCTTTAAATACCTTGGTAGCCCTAAGATTTTTCCGGGTCGAGACGGTCCGAAAAATCCCTCAAAACTTGACGTTTTCTCCTGTTTGTGCGTCTGCCTGATGTAAGCCATGATTGTGCCCTACATGTGATGATCGTGGCTAGCATCAAACCTCTCTGTCACGATCGTGGCCCAAATGCCATGATCATGGCCTATTGTAGAGTCTTTCTGTCACGATCGTGTCCCTTAGGCCACGATCGTGTCTAGCTCACATGGTTCTGTCACGATTGTGGCCTATTATGCCACAATAGTCAACTGGTTTTAGCCTGAAAGTCTTCGAAACTTCTTCTTTCTTCATTCTTGGCCCTGAAATACTAACAAACACATCAAGGTACCTACAAAACATAACATTTAAGCTCAAAGACTTTTACTAACGCATAAAAACATTTAAACATATAAACTAACATAATTCTAACCTAAACATATACTAAACACTTAAATTAACATTTAATACATAATAAATTAAACGCTAAAACATGATGCAAATTATAACTATCACCTCTCACACTCTTTTATTAAGAATTGGCCCCCAACATTTCAAAGATCTCATATGTTTCTTCTGCATTCTTCTCTCCCACAACTCCTCCTGTTGCATGGTCCACCGTATGCTGATGTTATTATGTCAATCCATCATAAAAGAACTAGTTCTGCATGTAGACTGGGAAATGATGGTGTGGACACTGAATGAGTGGGAGTTTGAAGCGTTCCTACACCTCATAGAATGGCTCTCCCTCCATCTGAGTGGAGGTAGCTATCCTTGTCTACAACTCAGAAGTCTTCTAAGGGGAATAAAACTTTCCTATGAACTTGCTATACACCTCTTCTCACATAATCAATGAACCGAGTGGAAGGTTATCAATCATGCCTTGGCCTGATCCTTCGATGTGTATGGGAAACACCTCATCCTTAGTTGATCTTCATTTAGGCCATCCTACGAGTTTGTCTGGAGAGTGGTATAAAAATTCCTGAATGAAGTTTAAATTGTCTTTATTGGGAACCCATAGAAAGATGGCAGCATATTGTAGTGGATACTCTTCAACTCATAGTTTCTGGCTGCCTCTCCTAGGCGAATGCATGAAGTAGTAGTACCAATTACTAGTCTAGAATATTCCTTTATTACTGGCTACCTTTTACCCATCTCTTGATCTTCTAGTTTGGGACCCTCGAGATTGTCTTTAAAGTCCCTTGGAAGTTCTCTTATTCGATGTACATTATCAATAAAGGGAGCAAGTTCACCTTCCCGAGACCTCCTCCCTCACATAAACCAAATGAAAATAACAGTCAATTAAGAGGAAAATTACTAAAATAACTCAATGAAATAACAAGACAAAAATGTATGCATAAACAGACAAAACAATTGACGAAGCAATCATAATCAATTTAGCAAATAAAAACAATCAAAATTAATTCAAGTTTAAAACGTCAAACACCTCCTTGGCAACGACCCCAAAAAATGCCCAAATAGTTATAAAAAGACCTAGACTATCCTACTCGCAAGTATACGAGATAGTTGTAGTTGATAACCCAGGGCCCGACTCCCACGGAGGTGAAATTAGTCAACTTAAATTAAGTTTGAATTAAAAATAAAAATAACAACAATGCATTCCTAGACATTTTATCCCAATTTTTGAGTGAAATCTTTTAAGGAAAATCACAAAATTAAATTGAAAAGTAGACAAAATCAATTGGGATCAAAAACAAATAGATTAATCGAAGTAGAAAAACTTTTGAGAATTAATTTCACTAATTTAATCTCTTATGCATGATTAAAGGAAAAGATTCGATTATTGTCTTACTAAAATTAATAGTTAGGTTCTAAATCGATTCGAATAATGAACTAGTCTAATTTTTGTATTCAACAAGTTATTATCCGAATTAATTATGAAAACCTAACTACCAATTACTACTTAAGTTAATATATTTCTAGTTCTTAACCTAAGTGTCCATAGTTTCTTGATCCGTATTAAACCTTATCTCTCGAATCTTCATTTAACACTAAAATGATTCAAGGTTTGAACATTCTATTACATCCATTCAGTTCAGAAACTACAGTAATAAATAAGACAACAGATCCATAACCCAATCATGTATATTCAACTAAATAGCTATATTAATTCTCAATAAAAGAGCTCATCCCATCATATATATAAGAACATTCATCATCATTAAACACTTTAATTGCATGTTACTATCAACAAAGGTATTAAAGCAATAATAAAACAGTGAATACTGAATGGCTATCAAAAGAAAACAAATAACAGTCAGATAAACTAATAAGAGTGTAAGTCAATTAATAACAGAAAGAAAAATGAAAGAAAAAAAGCAATAAATGTGGAAAAGAATAGGCAAACAAATCATCAGATGAAGAGTTATGGAGATCTCCAGTTTCTCTCAAGCTTCCAGCTTTGGCTCTCGCCTTTTGCTTCAGTTTCTTACCCAAGCGATTGTTTACTCAGGTTGAATGGAATTCAGCTCCAGCTCTCAATTTCGACCTCTCTTAAGCTTCCACTTCTCTGTTGTTTTGCTCTTCTTCCTGACTCACTTTGTTTCCTTTCTCTGTTTTTCTCTTCTCTCTTTATCTCTCTATTACTCTCGAATGAGTTTGTAGTGTCCCCAATAAAAGATGTGTCAGTAGGGTTTTTGTGTATAGCTTTCGACCCCATTTTTCGGCATCCTTCCTCTTTTATTTATAGCCCGACTCTAGGTTTAGGGTTGTAGCGTTGTTATGCCATCAACTCTGCATGCGTTAGACTCAAAGTTAGTGTTAAAGAATTTGCACGGGGGTGACTAGTTAAGTCAACCCTCGTGACTAGTCACTAACGGCGGTGACATACCAAGTCACCACCATGACTACCATTTAATTTAATGAAATGCTAGTCACACCACCTTTAAGGTGGTGACACTTGTCACCACTTTTCTTTTATTTTTCTTTTTTAATTTTTTATTTATCTTTTTATGCAAAATTTACATGACTTTCCCTTCAACCTATATGCAAAATTCACAAAATAATCTAATTAACATTCATGCAATATTCACACCATTTCCACTCAATTTATCTCACATTTGGATCAAAACACAAAGATTTGTAACCAAAATCAAGATATAAAGGAAATTAAAAGCAATAGAAACTAGACACAATAAATTCCATTGGGGATTTGAAGGAGTTCAAACAGGAAGGCTCGATGATGGAGTATTGTGCACGATTTGAAAAATAATATAACAAGCTGATGCTTTTAGAAGGTTATCTTGTCGGTTTCCTTTTAAAAGGAATTACAATGGAGCCAGAATTAATGGTTAAAATGATGGACTCTCAAACACTCCAATAAGCATTCTCTCTAGCCTGAATATAGGAAGTTATTGTCACCGCTTGTTTGGTATATTTTAGGAAAGGGGCTAAAGTCTCGGGATAGTCGACAAGACGAGCTAGCCCATCACATAAAGGGGTAAGTTTAAATATTTTCCCCATAAAAAACAACTCAAAAGGTGGTCTACTTTGCACTCTATATACCAAGGAAACCTGAATAAGCCCAACTACAACCAAAACTTGCAAGGCACGAAAACATGGAACAACAAAGAGTTCGATGACAAAAGGACCAGAGGAGTCTGTTTTTGGTGTGATGAGAATTATAGCCCTGGACATAAATGTAAGAAAAAGCAGTTCCAACTATATATGATAGAGGGTGAGGAAATTGTGGAGAATAAAGAAAATCATGACGAACCAGAAAAGGAGCAATCGAGGACACCCAGGGTATCACTAGAGGCTATATGGGGGTTGCGTGATTAAGGGGAATTCAACAAATAAAGGAAGAGGATATCCCTAAGAGGACTTTCAGGACATACGATGACCATTTTAAATTCTTGGTGATGCCCTTCGTGCTCACGAACACTCCATCGATGTTCCTAAGCCTCATGAACTATATTTTTAGGCTATATATGTGTAAATTCATACTAGCCTTTTTCTATGATCTTCTTATTTACAATGACAATTTTACACAACATGTTGAACATGTGCAATAGATTTTACAAATTTTAAGGTGCAATTTCTCTTTCTCAATGAAAATAAATGTAAAATTGGGGCTACACAAATCTAGTACTTGGGCCACTTTATTTCTGAAGCTGGGGTAGCGATAGATGACAAGAAGATCTATACGATCCAACAGTGGCCATTGTCACAAACATTGAAGGAGTTAAGAGGCTTCCTCGAGAGGGTATTGTCGACAGTTCATTAAGCATTATGCAATAATTGCTAAGTTGTTAAATGCCTAGTTAAAGAAACAAATGGCAGAGAGATGGGAATGGGTAGAGGAAGAACAACACACATTTGAAAAGTTGAAGGATTGGTAATTATTCTTGTGCTTGTTCTACTAGATTTTTCAAAAATTTTTATAATATAAGTGGATGCTTGTGATTGAGAAATTGGAGTTGTACTTCAGTAGGAAAGGTGCCCCTATTGCATTCCTTAACAAGGAGCTGGCTCCCAAACACTAGCCTTCGTCCACTTATGAGAGAATTTTTAGCAATTATTAAAGTAGTGAAGCAATGGCGCCATTATTTGAATGGAAGGTTTTTCAGGGTCCTCATGGATAAAAGTCTGAACTTTTTACTAAAGCAAAGGATTGCAACAACTTTTTAGCATAATTGGTTACCTAAATTGATGGGTTATGATTTTGAAGTAATATATTAAAGTGAGAAGGAGAACGTACCTGCAGATACTGTTTCCAGAATCACTAATCGAGAATTATTAGCCATGTTTGTTTCTCAAGTATAGACCAATTTACTAAAAGAAATTCAAGAGAGTTGGAAGATCGATGTGACTATTAGAGGCTTGATTAGGAAATTGGAGAAGTAGGAAGTTGAAATGGGTAATTATGAATGGAAAAATAATTTGTTAAGCTGGAAGAGAAGGTTGATTATAGGGTGTAATAAGGACCTCAGAAGTAAAATTATATCACACGCTAACAACTGATAGGGATGGCATTCCAGAGTAATCGTGATGATCAAAAATTCAGAGCTTATTTCACTGGAACAGATAGCTAAAGATGTTAGAAAGCACATTACCAGCTACATTACTTGTCAAAGAAGTAAGTATAAACTAGTGACTTCTCCTAGGCGATTACAGCCCTACCCATACCTTAGGGTTGTTGGCGGGACATTATCATAGACTTTGTGGAGGGCTTGTTGGTGTATGCTTGCAAACCAATTATAGAATGTATTCTTAATGATCAGTTGTGATTCAGGTAGTGTCGTATTCTGACCTTATTTAATATTACTAGTTACTATGTCTTACTAGAGATCGCTTATAACTTGTGGGCCTAAAAGAAGTTTAGACCTCCTGCTAATATTAAATAAACCTATAGGGTCGCACACTAATCATA
>JAOTAY010000009.1:9080717-9095412 GCA_025629805.1 Erythroxylum baracoense | reverse complement strand
GATTGTTGAAGTTAAAGGAGTGTACACCTTCTTTTGAGGTGAGTTGGGAAAAACATATCTCTCAAATGGGATTAGGACATTCCAAGACATGCATAACAACTTGTATGTGAATTTTGAACCTAGGTACTATATAGTAGAATTGATTCTCAAATGGATGCTAGTATACTTATGTATTTAATAAATAACATTGTTTTGAATAACTCTTTGCACATGGAGCGCAACTGATGTTTTTATTACATATTTTGAGAAATGATATTTTTTTCAACAAACCTACATTTAAAGTGCAAAGGACAATGTTTTATTTTTTGAAACTACATTTTTGAATAACTTTACACTTAGAGTGCAAAAGATGACTTTCACTGCATGAAGTAACATTTTGGAACTTACATATGCATAACCGAGTCATGTATGCTGCATGTATGTATTCTCTTTTAGCTTAAAGCCATATCATGATTCCATTTTATCAGTTGGACCAATAAATAAAGGCATATTATTTTTGATGATTGGTGAGGAAACGATTGGCGAATCGTGTGCTGGGAACAACAAATTAAGCAACCTCTGTACCCTTGATGCTGGTACATAAAAGTTGAGTCCTTATAACGATACCATTCTACAGGACTCGCAAGTGATTGCACACCTAAAGGTCTGGTCCCTGACGAGGTCATCACCTAGACGCTCTTATCGACCGTCGTTTGGACTCACCAGAGATGAAAGTCGAACCAACACCGGGATTCAGTGGGTGTACACACTAGTTTGGCCAACTAGTGGTGACATACATATAATTGTTTTAACTTGTTCTGAGATTTGGCTTTCTGACCAGATTGACTTTTATATGTGATGCTGTTCTGCTCATGTGTATTGGAACTGGAACCTATGTTCACTAAATGAGTGATTAATAGGTTGGGCCTATATGGTTCCCATCCAATATGGCATGGGTCATAGACTAGGTCTATATGTTTCTATGTCATGCATGATCAATTCATAATTGATTATGTGCATGTTAGATGCGTAAAACTGCCTTTAGTTTATTTAGACCGTGTTGGTGTGTACTAGGTTCTATTTGCGACATATGTTCCTCTCTGCTCACTAAATACATAATGTACTCATCCCCTCCACTTCCCAACCATGCAGGTTAATTTAGTAAACTTGAAGCTCTGAGTGACTCATGCAGTCTTTTGAACATTTTCGAGGCATTACCGCATATGGGTAGTCTTTATTTTTTGTTTCTTTTATGGTATAGTGGCTCATGAGTATGTAGACATGTTTGATGATTATGTTGATATGCTTTATAATTTTGTAAATTAACTTTTGCTTGTCTTGTGGTTTGTAAATAACCTTATGTGTGAACATTTTGTGTTGTCTAAATGTTTTTAAAGATATCCAGTTAGCCTTGCATAGTCAAGTTAAGGGTACTATGAGTATCCTTAGCCTGGGTATGTGGCGGTTGTCATGTGCCCGATGTGGTTCCGAGTCGTGACAATTCAGTAGGTCTTATAAGGCTATAGAAATCTCTCCCTCATAGACGCATTTTTCCAGGGGTGGGAAGAACAAAACCGTGAGGGCTTGGCTAGGCCAAGGCCTAAAGCAGACAATATCTATGAGCGGGTGGTCCAGACTATTACAAATGGTATCAGAGTTAGTACCTAGGCCGATGTGCCAGCAAGGACGCTAGGCCTCCAAAGGGTTAGATCCAGACCTGTGGCCCAGCAAGGACGCTGGGCCTCCAATGGGGGTGGAATGCTAGATTCCCATATCGATTGGAAAGGGGAACAAAGTAGGCCTTATAAGGCTATGGAAACCTTTCCCTCATAGACGCGTTTTCTCAGGGGTGGGAAGAGCAAAACCGTAAGGGCTTGGCTAGTGCAAGGCCCAAAACGGACAATATATGTGAGCGGGTGGTCCAAGCTATTACAAATGGTATCAGAGCTAGTACCCGGGCCGATGTGCCAACAAGGATGCTAGGCCTCCAAGGGGGTGGATCCAGACCTGTGGGCCAGCGAGGACGCTGGGCCTCCAATGGGGGTGGAATGTTAGATTCCCATATCTATTGGAGAGGGGAACGAAGTAGGCCTTATAAGGCTATGGAAACCTTTACCTCATAGACACATTTTCCCAGAGGTGGGAAGAGCAAAATCGTGAGGGCTTGGCTGGGCCAAGGTCCAAAGTAGACAATATTTATGAGCGGGTGGTCTAGGCTGTTACAAAGAAAATGTGACAATTGTGGCAAGGATGGACATGTTCAGGACTATTGTTAGGACTTAGACCCAGAGTTACATCCAAAGTCGTCTCAGTCTGCTAATATTATGGAGGCTTCTAATGGTTCTGCCTCAACATATGGAAACAAGTTAGTATCTGAAGAAGAATATGCAGCTTTTCTCCAGTATTAGGCAGCAAAGCAAGTAACCACATCAATTGCATCATTTGCTGACCTAGGTAATCACACAACTTGTATATCATCCTCTGCTAAACCATGGGTTATAGATTCAAAAGCCACACTCTCACTAGCTTATTATTGCTAATGGTTCCACTACTAATATAAATGGAGTTGACACTTCATTTCCCTCTCCTTCAATGATGCTACCATCAACTCTATAAATCCCAAAATTTTCATTCAACTTAATGTCTATTAATAAATTAACCAAATCATTGAATTGTTCTATCTCTTTTTTCCCTCATTATATTGTTATCCAGGATTTGAAGAGAAAGAAGATGATTGAAGAAGGGCATGAATCTAAAGGTCTCTACTATTTCGACAACCGTTCAACCACATGATGAACTGTTGTTTCATCCTCTGCAACTCCATCGACACCCTGGTCATCCATCCATTAAAAAATTAGAGCAATTGATTCCTAATTTGAATTCAATTTATCATCTAGATTATGAGTCTTGTCCAACTTGGGAAACATCATCATATTGCTTTTCCATCTAAAGTTAATAATAGTTCAGAAAGTTCTTCATTTTAGTTCATTATGATATTTGGGGTCCATCTCATATGACCAAATTGGACATGCTTTGTTGCTACTCTTTTCGATTAGTTTACCTATTCAAAGATGAGGAAAATGAGGAAATTTTGAGATAAAGTAGACATTTCAACTTTATCAAACATGTCATAATGAGCCTTTAGGACAAGGCTCCTATAAGTGACATCTAATATACCATTGACTTGGTTCCAAGAGAAGCTTTACCAAACTTCCCAACGTAGTTAGACACCTCTTGATTACATGATAGAAAGAAAAGGCAAGTATATGACCTTTGAAAGGGATAAAAGTAAGAGTCCCATTGTTATACCTACTTTGCTCAATCCAAATAAGGCAAATGTTGGATCAGAAAATAAAACATGCATCGATTTGGAAAAAACGGTAGATTTCGAAACTTTTTAGAAATCAAAATTTCAGCGGAAGCAATATATCCAAATCAACATGCATAGCCACACATGATACAGTATAAGGAACAAGATTTGCATAATCACAAGATGGAAAATATTACCGACTCCTTCGTTATAGCTTTAACTCCTCGTTGTGCTATCCTATCCTTGGCAATGTATCCTCTCCTAGGTGATGTATCCTCTTCACCTTATTGTATCCTCTTCTTGATATCATATCCTCAACCAATTTGATCTACCACTTGTTCTTCGTGGACAACTTGGTTAACAAGATCGTTTGGTGGAAAAGGAGAAGAAAACTTTGAAGGAGTTTTTTTCTTAAAAGAAAGTAGCCCAAAAATGAGACACTCTCATGCAATTTTTAGCTCACCATGTAAGATACGAGAGAGAGAGTCAAAACAATGCAACAACCCTTTCTTACACCCTCTTAATTTCGGTTAATCTTAGGAAAAAAGAGATTTGCATCAAATGCATCACTTCTTATAAACAAGAAATCGAAAGTGAAGAAAGACAAAACGCTCTTTGGCACTTAAACAATATGGGTATAGATAATATTTGTTATTTAGAAGAATATATTTTTTGATTTAAAAAATTTTATTATAAATTAACCCGTCCTGAACAAAAAATGTATATTTAAATATTTATTCAAAAATTACCTCATCCCATAAATAGAATAGTCGAAGAAACATTTTTGAAAAAACAAGCTACTAATTTAGTTGCATATAATCTAGGCGGTGCTCTCACCATTACAAAAGAAGTTTTAGCTCAAAAATATTTAGAAGCAAAATTACATAAAAAAATTAAGACACACAGAAACTCAATTATGCTGTTCAAAATATTCTGAAATACCATAACAATATGGATGTGATTCATTTACGAATAAAAAAGAAAAATTAAAAATCTCACATTAGAAAAAATATCTGAAATGGAAAAATTATACAAAATGGAAAAAATACCCAAAAATACATTTTTTTATTAATACAAATAATCAACTAATTGAAATAAAATTAAAGGATCCTACACAAGAAATAAATATTCGAAATAATATCCCTTATACTCCAATTGATGTACAAGAATTCATCACAAAATGCACAGACTTATTACAAAAGCAATTAATTTCACCTAGTATAAGTAAACATTCAGCCCCAGCATTTTATGTAAATAATCATTCAAAACAAAAAAGGGGTAAAAGGAGAATGGTCATTAACTATAAAAAATTAAATGAGGCAATAGAAGGAGATGCTTATAAATTACCACGAAAAGACTATATTCTAAATAAATTAAAAGGACATCATTGGTTTACCACTTTAGATGCAAAATCCAGTTATTGGAAATTACGATTACATGATAATACAAAACTTTTAACAGCTTTTACTTGTCCCCTATAAAAACATTATCAATGGAATGTCCTACCTTTTGGATTAAAACAAGCCCCTGGTATATATCAAAGATTTATGGATAATAATTTGGAAGGATTAGAAGCATTTTCTTTAGTATATATAGATGATATTATTATTTTCTCTAATAAAGATAAAGAAGATCATTTACAAAAAGTAAAACATATCCTACTGCGATGTTAACAAAAAGGATTAATTTTAAGTAAAAAGAAAATTAAGTTAGCACAACAAAATATTGAATATCTAGGAATTCAAATCTCTAAAGGATTTCTCCAATTACAACCTAATATCCTTTAAAAACTACAAACTTTTCCTAATGCATGTAAAAATATAACCGAAGTTCAAAAACTTTTAGGATTGTTAAATTATATATCTGATCAAGGATTTCTTAAAAATTTAGCAAAAGAATGAAAAAAATTACAATCAAAATGTAGTACTAAAACACAATGGTCATGGAAGCCGGAAGATACCAAATTGTTGTTGTATTTGTTCGATTATTATTTTATTTTGATTTTCTAACTTATGTATAAAATTTATGAAAGCTGTATATTTTTGTATTAGGTCATTTAATTGTGATTCGATTTGAATATGTTTTTCTAATATTTCATATACTTGTTTTGCAATACTCATAACATATTCTTAATGTGAGTAGATAATTCATGGAGTTGTGTTTTAATGGTGCTAATATCTTTTCTTATATTTTGTTCTTCAATTTATTGTTCATTTTGATTAATTATTTTAGGATTAGTGATAGGTATAGATTTAGCTAAATTAATTCCTAGTTCGGTGAATCTAATAGGTCTGGTTAATCTAACAGATTGTGCTCTAAGTAAAGGAATTGAAGGTTTATTATATATATTATCTGATAAAGATAATCCAGGTGCAGATATGTTAGTATATTGTATAAGATACTTATTTTTAGGTAATTCTCTAAGAGATGTATTTAAATTAATTCTAATTTTAGCTATATCATTAAATAGTCGATCTATATAAATTCTATCAGTATCTTTAAATTGAATGTTATGATAGGAGTTAGTTAAAGCATAACTTGTTTGATAAGTAATAGAAAATGGATATTGTCCATTAGTCATTAAATTGTCTCTATAAAATTTATAAGCTATGGTAATTGTTTCATCTAATTTATGTGATTGTAAAGGTATTCCTAATTTAAACCTGGTATTAAATTTAATTTTTCCATAAGCTAAATTACCATTTATTATTTCGAAGATTTGTTCTTTTAATTATGTTAATCTTTCATCAATGATAGCTAGTAGTATACGTGAATCTATTCCTTCTTGAAATGTTGATTTTAATAAAATTTGAATAGTAGAAAGATGTATATAACTAATTTTAGTTCGTTTAATTTCAGGAATTTTTTGTAGTTGTCTATAAATTTGTTCTTGATTTATTAGAGGAAGTTGAGTATGTCCTTAGAACTGATCTATACAAATGGGAGTCTCATGAATTAATTTTCCATAATAGATAATATTTTATTTATTTATCAAATTATGAAAAGGTTAATATGTAATATCATGTCCTGATTTCAGATTTAATTGTGCCTTTTCTAGTTATTTTTGTTTTTCTTTAGATAATATAGTAGTTAAATGAAAAATTCCAGCTAATTCTATTAATTCTAAATTGGTGATATCTAATATATTTTGATTTTGATTTTTAGTATTTTGTACAATGATTTCTGACATGATGATTGATGATTTTGGAATTGAGCGATTAAAAAGGTTAATTCTTGTTAATAAAAATGATATTGACTTTTAGCTTGATCTAAAGATTCTTTTATTGTTTTAAGTCCATCGAGATTACTTATTATAAATTGTACATAGTTATATCGTCTTTCATAATAATTTGTTTCATTTTGATATTAATGAACTAGAGTTTAGATATAATCTATATGTTCTGCTAGCTGTATACACAAACTACAATTATTATTCATTGAAAGTAAAAGACAAAATATAAAGAGTACAAAGAGTATACTGATAATTTATGTATTTGAGCAGGGGTTGATTGAGGACAGAATTTTCAGGTCGTGGGTCAAGATGTGTCTGTTGATAATGTTCTCCAATGTGTTTATGCAATTGATATAGTTCATTTTTTTTCTTGATTATAGATTATTGTATTACTTGAAATTCGATCCTTGCAAAGTTGTAATTCGATATCGAGTTGAGGTGAAGGTTGATAGATAAAACCTAATGTTGAGAACGAGTAGTGAAATAGAAAATGATTTGTTTACTGAGGTGTGCTTTTTCCGTTGTCAATTGGATGAATGTATGCAGAGATTTACAAGTCCAACAATCTGTATTAAGACTCGTGTTTGCTTCTTGAAAAGATGATTAAAGCAAAATTTGATAATCTATATTAGAATAGAAAAATTTATCAAATAGATATTGTTGTAAGATAGGTATAAATCCATAACTTGTCAGATTATTACAGAAATCATTAATATTAATTGTATTTAAAGATACAAAACTAATAGATAATATAAATAAACATGGCTGAAAATAATAAATACTAAGTATTATTTGCATAATAAATGATGAAAGAAGAGTCTTAGAACGCATACCTGTATTCCTCGTTTCCTTTTAAATGCCAATCTGTAGGCTAAGATAGGAGAGAGAGGTTTATAGAGAGAGTTTAAGAGCTTTTATTTCATGTTTCGGCAAGTGTCAAGGGTTACATTATATAGAAGAAAATATAAAAAACATCAAAAGACTAATAATACAGATGATAAGGAACTGAAAAAGAATAAACTAAAAGAAAACGTAGTAAAGTAAAGAAAGCTAAAAGCTAAAGGTGGTTGCCATATGTTGGCCACCTACTACAATAATTACATAACGCCAAACTAAAAAAGTAAACAAAACTGTAAACTTTAGTCTTCAATAATTAATTCATCAGTGCTGCTATCGTCTTTAAGAGGTGTTGATGTGGACAGGCAGAGAGCACACTTGTATGTTGGATAATTATACTGTTACTTTCAGAATGAATTTTTTCAATGGAGAGATAAATCGTCAAAAATTCCTGCTGTATGTGAGAACTGTGCTTCCATCTGTTTGATTAGTTGTGGAGATTCTGTAGCTATTGGTTTGCAATAGTTAGAAGTTATGAGTAAATTAGGTCCTCGATAATTGAGTTTGAGGAGTGAATTAGTGCTAATTTTTAAACACTGATTATAAACTCCTTCAATGCAATTGAGATTAAAATGATTGATTAAATCCTATTAAATGTCATGTTTTGGTCATTCGTTAATTGGTGAGTATAGTCCATTTATAATTCTGATATGGATATACGTAATTTTTGGAATCTGTAATGTAGACTCCTATATATTATCGGCTTTGGTGAAAATAGGGTAGGTACTGAATATTTTAAGAAAAATTTCTCGGTCCTTGCCAAATATGTCCTTATAATTTTTGACTGCTTGGATAAAGCCAACAGGGAATTCGACCAAACTGTGTAAAGTGGTAAGATAGATAGTATCAATCAATCTGTTTTGGAAAAAGAGATATGTGGTTAAAGGTTCAGCTTCTGGTAGAATAATTGCTTTAGGTCCATATCTCCCACGGTTTTGTGGATAGTATTGGAATTGTTTCTGGGCTTCTGTCCACTTGTTTAATGCTTGAAAACATTCATAAAACATATCTGGTGTACTCTTTTTCATTTCTTCCTTGAGAGCCCGAGTTGGAATAGAATTAATCCATTCGATATTGATGGGCTTTCCTAAGGGCTTCATTCTGGGTTCTACAGGTTATTTTTCCAAAACATGTTTATATTGAGGCTTGAGGACTGGATTTTGAAATTCTTTAAAGGCTTTTTCTGCAAAAACTCGAATTTCGCAAGATATTTTGGACCGTTTCAACCCCAACTTTAACCTAGAGCGTCTAAAGAATAAATACATCATTATGAGATAGATGCAGTAGCCTTGGAGAGCCTTTTGACAGAGCACTCACTTCAGCAAAATTTGAAAAACCCTAGTGAGCTATTGAGAGATTCGAGGAAGGAGATAAAGGAAGAGAGATAAAGAGACGAAGCTTGAGGCTAAGTACTTCCCGGAACAAGTGGTTTTCGCAATCACTACCTATACGAGTTCAATTTTTATTTCAATTTTATTAATTTATGAAATTGGGATATTTATTGAGGATAGTGTTGCGAATGTTGATTCTGACTAAACTCATCTTCGGGTTTGTAATTCTTGAGATTTATGTAATTTTATTCATTTTATTTTAATTGATTTATTTTCGTGATTCAATATCTGTTCGTAATAATTCGGCACAAATTGAGAGGGTGAGCCGAGTGAATATAATCAATTTAGGCTAATGAGAGTTAGGTGAATTGATAGATAAGAATTGGATCAAACCGGTGTAATTATGTAACGAAAGATTGAGCATAAGTTCCCTGTTGGTTAATAGACAACTTTAAAACTAATTTAGGTTTTGGGTCAATTGTGAATCAAGAGATTACAATTCCATAATTTAAATTAGAGATTATTACTTAGGGATGAAGGATTATAACTCGAGAGAGAGTAATCTACCCTAGGACCGTTTAAACCTAGTAAATGAATAATCACATAATTGATTAGATTGTCATTAGTTTCGAATTAAAACCCCCTTTCTCTCAATTGATAGTTCCTAGGTTGATTTTGGATTGGGCTGTGTGATTTATTGTTGTTTATTATTTCTAAAATTTAATTCTCATAATTTATTGTTTGATTTATTTATTTTCTACATTAATTGTTTATTTTAAATTATTGTTACTTAACATCGCCTTAGATTTTAGGACTAGATTACCCTCCTCGTGGGATCGATACCTTAGGTACTACGCGAATGACCCGTGCACTTGCAGAAGGTTAATAAATATTAAAACTTAGCGTGTATAATCTTGCGAACAACTTTTTGGCGTCGTTACCAGAGAGGTAATTTAGTTCTATAGTTTAAGGCATTAGAGTAGTTTTTTATTTTTGTTTTCGTTTCTTTCGTTCATTTTAGGAAGCGTGCTCTTGCATGAATATAAAAGTCATGAGAGGTTCGAGTCTTACAGCTGAGACAATAGATTTAGACATCATGCGATTAGAATGAACCCTTAGAAAAGCTCAGTGAGAGGAAGAAGAGGAGACAAAAAAGTCAACAATAGCCGAGGAATTTCAGAGGAACATGGATTAGGAAGTGAACCATGGGCGACAACAACGGACCCTCGTGGACTTTATGAGGCCAAGGTTTAATCAAAGAAACCAAGGAGTGGCTAGACTGCCTGTTCAAGCAGTGTCGTTCAAAATTAAGACGGCCCTCCTTAACATGCTTCAACAGAACGTGCAATTTTACGAATTGGTTTATGAGGACCCGAACGCGCACATATTCAGTTTGCTTAAGATTGGGATACTTTCCGTTGTCACTAGATATTAGAGGATGCTGTTAGGATTAGGCTATTCCTTTTCACACTTAGAGATAAAGCGAAGGCTTGGTATCATTCACTTAGTCTTGCCAACATCACGACGTGGGAGCAGCTTGTGCGTGCCTTTTTGGACAAATACATCCCGTTGACAAAGACCATAAAGATAATAAAGGAAATAATCAATTTCCAACAAGCTGATGGGGAGTCAATTTATAAAGCATGGGAGAGATACAAGTACCTATAAAATAAGTGCCCACACAACAACTTACCGAAGGAGTTCCTTCTGCGGATGTTTTACAACGGAGTAAACCCACCTACTAGAGGCACGATTGATGCAGCATCAGGAGGATCTTTGATGCGGAAGGGGTTAATGAAGCAGAGGAGTTAATCAAGGAGATTGGCAGCAATAGCTACTTATGGACAAGCGAGAGAGGGAGGCAGCCTACGACATTTAGAAAGTAAAAGGGGATCA
Source organism: Erythroxylum baracoense (assembly GCA_025629805.1). Taxonomy (NCBI): domain Eukaryota; kingdom Viridiplantae; phylum Streptophyta; class Magnoliopsida; order Malpighiales; family Erythroxylaceae; genus Erythroxylum; species Erythroxylum baracoense. Next base: position 9,084,767 of record JAOTAY010000009.1, on the reverse strand, counting down.
TTGCGGTCGATCAAATGATGGTGATGCAAGTGAAAATCGATAATTTGACGCGATAACTAAGCAACATGAAGGCATCATCATCAACCTAGGTGAAGGTTGCACAAGGGAAGTGTGAGCTCTATGGTCAGACAGACCATGATACTGTGGACTATTACTTGATGAGAGAGGATAACCAGGAGCAAGTAAACTATATGGGAGCGCATTTTGGATGAGGAGGGGGAAATAATCCCTACTTCAACACTTACAACCCCAGGGTGGAAGAATCACCTAAACTGCTCCTGGTCAAATAACAATGGAGGATAGTTCAGGCCTCAGGGGCAATCGAGCTTTCAGCAAGATAAAACAAGTTCGATGGAGCCAAGGTTAGGCAGAATTTTGGATAATATCAGAGGTATGGAGGAAGCATATAGGAGGCTCGAGAGCAAATTCAAGAAAGTAACGAAGAACCATGCCTCATCTATACACAATCTAGAAGTGGAGAAATTATGAGAGATTGAGCAAAATAAGGTTGAGGATGTGACAAAACTAGTACAGACAAATATAAATTACATGAGTCCATCAAGAAAAAAGTTAAGGAGCAACCACTGAAAGACGAACCTAACATAGCTACGAAGAAAAGGGACCCAAAATACTTTTTCATCCCCTGTAGTATCAATAAGATCATTAGAGATAGAGCATTCGCGGATTTAGGCAAAAGCATAAATATAAAGCCTTACACCTTTAGTCTAAAATTGGGGTTAAGAGAGTTGGTGCCATCAAGTTTTTAGTTAAGAAGACCGATAGAACATCACATAGACCAATAGGAATTATACAAGATATGCCTGTAAAGGTCGGTAAATTTATCTTTCCCACAGACTTCTATATTTTGGACATCAGCGAAGATAGGGACACCCTGATAATTCTTGGACGACCGTTCTTGGCCATTGTTCGCTCAATTATTGATGTTGATGGGGGCGAATTAACTCTAAAGATAGGGAAGGAGAAATTGACATTCAAGATAACTACAATAGAGCATAGAGCTCCTTCACCTCTAGTGGATCTCAAAGAACCCAAATCTTGAGGCGAATGAGAGGACATAAAAGATCTTGGTAATGGCTTCAGGAAGAAGCGCTAGCGAAGGAGAAGGTGAGGAAAGGAAAATTGTAAGGACGGTGGTAACTATAGTATGGTAACTAAAGTTCAAACTTTGAGACTAATTAAGACGTTATCATCACACCATTCATTCCAACCACCATAAGCTTAAAGGAGCGTCGAGCTGCTGATGTTAAAAGAAGCATGGCATTAGAGGAAACCCATGGAAAGTAGTTCTTTATTAATTTTTGTTCGAATGTTTGAAATTTTTTTAGTTAGGTTCTTTTTTGTTGAATAAAATCAGAAAAGGAATCAGACTTCGAAAATTATGTGGAAGATGTTCAAGCGTGAAAAGAGAGGTGGAAAAAGGCCACAAAAGAATCAAGCAATGGAACTAAAAAGATTGAAATAGAACAAAAGAAGCAAATCAGGCAGTGGTGATACGCTGCAGGCCACGGTCGTGGCCTGGGACTATGTAGTAAAAGAGAGGACGAAAAATTTTTAAAGAATTTTTTACCTTTTTACCCTTTTTTTACCACCTATATATTCAGTTCTAACTTCATTTTCACTTTCACATTCTCTTTCATGTTCACTTTATCTCTCTAGAATTCAAGCATCCAAACATTCTCAGCTCTCACTAAAAATTTTAACTTTCTAGAATTACCCAAATTCTACCTAAATATGTCACGCATTAAACAGTCAGCCTGACAGGAACCATACAGATGACAGTAAGTTGAGGGCAGGGGAGAAGAAACCGAACAACAAATTTTGGGGTACCCTTCCCGATCTACACTGAGGAGGAAGGTACTCGTTTTTGATCCCTTCATGCTAGACAAATTATAGTACCTAAGTGCTTCGATTTTGACACCCTTGATAGGCTAGAATTGCATGAGCGAGTAGAAAACCTAGCTGAGAGGATCTAGTGGGCTCAATTCAATCGATTTCAATTCCCTGTTTAAGAGGAGCTTATACTAGAAATTCACTTCCCGGACATACGACCCTAAGAATCCAATAGAATTGTAGTTTAGGATGGGAGGATGCGTATATGAATTAAATGTTGAAATCATATACAAAATGTTTAGATTCCCAGAATCCTCCATCATCGACCATCATGAACACTTTCATCCTTCCCAATACTGGAATGAGCTTACTGGAATTAAGCAATTTCATGCAAGGAATGCTCACAACAACATTATACGGTCCCATGAACACTTGTTGCTACACAAATTTATGTGTTAACTGGTTTTCGATAAAACTGAAATGAACAAGTGTTCCACCAAGGAACTTTTTATGTTGTGATGCATGGACCATAGTATTCCAGTCTGCACATCCACACATATGCTTAATGCCATTGTTGTAACTCTGTGAAAGAGGAGCAACAATCTAGGAATGGGGTATATAATGTCTGCCATTGTAGAACATTTGACGTTGAACAGAGGGGTTTAACGGTCCATTCCCCTGACTTCCTACATCATCACCCCTTACAGAGGCTGAAATCCTACAACATAACATGGAATTGAGGGAAATCAGCGACAAGACATATGTCCAGATCAGGGCAAGTCAAGCGAGTTTGAGCTAAGTGCCACCTCGGTAGGAAGAAGCATTAAGCGAAGAATTCGAGGAAGAAGAGGAAGAAGAATAAGGTTGGAAGAAGGTTTTAGATGCAATCACCTAAACTAACAAGACACTGGCAGAGATGGCGTGAACACAATGACACCAGAGCTGGGATATCCAGCAGATCCATCAGTATTTCGAATCCAAGTGCGTTCAATTGCCGTCTCTAACACCTTCACCACCTCCATCTCCTTAGGATTTATACCTAACCTAAATTTTCTTTTCCAAATTAGCCTTCATTTCTATTTTGTTTTAAAGTTTATTTCATTTGTTTTCTATCACTTTAATTTCAGTTTTGTCTTTACTTATCATATGTGATGTGTGTTTCCTTCTCACATTGAGGACAATGTGTTGTTCAAGTGTAGGGAGGGATTCTGTGTATTTGCTCTTGAATATGATTTTCCATACCATATTATAGTTATTAAGTTGCATTGTACGAATCGTTTGAATGTGTCAATGGCTTAGATGAGTGAAATTAGTTTAATTTTAAACATAGTCTATTAGGTTGTGAATGATCATTTGCTCGCAAAATTAGCAAACTAGGGTTTTTGGATAAATATATAGATTAATTAGGAGTTTGTGTCAATTTAGCACTGTCCAGGTTGTCACATTCATTCATAATTTGAAGTCCTTTAACTTAAGTAGCTTAATTGATATTTTTTATGAAAGAAAATAGCTAAAAACAACAAGGTAGGCATAAAAAATAAATTAAAAATATTGTATGTTTTGTTACTAAATTACTCTTCTGCTAACTTTCGGGTTATGAATGGAGCTAGTAGCTAGCTGAAAATGTGATAATAGTTGAGTAATTGAATCTACACTCATCACAAATATGTGCCTTCGCGTCAAAAGGCTATAATGACATTTTAACTAAACTGTTAATAAATGACTTAGTCAAGTAACCGGATTGACATTCATCACTAATGTTTACCTCTGAGTAAAAGACTTAGTTCGTGGTTTAAAAAAAAGACGTTATTAATAAAAACCCATAGGAATCGTAATAAGCTTGAATTTCCATGAAATTATACTTAAGAATAGTTACAAAGTCTGAAGGACCATGAATTATTAATGTGTGTGTACAATTGACAAGGGTAATTGAATTAGCACTTAGATCTTGATTAACTTGTATGTTTAGTTCAAAGCCTTTAGACATAGTAACTGGATTGACATTCATCACCAATGTTTACCTTTGAGTAAAAGACTAAGTTCATGGTTTAAAAGAAAGACGTTCTTAATAAAAACCTATAGGACTTGTAATAAGCTTGAATTTTCATGAAATTGTACTTAGGAATAGTTACAAAGTCTGAAGGACCATGAATTATTAATGTGTGTGTACAATTGACAAGGGTAATTGAATTAGCACTT
>JAOTAY010000009.1:9061790-9074569 GCA_025629805.1 Erythroxylum baracoense | reverse complement strand
TAACTGCATGAGCATGAGATGTGGTAATTTACCACACCTGGACCCGTTTCTCTGGTCCGACCCGTTCTCTGGAAACGAGATGTTACAAATGTGGTAGCAGATGCATTGAGTAAGAAGTCAAATAGCAGTGTAGCTCAGATTCAGTTATCGAGGTTACCGAGTTTGGTTCAATTGAGAGCTTTGAATGTATAATTAAATCTAGAGAAAAATGAAGCATTGATTTCTACACTGAGATTGAGGCCAATGTAGCATGACAGAATTAGAAAGGTACATAATAAAGACCCTAAAATGGTAAAGTTTATAGAGAAGTTGAAAATGAATCCACATTCTTAGTTTGAATTGAGGGATGAAACATTGTGGTTGAAACAGAGGTTGTGTGTGCCTAACATTGATAATCTGAGGAGAGAAATTCTAGAGAAGGCGCATATAACAACTTATTCTATGCATCCTGATACTACAAAGATGTATAATACACTAAAGCAATACTTTTGATGGTCAGGAATGAAGAAGCAAGTAGCTGACTATGTAGTTAAGTTCTTAACTTGTCAGTAAATTAAGGCTGAATATCAAGCTCTAGTTGAGAAGCTTCATTCGTTACCTATTCCGGAGTGAAAATGAGAATGAATTACTATAGATTTCATAATGGGATTGCCAAAGTCTCCTATGAAATACGAAGTCATATAGGTTGTGGTAGACCGATTGACTAAGTCGATCCATTTCTTATCAGTGAGAGAGACTAGCTCACTAGACCAGTTGACTCAAAGATATTTAGATGAGGTGGTTAGATTGTATGAGATTCCAATGTGTTATAGTATTAGTCAGGGATTTCAGATTTACTTCGAAAGTTTGGAAGAGTCTACAATTAGCTATGAGTATAAAGTTAAACTTCAGTACTGCATTTCATCCTCAAATAGATGGACAGAGTGAGAGGATAATTAAAATTGTTGAGGATATGCTTAGAACATGTTCATTAGAGTTTCAAGGAGCATTTGCTTATAACAACCACAATTTCAGTAGTATCAGAATGGCACCTTATGAGGCATTGTATAGTAGAAAATGTCGATCACCTCTGTATTAGGACAAAGAAAGTTTGAGAATGGTAGAAGGCCTGGAGTTAATACAAGATATTGTAGATAAGATAAAACTGATCCAAAGTAGAATAAAAGCAGCTCAAGATAAACATACCAGTTATGTGAATCAGTACTGAAGGGATATGAAATACAGTGTAGGGGATAAAATGTTTCTGAGAGTTTCACCTTAGCGAGGAGTGTTGAGATTCAGTAGAAAGGACAAGTTGAAGCCTAACTATATTGGTCCTTATGAAATCATTAAGAGGATAGAATCATTGGCGCATAAATTAACCTTACCGAACTAAATCCCATTCAGCTACGTCTTAAAAAAAGTATCTTTGGGCTAACGTATTATTCTACTCGTGTGCATATCCTTCCATGAAATTGATGGAGAAACTGGAAAATATAAAAGTCACAGTCGGCAACTTGAATCAACCTTAATCATAGTTTTGCGAGAATCAGCAATTAACATAACCAGTCAAGCATTTATAAGAACACGTTTCTGGGGCTAAGCGCACCACACAATTGGAGCTATCAAATGAAGTTCAATTCTCATTCACGAGTCATCAGTGAGATCTCCCCATCTTACATTGTGCTTTGCAGCAAGATAATGTGCTCCAACTGGGCCTCTGCTACCGTAGGGATAGAGCTCTGGTACAATCTTCCTCTCTTCAAGTTCTTCTAACAATGGTGTGAATAATGCCCAGGCAGCATCAAGCTCATCGCTCCTGATGAATAATCTTCGCTCTCCTTCTATTGCATCTAAAAGTAGCCTCTCATAGGCATCCGGTATTTCTCTCGGATATCTTCACATCAAAGTGCAGCAAAATTAATCAAAAAGGGATTTTATATCTGCTCTGTAACTTAATAGTCACTCCGGATTTCAATATCCAGCTTCTGCAGTAAATGTGATCTAAAAAGATACATTTCACCGGCCATTCAAAAGTCTAGCTATGATTCACTGCCAAGAAATCAGAAGAACAAAATGATCTAACAATGTCTGTCCCTCACCAGTGGCTATCTCCTTGTGAGTGAAGATGTCAAACTAGGTTTCTTTTTTCGAGACTCCAAGACAATATGATGAATGTGATCCACCGGGTTGGAATGAAAATCTTGGATCATAATAATTATAAACTACCACTTTATGTTAGCCCATGCAACTGAATTGTTAATACTAGCTCTATAAAAGAAATGACTGCATTATTATCATACCTTGCTCGATAAAGTAAATTAAGCTCACTGCGATCTAGTCTCATTCCAAGACCAGGAACTTTGTTGTTGATCTTCAGATATATAGCTTCATCGGGTTGTACACGAAGTACAAGCTCATTTGTAGCCTTGTCCAAATCAGTTCCAAAATTCTTCCTGTATAAGTTGCCAGGGACATGTCTGAACTGCACCCTGATCTCTGCTCTGAATTTTCACACAAATACTTTCAGGTCATAGAATTAATTGCCCCCACAATTTGCAAAGTAAGAAGGAAAATGCAGACTGCAGATAGAGGGAGCGTCCTCCAGGAAAAGTAGAAATTATACTTACCGCCTAGTATGAAGAGCTTTGCCTGCTTTCATCAGAAAAGGCACCCCGTCCCATCTGGGATTATTAATAAAAAGTGCTGCTGCAGCAAATGTTGGCGTAAGACTATCCTTTGGAACTGTTTGATCATCTGTATAACCAGGGAATGATTTACCACCCTTGCTGTGGCCCTTGTATTGGCCAACAATTACATTTTCAAGTTCCAGTTGTTTCATTGACCTTAGAACCTTTACCTGGATCAAGGACATTCTATTCTATGAGATCATTTGTCAACAAACCATGAAGATTGGTCGGAAAAGGATACCTTCTCATTCCTGATGTCTTCAGCACCCAAGCTAACAGGTGTCTCCATTGCAAAAAGTGCCAGTATTTGCAGCAGATGATTCTGCATTATGTCTCTTATAATGCCATAGTTGTCAAAATATCTGAACATATAAGCAAATTCGGTTTATCAGTTGTGTCATTGAGAAAATAATAATTTCTTCTGAACTTAGCATCATGAGATAATATATGTATCTCACCCTCCACGGCCTTCCGTTCCAAAATCTTCAGAAAATATCAGCTGCACACTGCGAATGTAATTTCTTGACCACAGGGGCCCAAAAACAAGATTGGAGAAACGAAGCACTGACAGATTCTCAACTAGCTCCTTGCCTAAGTAATGATCAATCCTAAATGAAATCTCACACAATCAGACTTTCTCCTAAATTTTGATCCTATTTCTTATCAAATAGCAATAAAACAGAAAGGACCTGAATATTTGATCTTCAGCTAGATAGTGCTTTAAACATCTGGTTAACTGACGAGATGACTCCAAGTCACGACCAAACGGCTTTTCAACAATGACCCTAGTCCACCCTTTCGTTGAAGATGCTCTAAGGCTTGCACATCTCACCACATCAACGAAAATATTTGGAGGGATTGACAAGTAAAACAGCCTGTTTGACAGCTTTCCAACCTGAAAATTAAAACCACAAGTCTATGGCTGATCAATATTGAACACTATCATCTAGCTATTGCATTTATTTTTCTTGTTGCCAGTCATTTATAGAACTAACTTTAGGCTAGGGTACAGTATAAAAGATCTTTTAGAAGTGCAATAACCGCATGGGGGAAAAGTAGACAGAGAGAAGGTGAAACATATACATCCCTTACTCCTGCAATAGTAGCTAACAAACCATTGGCCACCACAATTTTCCTATTATTAGGGCATCGAGTATATGTATAAAATAAATGTGAGGAGTGAGACATATGGTCTATGACATCAAATTCAATTATCCAAGTATTGTCATAATACATGTTCATGCAAAAAATAAATAAATGTGTACTTGACACAGCCAAAGAACTAGTTCTATAGGACTACCCAAGACATCTCAATAAACTTTTCAATTTCTCAATCTACTAACTATTAAGAACTCTTTTATCTGAACCTTCATTTATTTTGGGAATGATAATTTTGAATGCAGGCATATTAGGCACAAGAAGAAAACAGATGAATGAAATCCCAAAAAAACCGCAGCGATGAAGACCACTCAAAGAAGAATTTCAAGATAACAAACTCTAGGACTCTAATACCATGACACGAAAGAAAAGGAAAGTGATTTAGACTTACGTAGTTATATATGACTGCTAGGATTTATCTTCCTCTTTTGTTTCTTATGATTATTTATCTTCCTCTTCAGGTTCTTTTCTTCTTTCACTTGACTCCACTGTCTCTCCCGAAAATATGTACACACTACTTAATACTCCCCGTCAAGTTAGAGCATGGATATCTAGAATGCCCAACTTGCAAAGTAGATACACGAATTGCTGCTTGCCTAATGCTTTGGTAAATATATCAATTAATTCATTATACTTCCGAACATGCTCCATAACAATGTTACTTGCTTGAATCTGATCTCACACAAAATGGCAATCAAACTCTACATGTTTAGTACATTCATGAAAGATTGGGTGAGAGACGATATATAGTGCAACCTTGTTATCACAATATAAACAAATAGGTTGCGAATGCTCCACATGTAAAGGTCATAATAATGCCTTAGCCAAGTAAGCTCACAAGTGGTAGTACCCATGGAGCGATATTCTACTTCAGCTGACGACTAGGCCACAACCTTCTATTTCTTCGTTTTCCAAGAGCTGGGCGAATGACCCAACATCATATAGTAACCTATCAAAGAACGACTTAATGGACAACTTGGCCAATCTGAATCACAGTACGCATATAATTGAAAATCACTGTATGCCTACAAAAGAATGCCCTGTCATGAGTTGCCTTTCAAAAAGCAAACAACACGCAACGCAACGTCCCAATGTTCCTCACGAGGCTCCTGTATGAATTGTACTAGTATATGCACACAATAGCTCAGTTCAAGATGAGCGATAATAAGATAAATCAAACGACCCACCAAATGTCGATATTGATCAAGATTTTTAAGCAAGAACCCATTAACAAGTGCCAATTTATGATTCTACTCAGTAGGAAACCCAACAGGTTTTGCTCCTAAGAAACTTGTTTCAGCGACATTATCAAGTTCATACTTTCTTTGTCCAAGAAGGCTTTGTGAAGAATTTTGTCCCACTCATTATTCACATTAACTAATACGTACACAGTTACGAATTTTCAACTTGCCAAATAAAGTTACAAAACAATATCTCCTAAAGATACTATCTACTAATATTTGCATATTCCTAAAATATGTTCACACTGCTTAACAGGATGATATCGTCATTACTGGAATTGACTCTACGGGCATCTTATCATTAAAATCCTTTCTTCACATCAGTTTCACACAAAAGATCTAGGATGTCTAAAATATTTCCTAGGAGTAGAAGTATAATAAGAAAGAAAAGTATTTTCCCGTCCCAAAGGAAATTTGTACTTGATTTATTAACTCAGACGAAAAATGTGAGAGCTAAGCCATTCAGCAGTACCCAAATGCCCCCTAATTTAAAACTCACTAAGGACGAAGACTTGCTTGAAGACCTTGAAAAATATAGAAGATTGGTTGGAAAATTGAACTATCCTACATAACTTGCCTTGATATTGCATATTCTATCAATGTTGTAAGTCAACTCATGTCTTCTCTAACTATTCATCATTGGGTAGCCTTAGAACAAATCCTATGTTACCTAAAGGGAGCTCCTGGATGAGGGATACTGTATGAAAATTATGGACATACTCACATTTAATGTTGTTCAAATGTTAATTAGGTAGGTTCTATGATTGATCAGAACTCTACGATTAGCTATTGTGTCTTTATTGGAGGAAATTTGGTCTCACGAAAAGTGAGAAGTAAAATATTGTATCTAGATTCAGTGCAGAATCTGAAATTGGTATATGCAAAGTGCAAGATACTTTGAATATACAAACTATTATCTGAAATTGGTTTTAAAGCCTCAATACCAACAAATTATAGTGTGATAATCACATTGCTCTACATATTGCTTCTAATTAAGTGCTTCACAAAAGAATTAAACATATTGAAATTGACTACCACTCCATTCATGAAAAAGTATAGCACAAACTTGATTTCTAGAAGATATGTCAAAATTGGAGAACAACTCAGAGACATTTTCACAAAAGCCCTGAATGGTACTTGAGGCAATTATATTTGTAATAAGTTGGACATGATTCATATCTATGCTCCAACTTAAGGGGGAGTGTTATAGATTAGGAATTATGAACTGATTACAAGGATTATAATCTCTAGATTATAGGGATTACATTCCCTAATTAGTCTTGCTATATATATATATATATATATATATTTATCTTTATATATATATACATTTATAATCAAGAGCTATATAAATTTGTATATCCCTAACTCTATACATTTACAATATATACAAGTGACTGAGTAAATTGACCCACTAGTTGGCATATAACAACCACATTAATTTAAAAAACAGAAAATTATGAACTAGATTCAAAGAATTGTACAACTAAAGATTGACTAGTAGTATATTACAGCTGGAAGATATGATCAACTACTTGTAACTGCAAAATCTTCCACTATAGTTGCATGCCAAAGTGGTTCCGCTATGGGATTGTATCCAATGCCTGCTATCTTGAGATCCAGTTAAAAATTTCATTAACTTTCTGAAACAAAATCTTAATATTTTTAAAGTATTAACCAAATAAGTAGTTGAGGCATCAATGTCTCTTTCCAAATAGAAACTGTCACTCAAATGTTGGCATCTTTACATGGAATATCTTCTATTACCATTTTGTTACTTTACCCTTTTTTAAAGCAAGCTCAATTCAATGTGGACAAATAGGCATTTTCATTGTTAATTCAAGCGAGCTACATGAAAAGTATTCAAACGTTACCATGCCATCAGATATCTGGAATTACGATATTTAAGCATGTGAAAAGCGCCATTTGACCAACTAGTCTTTGAGAAAAACTAAAAATTGGACTAGAATGCATCGGTAACATTTGATACACAACAGTTTCACGGTGAGATGATAAGGCAAATAGCCTATATAACTGCAGGATTTTAGGAGCAAGCAGCATTATCAAGAACGTTACCTCTTTTTCGTTTAGCTTGTCGTTCAATTTCAAGAAATCTTCTTCTGAGTTATACTGACCCGCATGGTAATAGCATCTTTTCAGAAACTGATCCATTTTGTCTGCACAATTTTCCCTACAAGTCAAGCAACATGTCAACAACTATACTTGAGATGAAGTTCAATTAAAAGAAAAAAAATGGTTGTGAATGATTTAAAATGTTGGAGAAACCTCTGGTCTATTCTGCACGTTAATGTCTTGCTAATAATATTTCTCAGTTGCTCATCAGTCATCTTAGTTCGAGCATAACCAAATACTCTGAAGTCCTACAGTAGGAAAAGTAAATAAAGGGCGCAGAGACTATGGTCAGTGGCCAACCATTTATCATATTCAAGAACTAATCCAAAACGATTTAATCTAACAGCATACTTTTGGAACTTAATAAAACAAATTATATTAGAACCTCAGGTAGGAAGTCTTCATAGTAAAGAGCAAAAAGTGCGGGAAATATCTTCTTCTTGGCCAGATCCCCTGAAGCTCCAACAACAGTAATGCTGAGAGTAGATTCCAATTTCTCAGCTTCTGACACAAGAACCGACGAGCCCTCCCTGTCTTGAGGCTTAACATGTTCCCTGGCAAGAGGACTTCCATCCAGACCTATTTTAAAATCTCATCCAATTACTTGAATTCATTGCCAAGAAACAGGACGAGGACAAACAATATATGCAAGTTCAATTTAGTAAAAAGGCATGACCATAAACTATATCTAGCGACTACCCATTTAGCAGACATCGCTGCGTTAAAATAAGAAGCAATTAACTCCGGACTTTAAAGAGTACGAAGTAACTTTCTCAAACGTGAATTCAATACTTCTTTTGTTTTTTTAATCCTAGGGAAGATATCATCTGGCTTCTTATACGAGCCGTCTTGAAATAAGCAATCCAAAGGCTAAAAAACAAGCCTTGAAAGTATAAACTCTTTTCTTTATATACTATCCAGGAACTTTGGACAGTAAAAGATGGAACACCATCATAAAACTTAAAATTGGATAATGTAAAGATGCAAAATGGAAAAAAATAATAATTATGGATGAAGGATCAAGAACAGACCATCCTGCAAAGAGACAGCATTTAGAGGATGGCCATTTGTGGATTTTAGCTGGAACTGCTTCCTGGTTCGGATTCTAGGATGATCCTGAGTTACCCGTGTGAAAGAACCTATCTTTCTTGGCAAAACAACGAATCTTCCGACTGCTTTTATCTCATGAGAAGATGAGAGTTTAGTTGATGAATATGGACTCAAATGTGTTGCCATTCACCTTGATCAGGCGAAAAATGAGACCTTGGATTAAGCAAAAATGGCAAATGAATCTTCAGGAGATCATTTCATCATCTGTAATTTTTCTTCTTTTGGTTCCATCTTTGGAGCATTTGATGCAAATTGACTTCAATACATCCATTGCTTGAAAGGAAACAATGTGTTCTTTTGGGCAACTGGAAAGGCCAATAAGTGAAGCAAATCTAGTACGTGAGGTCGATAATTTTTCGCGAATACAAATATGTTCTTTTAAATGGTCGAAATAAGGTTGGATTTCTTTTTCAAATACAACAAAAGGTTGCAAATGTGATTTGAAACTTTTCAACTTTATCCGAAGCTCCTTATCAACATAGATGAACTCACCTGCTCTGTTCTGACAAAGATTTTTTCTCTCCTTTTGGTGAGTTTATTAAGCTTAATGACTATTAATGCTTACTTCCAGTTGCAACCAAGAAGTTCTTGACAAAAGCTTTAGCAAAGAGCAGACTGCATGTAGCCACTGATATACCAAATGATTTCAGGAGGTATGAAATCAAGTTCTAGAAGAACAAATAATCATGTTAAGATTTGAATCAAGTTATCGAAAAAGAAAGAAAATCAATTTAATTATTTTATTTTTACAAAGAACTAAAATGTTTTTAAAGCCCACGATAATCAGCTCAACCACTTAGCCTTTCATTATAAATCATAGTGCATACGTAATTTTGAAATACAATAAAAACAATAATAAAATAATAAGAAATTTACCGATTGTCTTTATGATTTAGTAGCATAAAAACACGACTATGTTGATTCACCCTCTCAGTGATGAGTAAACTCCAAAAGTTCTGATGTAAGAGCTTTTCCTTTAACACGTGTTAAGCTTATGCCTGCTTGAAGTTTTATTACAATAAGGCAAACAAATGCAATAGGGTGGGGGTTGAATTATGTGTTAAAAATATTAAGGTAATTTCAAATCGATCATGCTTGAACAAAATAAATTTATAAATAGAAGGGTTCTATAAACTTTTGAAATGATCTTGATAAAGTTGAAAAAGAGAGGAGTTTGCTAGTTTAAAAGGAGCCTGTTAATACTTAAATAGAAAAGAGCTAACTAATTGAAAGGAGCATACTAACGCTCAAAACGATAAGAGCCTGCTAGCACTCAAAACGATAGGAGCCTACTAGCAAGGACCCTATTATTCGATAGGAGCTTGCTGGCTTTTAAAAGAAACCTCTTACGATATAAAAATAGAAAGAGCCTATTGTAAAATTGAAGAAACCTCTTGAAAATACAAACTTATAATACGAAAATTTAAAAGTAAGGAAGACAGAGAAGATGACACAATAGATTTATACTGATTCGGCTTATAACGAAGTCTACGTCCAGTCTCCAAGCATCCAACTTAAGTATTTCACGATAAAAGCTAAGTAATAATTTGACGAGCCTTTTAAAACTCACAGGTATATATTTCTCAAAGTTCTTCAACCTTCCACGGTATTAGTATTTTGCTGGCCTTTACAAGCTCTCAACAAGAAATGTATAAAAGATTTAACAGTCTCAACAACGTGTAGGTCAATACTGTAGATATACTCGATGTATTTTTTGAAATTAAGGGATGCTCTTCATCATCTGAATCGGCTACTGTTGTTGAAGGTAGTGTTTCATCAAACACTACGTGTATTAATTCTTCTATCTTCTTTGTTCTTTTGTTGTAAACTCTAAATTCTTTACTAGTGGTAATGTAACCCAGAAAGATAGTTTCATTTGATCACGCATCGAACTTTCTAATGTTTTCTTTCCCATTATTTAGAACGAAGCATTTGCAACCAAATGCTCAAAAGTAAGGATCATTTGGTTTTTTTTCTTTCCACAGCTCATAGGGGCTTTTTTTCAAAATAGGTCTTATACGTTGAGTTTGGTTGATGTCTCCGTGGGTGGAGACAAATAACAAAATATAAAAATCCTATGTCCAGCAATGTTTGGTTACTGACGCTGTCCATTTTTGTTCCGTCTCCAGTTCATAAAAGCACAAATTTTTTGTTCCTTCCAAAACTATGGCACAACTTTCTTATGTCTGTCACAGAAATGAAATACACAGGCTATTGAACAAAAATACCCCCATATTATTACTATAAATAGCAAAAAAAGGCATTCTTAATAAAATATAAGGCTTTAGTGTATCTTTAACCTATTATGTAATTAATTCCACGAATGCTTAGATGTTTTATTAAATTATTATGTACTAGAATTTCTAACTTGTAGGATTTTTTTTATTCAGTAACTCATTTCATTAAATTTTTAGGTTTCTCATTTCATTAAATATTTAAGTTCTTCATTTTATTTTATCGTAATTAAAAAATACAAATACATTATAAAAAATATTGATACAATTGTAAAAAATATTTACATAATTCATTTTATTGTTAACTTATACGAATTTTTTGCTATTCAATAGCTCATTTCATTAAATTTTTAAGTTCCTCATTTTTTTAATTCCTTATTTATAGATACAATTAAAAAAATACTAAGACAAATCATTCGTTCTAAAATAATCAATGAATTACATATTTTCAATTATATTATACTGCAGGGGTACTTTGGTCATTGATACTGTTTTCTATGTTCTGTCAACTGCAACCAAACACATTTCAATTCTCGAGATACAGTTTTATCTGTTTTGTCCATTACAACTAAACACCTCTCTGTCTCCAATTTTTGTTCTATTCTGTCTCCAAGTTTTTGTTTCGTTCCGTCTCAGTATATAGATCATAGTAACCATATGCACCTTTTAAGTACGTAACAAGCAGCCGACACAACTTTTGTCCAATAACCATGAGGTAGACAACTTTTGCATAGCATTGTTCTGGCCATATCAACAAGAGTCTTGTTCTTTCTTTCAACAACTACATTCTGCTAAGGAGTCTTTGAGTGTGAAAAATTGTGAGTTATACCATTTTTGTCACAGAACTCTTCAAATTTTTTGATGTCAAATTCTTCTCCATGATTGGTCAGAAGAGATGTTATGCAGTATCTTTTTTTAGTCTAAATTTTTCTGCAAAACTTCTCAAAGACTTCAAAAGTATCA
Source organism: Erythroxylum baracoense (assembly GCA_025629805.1). Taxonomy (NCBI): domain Eukaryota; kingdom Viridiplantae; phylum Streptophyta; class Magnoliopsida; order Malpighiales; family Erythroxylaceae; genus Erythroxylum; species Erythroxylum baracoense. The sequence goes on along the minus strand of JAOTAY010000009.1, from coordinate 9,063,061 downwards.
TCCTTTTTTAATAAAAATAAACTTTTGTAAATCTAGAATAATCATATATTATAACAAAGCTATAATATTTAACACTAAAGCTTTGAGTCCTAGTAGGACCAAATAAATCCATGTGCGCAAGTTCAAGCGGTTGGTTAGTAGACATAATATTTTTAGGAGGGAAGCTGCTTATGATTTATTTTCCTTTTAAACAAGCTTCGCAAAGCTGATTATTCTCAAACTTCAGATCTGTTAGTCCTCTTACTAGCTCGTTTTTGGAAAATTTTGATAAGATGCTCATGCTAGCATGTTCAAATCTTCTATGCCAAATAAATTAATCCTTTTCCATAGAAAAATATTTGACATTTTTTGAAGACATATCTTCAGGTTGAGCACCATATATGTTGTGATTTCTAGGACTAATAAACACAATATTGTCGTTAAGATTATCAATAATTTCACAATGAGATGCATAGAAAGTAACTCTATAACCTTTATCACATAATTGACTTATGCTTAGCAAGTTATGTTTCAATCCATCAACTTAAAGAACATTATCAATAGAGGCAGAGATAGAGTCACCAATTTTAACAATTCTGATGACTTTGCCATGTTTTTGTTAGCAAAGACAACACTACCTCCATCTTTTCTTTCAATGTAGTTGAAATGTGATATTTCACCTTTCATATGTCTCAAACCACCACTATCAACTATCTATTGATTTTCTCTTATCTGCTGACTTCTTCTAACTTTTCTTCTTCAAAGTTTTCAAAATCTTTATCTGACAAGACTACAATCATCGCTTGCTTCCTGAGTTTTCTGTTTTCTGTTCTTTTTTTTTGTCCTTTTGAAGAAGGGGACATTCTCATCTTGCATGTATAGGCTTCTTGCAATGATAGTATATGATTTGAATGTTTTGTGTATTGCTATTGCTGCTGCTGCCTTTTAAGCCTATCGTTTTCGATTTTTCTGTTTCCTTCTCTTTTCTTCATCAGCTTCTTTTTATAGAAGCGAGCATATTTCCTAACCATGAAATTGAATTCATCATCTCCATCTATTTGCAACCTAGTGTCGCATTCATCATCAATTGATTCATCAATTGCTTTTAGTGTCATTTCTCTTTTGTATAGGATCATTGATCTTATCTAAGGTTGACTTTATGGATAATCAAGTTTCCTCTTCGCCAGTCGAGTGAGAAGGTGTTGGGCCTTGAAATTTTTTTATTTTTAGTAAACATGATTTGAATGAATTTTGGTATTGTTAGATAAATTATTTTGATTAAGGTTAACTAT
>JAOTAY010000009.1:9012299-9044140 GCA_025629805.1 Erythroxylum baracoense | reverse complement strand
GGTCAGCTGGGATTTCTGGATTTTTGGGATGACCTAGCTAGGTTTTGATGTATTTCTTCCTCTTTCATATAGCAACTATATTAGGGTTCTTGTATGTATGTACAGATATGTACAGATTGTACAGTTTGATGATATATAAACTTTTGAGTTTGAGCAATGAAAAGAGGAAGAGTTTGGTTTTTTAAAAATCTTGTGGATTACAATTAATGCATTATTATTTAAATTGATATGAAGCCATGTGGAGTACTGTAGTGATCGCACATAGAGCTCCCTTATCATAGGATATGTATCGGAATAACCTACGGGCGTCCCGGTGTATACCCTGCGGTAAGGGGACGCTACATTCCCACTCTCCTTATGGTAGCTTATATGCGAGTCAATTTCCTACCCTATAGGAGGCTAGGTCTATTAATACAAATAGTAACTTAAATGATATGAGCAAATCATGGAGTAATGTAGTAGCTTCTGATACCCAAGGGAGATGCCTAGGCATTTCTAATCAACTATAATCTAAGGCATTATTAGTCTCTTTGGAGATATTACAGGAAGGCACAAAAAATTGGGGAAACATTATAGTGGGTTACTTTCTAAACAAATGGCTTGTATTCCCTCAGGTTCAAAATTGGAGGCACAATAGATGGTGAAGCAAAGGGCTGAATAAGGTCTTGCTCACTAAAGAAGATTCCTTTCTCTTCACATTCATAGATAGTGATAACCTGAACAAGGTAATGGAAGTTGGAACTTGATACATTGGGGTCAACCAATTTTTATCAAAAAATAGTCCCTTGGAAAGAAATTAGACAAATCTAGAATAGAAACTATCCCATTGTGGATTAACTTCCACAAAATTCCATTATAGTATTGGACTCTAGATGGATTAAACTTCCTTGCAAGCTCTGTGGTAAAGCTAATTGCTTTTTATTCAGCTATAACCAAGCTTGAGAAAATCTATTTTGCTAGAAATTTTTTGGATGTGAAATCCAAAGAGGAATTACTTGAGGTGTTGCCTGTAATGAAATTAGATTTGGATGGTGAATTAACTAAATATCCTTCATATAATTGGAAACCAAAATCGAGAAAGAAAAATGGAAACCAATAGGGAAAAAGTTTCTTCTAGGAGCTACTTTGAAGTTTAGGGATTGAAGAGGACTTAGCTCTACCTATAGAAGAGGAAAATTCAGGAAATGATCAAACTAATATTTGTCTAAAGAGGTTCAGATTGCTAAACAAAACAATTTCTCAACATCTAACGGAAAGCAAAATGTAACAAGTGAGGATGAAGGGTTTGAATCAACCCCCGGTTACAATGTTAATAAGGAGAAGACTCTTAATCTTAAAAACAATGGAAACTTAGATATGGAGCAGAATGAGCAGTTGTCTCCAACTACTATTAGGAAATTTGAGAGGAAGAGAAGAAAACCTATAGGGTAGCTAGTGGTTCCCCTCTTTTAATCAATGCTTTTTTGGAATATAAGGGGTATGAATGAACCCCATAAAAGTTAGGTGAGGATTTTGGTTCCAATAATAAACACCATTATAATGGCAAAATTGTTTATGCTTTTAGAAGTGAGAAAGTAAAATTTGCAGTTCAAAGCATTTCATATTAGTTTGCTCATCTTAGTTTCAAGCTAGAAAATTCATACCATACCTTTGACATCTCCATTATGTATGCTTCCAACTTTGAGTTTCAAAGAATTAAATTATGGGAAGATCTCTCAAGCATTAGAAACTTATTATTAGGCACTTGGATTATACAAGGTGGTTTTAATTATGGCTTACTCCCCTCAGAATCCCAGGGAGATAGATTAAACCATTCCAGCTTAGGTAAGGAGTTAGATAGAGTATTTACTAAATTAGATGTCACTAATTTAAAGTTTGCTAGGAATCTTTTCACTTAGAGCAATAAGCAGATATGCAGAGCCTTAATCAGGAAGACACTTGATGGAATTTTAACTAATCGAAGATGGATGAAGTATTTTCCTAATTCTAATGTTCTTATTGGCCCTCCTTTATGCTCAAACCACTCTTATTTGGAAATCTAGAATTTTTTCCCTTGAGGAACATTAATGACCATTCAGGTTTTTCAGTTTTCTCTCTAACAAGGAGGGATTTATGGAGATGGTTAAAGAAGTTTGGGATAGTGATATCACTTGTTGTAAGAACCAGATTAAAGTAATTCCATAAATCTGGAGGCCCTCTTACTATACAAAGGTTACAAAAGGCCAAAGAAGAGTTAAGGAAAGCATAGGATGCTAGCTACCTTTCTTCCTACTATCAAGCATTAAAAACTAAAGAGATTAGGAAACTTGAGAACTATAATAGGGCCTTTCTGGATCATAATTCCTCGCTTTTACAAAAGGTAAGAACTAATTGGCCAAAAGAAGGTGATTCAAATACTAAGGTCTTTCACCATTCTGTCTTAATAAAAATAAATTCTAATAATATTGATTGCCTGCATGATAGTAAAGACCAAATGGTAAGTAAAACAATCCTTGATTGAAAATACAGTGATAAAATTCTACACTAACCTTTTAGCTTCACAACTTTAGTCAACTTTTCTTAGAGGACCTAGTAGAGTTAATCAACCCTCCCACATTTTATAGGAACATCGAATTACTTCAGTAGCCAAATTTTAGCCAGGAAATCAAGGGAGTTATGTTTTCTTTAAACCCAAGAAAACTCCAGGCCCTAATAGGTGCAATGCACACTTGTTTCAAAGCACATGGAACATTACTGGCAACTTACTAGTTAAAGTTATATAGGAATTCATGCACTCAAGGAAGTTGCTAATGGAGATTAATGCTACTCATATATATGTGATTCCCAGGGTTCTTAATGCTAACTCCCTAAATGATTTTAGACATGTTTCTTTTTTTAACATTGTGTACAAGGTGATTATCAAGCCACGTGCTAATAGGATAAATGAGATTTCTAACGGGCCACATGATCCTATAAAGCAAATGATTCATTTCTTCTAAGGAGCTCTTATTCAAGACAAATCTATTTTAAACAATATTCTTATGGTGAAGGAGCTGATGAGGGAGTATAAGACCAAAAGATCCATCAAATGATGTGCTATTAAAGTGGATTTTTCCAAAGAATTCGACAGTATTTGTTGGAACTTCATTTTTAGCAATCTTAAGTGGTTAGAATTCCCTATAATATTTATATATTGGATCAAAGAATGTATCTTAACCCCATCTTATAGAGTGCTCATTAATGGATCCCCAACTAAAATTTTCAAAGGCTCAAATAGGACAAACTAGGGAGACCCTCTTTCACCCTACCTATTTGTTATCTCTATGGAAATCCTTAATAGAATCATCAAATCAAACAAAGATGGTAATCCAAATTTATCTTTCCATTACAAATCTAAATTGCTCTAACTTACTCGTCTTAGTTTTGCATATGATTTAATGATATTTTATACAACAAATCATAAATCCATCTCATTATTACATAAATCACTTATAGAGTTTTGCAGGATCTCTAGTCTAAGTTTTAATGTTTTGGAGAGTAGGATTTACATATCTTCTGATGTTTGTAATTCCAATAGCTTAAAGGACATCTTTATAATAAATATTCAAAGCTTACCTTTCAAGTATCTAGGATTTCCTATCTCTTATAAGAAGCTGAAGTTTCATGATTCCTTGCTACTATTGGAGAAATTCAAGAAAAAAAATTAATGTTTGGCATAATAGAACTCTATTTCAAGCAAGAAGGGTTCATCTTATCATCTTTGTGCTGAATAATCTCCATAACTATTGGAGCTCTCACCTATTCATTCTTAAGAAGATCACTAAGGAAAACAAAAAATGCATGAGGAACTTCCTTTGGTCTGGGAAGGTTGAAAATTCCAAAGGAGCCAAAATCAAATAGGAGCAACTCTCCTAGAAAAAACAAGAGGGAAGCTTAAGTATTATCTCAATTTAGATGATTCAAACAAAGCTAGTACCTAAGAGAATTTAGAGGCTTTCTAATGATAAAGAGGCCCTTTTGAGTAAATAGACAAATGAATATTACTTGAACGATTCTAGATTCTGGAAAAAGGGGAAAAACATGAACACTCCTAGCCTTTCATACAAATGTTGAGGTATAGATATATTATATACCTTTCTATCATAATACAAATTGGAAATATATAAGATAATTGGTTCGATAACTAGGCCACTCAGAGTCCACTAATCAAAAGAGGAAACATGTTAATACTAACTCCTAGAATACTAATTCATATTAGAGTTTCTAAATTTATTACATAAAATGCTTGGCTAGTTATAGGAAAGGGAGTTGATAAACTATTGAACCATTATCCTAACCACTTCCTTAACTCCTTTATAATGGACAAAGCCTCCTGGTCTATCAACAAGAATAGTGAGTTCTCCAACTCTTCCTACTTGACTGCTATTAGACCCCAAGTTTCTATAATTTATTGGTATATCATTGTTTGGAAAGGATCATTGATACCAAAAGCATGCGTTGTCACCTGGCTGGTTACTAGAGGGAGATTGAAAACCAAAGATAGCCTTAAGGGGATCAGTGATCAGATCTAGGTCTTATGCAACATGATGCATTAATCTATAAATTATCTTTTCTTCTAATGCAAATTCACAACTACAATATGAGCTAAAATGCATTAGAAATTGAACTTAGATTATCCAGTAACTGATTAGGAAAGTATTTTAGTATGGGCTAAAAATCAATATAAAATAATAGGGAAAGATTAGAAAAAAGCTTAAGCCTTTGCTTGAACTGCTCTATTTATTCTTCTTTGGAATGAAAGAGACAAAAGAATTTTTAAGAATACTAAGACTGAGAAGCATACAATTGCACATAGAACCTATTATTGGATTGGAGAAATACTTGTTGCATACCAAGCCACCAAAGACTTGAATTATTATCTCAGAAGAAGATGGAACTTACATTAACCTAGCTTTTAGATTTCTAGCAATTTAAAAGATGAAAGGTTGTAATTTTACTTATTTTTTTCTCATCTTTGTTAAATCAGCCTTATAATACTACATTTTACTGCTTTTCAAATCTTATTAATGAATTCATTTACCTTTCAATTAAATATTTTAATTGTAACATTCCGTTTTCATACAAAAGGTTAGGACATAGGATCCTAAACCATGATACATGAGAAATAGCATAGAGAATACGTGAGGTGCATTGCATTTACATGCATATCACTAGATAAGCATACACACACGTGAATATTGCTTTTTATACGCATTACAAATACTGTACATGCACTCAATTGACACATTTCGAGATATAAATGATTTTTTAAGGATTATGATGTGAATTATGAATCATTATGTTGTGAATTTTGATTTGGTGATTTATAATAATTAATTCAGAATTTTTGGTGAAAATTGAGAGATTTTTGAAATTATGTGTTTTTGGACTAGGAAAAATGTCAAGTGGCAAGACAAATTAATAAATGGTAGTAGAAATAAGTGACAATTGGTAGTAGAAATAAGTGACAAGCAACATTAGGATTTAATGCCAAGTGTCATAGAAAATTGGGTGACAAATAGATTGGAAATTCAGAGATAAATGGACTAGTTATTAAAAGAGTTGAGTGGAGAGCACATTAAGGTGACATGTGGCAAGTGACAAGTGTCATGCCACTTGCCACACATCTATCCAACGATATTTTCTCCTTGCAAGACATTTTCAATTGTCTTTCACTTTGTTCATCTTCTTCTCCATTCACGATCTTCACCCTCTCCTCACGACCTTGTGTTCGCTCTCATCCTTCACTTGCTACTTCCATTTTTTGTTGCCTTCATTTCTGTTGATAAAAACCTAGCCTATTCTAACTTAGTAAGATGATGATCGTGTGATGCTTTGGAGCTAGGGTTAAGTGATATTTTGAAAAAGCTTGGATCTAAAACAAGTAAGCAATACATCAAGCTTCATGGGTTGTTGTAAATGAAACAAATATGGTGATTGTTTTGAGATTGAATGATCATAATAATGGAGTTGAAGTATGTTGTAACGTGGATGTAGAAATGAGCAGGGTTATGTTTTGTTTTTAATATAAATGATCAAAATAGATTTTGAATTGTGTTAAAGATGTTTTTGAGATAAATTGGTTATGAAAATGGTGTTTGAATGAGAATTGAAAGTTGATGAATAAAGAGATGTGTTTAGGTCCTGTTTTTGTATTGATGATGAGTGCAGAAAATTGATGAATAAATGTATGTACTATGTTCTATTTTTGAGAGTATTAAAACCATGGATTATAGATTGTTATGTGATGAAATAGACTGAGTTTTGAAGTTAAAGAAAAGACTAGTAAAATGTTCTTGAAATGAGAAGAAATAAGATGATAGTGAATGATAAAGAATGATGATGATATGTTCTGTTTTTGTATGGTTGATGAATAATGATTTATGGATTTGTTTCATGGATGATTATGAGTTAGAAATGAGATCGAAATGATAAGGTATGAAGTCTAAATGATGAACTACAGATATTATTTATTTTATGTATTACGAAAGAGTAAAATCTGGAAAAGTTAGGAATGCATGTATCGTAGGATTAAGTGAATGGTTAATGGATCAATTGAATAAAGTTTTGTGAGTTTTAATGCAACTAATATGGTAGTTAGATTAGCATGAAATAAGGTTTCATAAAAGAGTATGAATTTTGGAAACTTAAAGAGTAAATGATGTTTCTATGTTTGTGGAATTCGTGGAAAATGAGAGAAGAAAAGGCAGAGCACGATCGTGGCATAGTCCCACGATCGTGGTCTGGATTATTTAGGTTATGTCACAATCGTGGCAGAGTCCCCACGATCGTGGCCTATTGCATAAGGTTCTGTCACAATCGTGGGAAGGTCCACCACGATTGTGGGCTACCATATTAAGTGAAATGTTATCTTTTAAGTGATGTTTGAAACAACTAATGATAAGATACTTTCTTATGATACATTTAGGCTTCAATAAGGCTTGAAATGAACCTAGTTGATACTTCATGAGTTGATAAAGTAATTGATATGTATTTTAGTTAATTGAGGTATAAACCTAAGTGTAAACTAGACATATCTAAGTGATAATGGTTGAATGATCAAGACTTATGATTAAGGATACATACCCGGGATTGTCATTGAGGATGCATTGTACATAACATATATATATATGTGTGTGTGTGTGTATAATTGAATACTTACATGATTGAGAAATTTAGTAATGTTTATGAATATATGCCTTGCATGATATAGAAGCGCAAATAGAACGACAGCATCCAGACATTGCCAGGATATTAAGGCAATAGCTATCTGGAGCGTACTGTGAATAACCTAGATGTTCTCACTAGGCTTGATTGTAATTTTCTTAGATTCCAATTATTGAACTGATACTCATATGTATGTGATAATTCCGGACATTGATAGTCTAAGGAGTTCGATAATTGGGAATGTATTGGAAGTGCTTTGATTGTATGTGAATTTGAAAGAAATAACTATTCTCAACAAATATATTGAATGCTGAACTTATGTCTGATGAAAATATGAAAAGTGATTGTGTAAACTGAATGAAAGTGATTGAATGAATATATGTGATTTGATGCATTTCATTACATGATATGCATGATCAAATAAAGGCAGTTGTGATCAGAGTAGCCAGTGAAAAAGAGCTTAAAGCTCAGAATGTGTATAAGAGTCATAGGTTCAATATGTAAAATGAGCCCAGTATCTACAACAGATATGGGACAGTTATCAATAATTCTGGTATCCACAACAGAAATGGAAAAAGGCACTCGGTCACAACAAAGTAATAATTGAAAGTAAGTCACATGTGCATTGTATATAAAATTTAATATGTATTAAATTAAAGATTGGAAATGAGTTGTCTGAATTGCACTAAAATTGAATTGTGAAATAATGTGCAATATGTGATTATGTGAACTGTCTCTGAAATTTGAAATGTGAATTGTCTATGTGCTTTGATATGAGTGAGCACATTAATGATGGTTCACTCACTGAGTTCACAAAACTCATGAAAATTGCAATGTGGCTTTTCAGGTACGAGAGAGGAGACCTAGCTATTAAGACATTCTAGAAGAAGTATAGTTCCTACATTTTTAGACTTAATAAATGGCTCAAAGGTTGGTCAGCTAAGATTGTGGAGTTTAGTTAGAATCTTTTGTATAGTTCTCATGTCATATAGAACATGTTGTAAGAGTAGTAAACTCTTATTTATTTTTGATACTGTATATATGTGAATTATGTATTGAAAAGTTACATTGTAAATTATGTTTTATTAATGAAATGTGGGATTGATCTTTTAGATGTTGTGTTATTCTGTATGATGCCATATAAGTGAATGTGACTACTCTAACATGTCGCCTTCATGGATTATATTCCCAAACGTCCACGGGATGTCGAGTATTTACTCGATGAAGGTGGGGCGTTACATTAATTATGTCTCTAAATGGCCTAATTCCTTAAAACACAGCCAAAAGTAAAGAAAATTGACTACCTTGTTATGAGAAAAATTAATTAAAATCAAATTAATTGTGGATAAATTATAAAAAAGATTAAGAAACAAAACCTTATACAATCCCACCTAAGATTAAAACCAAAGAAAATCACAAACAAGTTGGAATCAAATATATCAAAAAAATTGACCAATTATAAAGAATCGTTAACTAAATTCATTAAGCTATTGAATACTATAAAGATTTTTTTAAAATGTTCGAAGTTCAACAAAGAAAAATAATTCCTTGATAAGTTCAAAGTTCAATGAAGAATAAGCAAAAAAAACAGTCATGAATTTTAATAAACAAAGATGTCGAAAACTACTTAAAACTAAAAAAAGAAATATCCCCTTTGATAGTTAAAAAAATTAAGGTTTCAAATAAGGATGACTTAGACATGTTCATTTGTCATACCATATTCGTTATAAAGCTTCTAATACTAATGGAAAACATTTGGGACAAGCTCATGGCTGAGACCATGGATTGTCCTATATAACTTTGTAAAGTTAGACATGATATAGGACATAACCGTAGCTAAAACCATAGCCCAAAACTTAACTTTTTATATAGTTACACAAATTGGCACATAGTCATATTGGAATCCATATACACGACCAAGTCTTCTCCATCCTTAACTTGTATTAAATTAACTAATAGTTGGTCTTCTTGTAAGTTCAACAAACCTCCTAAAGTTCCTGAAGTGCACTTTGAAGCTTAATTAACATATGTAATTGTTCCACAAGGCATAATGAATGGATATCTTAAAGCTTAGATAGCTAAACTCCTACGATTTTCACTCTCTTTAAAATATTTGACTTTTGAATCATCACCTACATCATAAAAGAGAAAGATTTGCAATATTAAAAGTAGTACTAACATTATACTTATTTAGATATCAAATGAAATATATTTAGCACAATTTTTGGCACCTAGCTTGGGTTATTATAGAGACTTATAGTAGTAATTAGTAAGCCTTCTTCACAAGTTTCCACTCTTTCATTTAAATATACTTTATTAATTTTAAAGCGAGTATATTGATTGATCTTTTAGGAATCTAATAACGTAAGGTTGTTGTTTAATTATTATTTATTGGATATGATCCATTTAATGTAGCATTACTTAGAAAGAAAAAAATTAGATATTTTGATCTATGAACCTTTAAGTTTTATTAATCAAGAATATTTTAAGACAAATGCATGTTTAAAACACTAAAAGAATGGGACATTAGGGATAGGTTGACATTCATCAAAAAATAACCATCACAATATAGTGAACATCCAATTGCAATTCTATTCTAGAATATTCAATTACAATCACATTAAATTTAGTGAACATCCAATTGCAATTCTATTCTAGAATATTCAATTACAAACACATTAAATTTATTTAATGTTTTTGAGCTACCAATTGTAATAGAATGCTATTGTTATTTAAAGATCTATCAATTTGATTGGGTGATAGTGCAATCTATATTTTTTAATGTTGAACTTGTAATGGGTATAAGTTATACATTTTATACTGAACTGTATTAGGATGTCAGGTTTTGGTTTTTTTTCAATAAAGTCAATTTTCTAGTTAACTAGTTCCTTAATTATGCATTTTTGTATATAATCTTTATGAAAACTTATTCAATGCACTATCATGCTTTTTTCATTTCAATAGCCACATCATATTTAATTTACATTGAGTTTATGATCATGTTAACTTATATATAACACACAGAAAATACATTTTTATTACGATTTGGAAACAAGTAACATTCATTTTGATTATAACATGATAAAATTTTAATTATACAAGTTTTATATAAGACATCCATTTTCATAACATAATATATAACGAAAGACAAAAAAATCAGAAATCTGACATTCATATTACCTAACCATAACCTTAACTCCATTTTTACTAACACATTCATGTTTATCTTCATATTCTTGATTTATTCCTCAGTCGTTATCTTCTCATATTATTCCATCTTAAATTTTGTCCATAATTTTTTCTATATATTTAATTTCACTACATGTATCAACTTCATTTCTTCTAGTGTTGACTTTGTTCTTCAATTTATGAATTTATTTTCCTAATTAGCGAATTTCTTTCCTTATCTTGTGAATTTCATTTACTATGCCAATTAAAAAAATTACAATTACTAACTTGTTGTACCTTAATTAATAATATAAAATAATTTTATAACTATACATAATCAAACTGAATTATGTTTTTCTAATGAAGTCTTTAGTAAAGCATTTAACCCACCAAAACAAAACATATTTTTTAGATTATTGTTGATTGATGTGCCAAATGATGTAGATTATATAATCACTCAGGATAAAGTCATTTATTATTTCTATGGTTTTGGAAAAAGCAAAAGTGTGGAAAGAGAAAATATATACAATAAAGATAAAAATAAAAAATGCAAAAATATCACTAAAAAGGTTGACTTAATTATAGGGCGGAGGCCAATTGGAGTACCATATTAGTATAAAGATAAGCTTGCTAACTAAAAATGAATGCTACGTGAACTAGTAATTTCAAAGTTCTAACAAAGGCTAAGTAACTCATCCACTTAAAAGTATCTTAATATTGTTTTATAATATTAAATACTTATTTATACATGAATAAATGCTAAGATTGTTTTAAAATTTTGATGAAAATGTTGATAGTCAAAATGTAACTTTTACCTACCAAACTACTTATAACATCTACAACATTATACATTTAGCTTGGTTACTAAAAATTTTATGAAATGTTGAAATTATTTTTATTTAAAGAGAAGTGATTTATATATCAAGTGACTCATATCTTTACTCAAGTAATGACTTATGAATCATTTCTTATATATAAACTGTTAGAGTAGTGCTTTAAAGACAATCACCTTTAACACTTTTATACAAAATTTATTTTGATTAATAATATGAAAGGCAAATTTCATTAATTTGACGTTCATTTGTTTATGAATTGATGTTGTTCCAAATCGAATTAATAAAGTCCATGATACAAAACATAGCATGAAGGAAATCATGATGAGATCATGATAATGAGATTCCTATCATGTAAAATTATGTTAGTATCTAAATTATACCTAGTCATAGGATTAATGAGATAAGACATTGTTAATCCAGATAGACTAACACATGTTATACTCCTTGATTAGATCAAGTAGTGGATCTCTGACATGTGCGTAGTAACGCTAGTCAAAATAAAATAAATAGACTACTACTATAGCAGTGGTGAGTCTAGGTCGATCCCACAAAGTGTGTGTAAAGTTTATGAAATGAAATTAACTGGTGTTTAGGTTTAATAGGGGGTTTTGGATTTTGAAATAAGAAAATAAAATGAAACTAGACTAATAAAAACAAATTAAATAAAACATGCAAAAAATGATAAAAAAAGGGAAATTCGATAGGGACCTGATTCTTTGCTTAAATCTCGGTCTACACCCTAATTAAAGATATTTCATTGATTTGTTGTTCTCAAACCTCTCCTAGAAACTATTAATCGTAGGTTAATAATTAACCCAAGTTTTCCCTTAGGTTTTGTTTAATCAAGATACGATCGTGAATTAAACCCAACCATCGAATAACCTAGGATACAATCTCTAAATTTAATTAGGTAGTAGCATTATAAATTAGGAAAATCGATTAATCAAGGCAACAACTACATACAATGCGTCATTTAACTTAGGTCATATTATCCTTAATGATTATGAATCATTAGTCGCTACACATGAATGTCAACATAACAATTACGGATTATATCGAAATTCTAGCAATGGGTATGCAATTAATCGATTCAATGAATGCATTAAAATCATCTTTTCACAATCTCAATGGGTTCATACACAAAAAATTGAACAATTACAAAAATTTGATTATCCATGCACAAAACCCAAATCAATTAACGTAGGATAAAACAATCAATTTCTAATGAGAGAAAGAAACAACAAAAACAAGAAAATACACTTAACACGAGTCGTCGGGATTGATGTGACCTCCAAATCGGCATCAGGACGTTTAGCCCTCCATGGATTTATCCCAAAAAAATGCTTCAACCCCCATTAATATCCCTACCGAAACCCTAGCTACTCTCTTCTTCCGTAAGATCTATCTACTATTCACCGATTTGACAATTAAACATCTTATACCACCCCACTATTCACCTCCACTTCACGTTACTCACTCCTTTTCCTTTTATTTCTCTGCAAGCCTACTCTTCTGTTTTTCTATCGCCACTCCTCTTTAGTCTGCCGCTCTTCTCAATTATTCATGATGTGACAAATTAACTTAAGGGTTTTTGGTCCACCCTCACTGTACATGTCTCCCCCTCCTTTTCACACCTACAACTTATGAAACGTCTACATTTCTATAGACATTCGTGTGAAACACAGACGTTGTCTGCTTTTCCGCAGGATGTCTGCGTGAAACGCATATGTGGTCTGCATTTTGCTCTCTACCTATCATTTTGGTGTTGGGTTTCTTTTCATGCGTTGTGGTTTTGGACAGCCTCTTTGATGCTTCTCCAATTTTTCACTTTGTTGGCTACATTATGGATAGCCTTCCTAGCTCCTAATGGCTTCAAAACTTCATGCTTTAATCTTGTATTTGTATTCCATTATTAAATCTACATGTAAATCAATAGGAACACAAAATAAGCAATTAAACACAAAAAATAGGAATGAATTCAAATGAAATAACATATAAAAATATAGCAAGATCCATTCATATCAAATACTCCCACACTTAGCTTTTGGCCGTGCTCAGGCAAAACATTAAAATTAAGCTTAAAGACCTAAAAACATTTACTCAATTCCCATATTTTCCAAGACTAAATAATCACAACCAAAAATGAGTAACTTTCAAAAATCATAGCAAGAATTCAACATCCAATGCTTCTCTCATAATCAATCAACAAGCATCATCTTTAGAAACCAAGTAATCTAATGGTAGACTTGAAAAATGTGTTTAAGTAAAATATATCTATAGGTACACTCAACAACATTCATGATCATGACAATCTATAACTTTGCATATCATTTCATCTCTCCACCACTATAACTCACATGCAAAATCATGAATCAAAGGACTTTTTAGGGTTATAATGTGGGTAAAGGTAAGGTGAGATGTATTTAGGTCAAGTAGCATGAAAATCATCAAAGCTAATGAAGCAAAAGTAACTCTCAATCAAAATTGGGTACCGTCAGCTATGACAAATACAACATTTATATTCCACAACCACATTCAACTCTCACACACCAACCATATGAAGCATATACCAATCTGAAGGAATTACTCATACAATTTATGCCAACAATACATTAAAACCATAAGAGTGAACCTTCCAAGCCAACATCTACCTTACATTCAACATACTCAAATATCACATTCATTACAACTCTAGGAAGATGCATTAATCATGAATAACTTTGTAAACTTATATGCACTTCTTCCTTGATAAATTTATTTAAACATACAATTTTTTTATTCTTTTTCTTTTTCTTTCTTTCTTTCTTTTTCATTTTCTTTTCTTTTCTTTTCTTGTGCTTTTCTCATTTCTATTTTTAACATTAAACGAAACTACATTAATATGGGAATTTTAATGATAAGACATAACAAAACATCCCAACATTAACCAACCCTCACATACGCACATCCCCACACTTAGAATTTTATACATCCACAAACTCAACAATCACAAATGTTCCACTAGTTTTATGGTTTGGGTAAGACATTTGGTTAAGTATAAAGCATGTAAATGTGGTTGATACAAAAAGAAACGCTAATAAGGCTCAAAGTGAGCTTATCAAAAAGGAAAATCATATAATGGGTAGGCTATTTGGTTAATTTAATTTATGAAACAAATAATGCCTAATCATTTTCATGTTAATGTATGTGATAAAAATATGGTCTTGAATAGAAATTCAATGTAAAATCAGGGTGTACATATCATGAAGGTTACACGTTATCAAAAGACAATGAGACTAATATTGATGTTTCAGTCTAATAAGGCTCAAAATTTCACCTGCTTTGTCTACCACTAGTTACTACTTTTCTAAAGATAATGCATATCGATCAATCACAAGAGTAAAAATACATGCTAAAGTTGCCATGAAATTGTTTAGTCAACTCATTCTCTAATCATGACTATATAGTCCTAAAAATAATAGAAAACGAGAAAATGTTTGTTTGTTTGTTTGTTTTATTTTTTCTCTCAATTTGATTGAAAACTTAAAAACAAGCAAAAATAAACTAACAAAGAAACACACATGCATAGAAAATAAATGAGAAAATTTAAAAGCAAATTAATTTACTTCCATTGGGTTGCCTCTTAAGAAGTGCCTTTGTTTAGGGTCACTAGCTTGACTCCTTGTTTCCTCCTCATGTGACAAAATTGTGATATTTAGGTGTCACATATGGCTCCTCCAGGTGAGGTTCTTCCGGATAGGGCCTTGGTTGATAATCGTTCATATTCAACATCGTCCCTATCCTCTGACTTTCAATCTTGATTAAGTCCATGCACTCTGGAAAGCTTTCAAATGTCTCTTCACCTTTTTCTTCCTCATTTAATTCCTCTAATCTGCTATGTAAAGGTGAAGAGTTATTCTAAAAAATAATCATGAACTCAATACTTACCTCCGAGCTAAATGATATAGCTTTTTCTGCTTCGAGCTCCTCCTCTGCTTCTTCTACACAAGCAATTCGTTAAAGGTTGGCCTCAAAATTCTCAAGCTCATCATCACTTTGTAAAGTTTCCGCACAAACGTCCAATGTGTACACTCGGGTTGATGCAACTGCTCCTCTTCGCTTTATGATTCTAGATGACTGATATCTCCCCATTGAGACAATACATCTTGCTAAAATTGCAGTGCATCCTGTCGAATTTGGTGTACAACTTACTGAAACAACTGTTGCTTTTTCTGTTGGAACTGCTGCATATCCTGTTGAATTTGAAGATTGTTAGCATCCATAATATTAAGAATTTCTTCTAGAGATGTACCTGAGTCGTGTTGGCTCTCCGAACCTTGGGCGCTACACCATGTAGTTTTTGAAAATTGTCCTCCATCCTACTGAAATTGTAGAGTATTTTGCTGCAATTGCAAAGTAGTAGCATTCACAATATTAATCAACTCTTTCAGAGATGGATCGAAGTTATGATAGGAAGCTTTTGGACTATATGAGAATTGTTATGCATTCTGCAAACTATCATAGAAGTAAATTTGTTGATTATCCCATCTATAACTAAAGTTAGGTTGATCAGTCCAACATTGGTTATAGGATTGAGAGGAAGAGTTAAAGAAAAAATTACTTCCATGCATGATTTTTTTTAATAAATCGTAAACACGAAACAAAAAAAGAAAGGATCATAAAATAATTGAAAAGAAATCAATTACGAACAAATATAAACAAAACGTGAATTAAATCACAAACAAAAAATAAAATACCGCACTACTCGGTAACTGCGCCAAAATTTAACATGCTTGTCTTAACGCTAGTCAAAATAAAATAACTAGACTACTACTATAGCAATGGTGAGTCTAGGCCGATCCCACAGAAAGTGTGTGTAAAGTTTATTAAATGAAATTAACTAGTGTTTAGGTTTAACAAGGGGGTTTTGGATTTTGAAATAAGAAAATGAAATAAAACTAGACTAATAAAAACAAATTAAAGAAAATATGAAAAAAATGATAAAAATAGGAAATTTGGTAGGGACCCAGTTCTTTGACTCAATCTCAACCTACACCTTAATTAAGTATATTTCATTGATTTGTTGTTCTCAAACCTCTCCTAGAAATTATTAATCGTGGGTTAATAACTAACCTGAATTTTCCCTTAGTTTTTGTTTAATCAAGATACGATCGTTAATTAAACCTAACCATCGAATAACCCAAGATACAATCTCTAGATTTAATTTGGCAGTAGCATTACAAATTAGGAAAACCGATTAATCAAGGCAACAACCACATACGATGCGTCATTTAACCTAGTCATGTTATCCCTAATGATTATGAATCATTAATTGTTACACATGAATTTCAACATAACAATTATGGATTATATCGAATTCTAGCAATGGGTATGCAATTAAACGATTCAATGAACGCAAATTCATCTTTTCACATTCCCAATGGGTTCATACACAAATAACAGAACAATAACAAAAACCCGATTATCCATATACAAAACCCAAATCAATTAACATAGCATAACACAATCAATTTCTAATGAGAGAAAGAAACAACAAAAACAAGAAAATACAGTTAACCCGAGTCGTCGGTGTCGATGTCACCTCTGAGATGGAGTTAGGACATTTAGCCCTCCATAGATCTCTCCCAGAAAAATGCTTCATCCCCTATTAATATCCCTACCGAAAACCCTGGTTATTCTCTTCTCCCACAAGCTCTATCTACTATTTACCGATTTGACAAGTAAACATCTTAGACCATCCTACTATTCACCTCCACTTCATGCTACTCACTTCTCTACCTTTTGTTTCTCTGTAAGCCTACTCTTTTGTTTTTCTATCGCCACTCCTTTCTACTCTACCACCCTTCTCTACTATTTATGATGTGACAAATTAACTTAAGGGTCCACCCTCACTGTACATGTCTCCCTCTCCTTTTCACACCTATAGCTTATGAAACGTCTGCGTTTTCACAAATGTCCATATGAAACGCAGAGTCTGTGTTTTCGCAGGATACACAGACGTGGTCTATGTTTTACTCTCCACCTTCTGTCGTTTTGGTGTTGAGTTTCTTTTAATGCGTTGTTGTTTTGGACAACCTCTTTAATGCTTCTCCAATTTTTCACTTTGTTGGCTGCATTATAGACACCCTTCCTAGCTCATAATGGCTTCAAAACTTCATACTTTAATCTTGTATTTGTATTCCATCATTAAATCTACATGTAGAATCAATAGGAACACAAAATGAGCAATTAAATACAAAAAAATATGAATGAATTCAAATGAAATAACATATAAAAATATAGCAAAATCCATTCATATCAATCTTATAAAATCTGTATTATGTTCAACTGTCATATGAGGATTTTAGATAGAGTACTTTGTATAGTTTTCATTTCATGTAAAACCTTTTGTTTAAAATAGTGTGATCACAGATAGTTTCTGTATTGTAAATATATGGATGTTTTGTAATGAAATAATAGTGTAAAACATGTTTTGTTAATGAAATAAGATAAGTTGTTTTTATGATTACTTCTGATGTGATATATTAAGTAAATGTGACTTCTCTAACATGTCATTCCCGTAGGGTATGTGCTCATATATTCTCAAGAATTTCGGGCATATGCCCTATAGTAGCGGTATATTACAAGTTACATTCTATAACACCTTTTTCTAGGGTTTTTTACTTGAACCTTTTACAAGTTATCTTAGTTGAAACTTAATTGTTTATAGTCCAATTATACTATGTAAAATTTCATAATCATTTTTAATTACGAAGGTGGAATGGTTTATATATAAGGTAACACGTCTTCACTCTAACACAATGAATTATAGATCTTTTTTCATATATAAACTAATTTATTTCTTTCTTCACTTCTATTGTGAGATTTATTAGTTACTTCAACAAATTATCTAACCAACTATTTACTTATTAAAATATAGTAGATAGTATTTCTTCTCTATCACTAAGTGGAATCTCACAATTTAAAAAAGTAAGATATCTTTGATTTTAACTGATGAAACCTTAAGTACATACATTTCCTCTTAAATCTTTTTATTTAAGAGGAATTGTGAAGGGTGGTCCAATTAGTGTAATAGGTCCCTGCCCTCTCTCAAATGCCTCTAAATTCAGGAAACTGCAAAATGAAGTTTGTAATAGTAGGATTATAACTCACTTAAAATTTTGGAGATAACTAATTGAGAATAAAGACATTGAATCTTACAGATGCTAATTAAACCTGGGCATGTCAATAGGCCAAGTCAGGATGGATTAGCCCGTAGTCCGGCTCGTCGACAGGTTGACTAGCCCATAGACTGAGCTATGGCTCATCAGGCCAGCTCAATCTGCCATTTAATTTTTAAAGAAAAAAAGTTTCAAAACTATATCATTTTAGACAAAATAATATTATTTTGGAAAAAATTGCCCGACCCGTAGCTCATCCGAGCCTACCATGATCAACCCATGACCTAACTAACCCAGGCCAAAAATGAAACAAGCCAGGTTATTATTGCCAAGTCTAATTAAACCTAATTCACTACCTCGTTTTAAACAATACATGATTTGTATTACGTTCATCTAATAGTTTATTCAATGCATACCTAAAATATCTTGCCCCATTTTACTGTTCACATAAGAAACGAAATTTCTTAAATTGTTACTGCTGTAATAGTCTCTCCCACGTACACCCAGTACTTGGGGTAATGAAATACAAACTTAATTTCCAATATCAATTCCTTGTATATAAACAACAATTGAAGCCAATAGCCAAGAACTATCGTGGACAACATATATTAAAACATTACTTGGTATTCCCTCATCTTTTCATACTACTATAGAAAACCGATAGAAGGTTTCAACTATCTTGTACTTTTGTTAGATTATTGAAAATCTATAACACGTTAGAATTATCATGTGCTTTTGTCACTTCCGAATTTTCGAGCAAACTCCTGGATAAAACAATATTGGTTGCTAGGTTGCTGCATAGACAGTTCTATAGTTACTTTGCTTAGACCATTCAACCTGTAACACACTAAGAATCATTTATTTAAATGTAGACCACGGTGCGGTTGAACAGTCTGATATTCAGCTTTCAAATTACTCCACATAAACCATTGTTAACCCTCTCCGACCTTAATCCTATGGAGGCAAGTGATTCTCTACCTTTGGCTGGAAAGTTAATAAAGAGGATTCCCTTACCCCAGTTGGACACATTGCACGTATTCCATGTCTTCGGAAAAAATAAGTTTTCCAACTGAGGACACTGCCAGGTGTCAACACTCAGCATCGCTATCAACGGAACAGGATGGCTTCTCATTGATTGCTTTTCTAAACAAGCCGCACTAAGAGTCTGCATTTGTTACAAAGTATTACCTAACTGATCCGGTTCAGGGCTAGACAAGAGGCTCATTCTGTTCTACTCATGTCGTAACTTGATATTCCTGCTATTCTCGCCAGAGATTTCCTTCATACACAAAGAATACAAGATATCATCATAAGCAGCAGTCAGCAGTTTTGGAAGGAGGAAGAACATCGTAGGACACTTTGATTTAGGGCTTCCTTTGCTTTACATCGTCAATGTGGAACATAATCTGCAAACAATTAGGTTTCAACCAAATATCCACTCACACAGGCAAATGCAATCATGAATAATTTATGATTAGACTGGTGGTGTATTCCATTCTTTACCTTTGTTCCAACATAAAATGACAAAAACATTCCACCCAGCACTGGCAATCCTACAAAGAGCATACACAAGAGAACATTGCAGGATGACTAAACTAAATTTACTCAAAGACATCAGCTATTAGTACAGAAGTTACACAAAAGACACATACCGTCTCTTGTAAGAAATTTTGAAATCAACCAATTAACACCTGAGGGTCCAATCACATAACCAACAAGATTTGCAACCTGCATAAGGGATCAGATGCTTCACTGCAAACATATTTTGCTTCGATGTAAAGACTAAGAAATAAAGGATGACAGAAATTCGGCATTCAATGGGATCAAACACGTAGATATTCAGCATTGATGATACAAAAACATTCACTTGAGAAAAGACAACATCCTGATCCATCTACCTACTTTTGACGCTTTAGGATTTTTATCTTGCAATGTTAACAGAGAAAATGCGAAACCAACCAGGCTTTAGAGCATCATAATTTCAATACTGAAGGATCGACACACAAGTCATAAAATATTCATAAATATTTCACATATCGGTGGACATACCATCAGACATGTGATAGTCACAGCACCTGCAAATGCACTAAATTCACGAAATAGAAATTTCTGGAAAGAACTCTCCACCTGGAAAGAACATGAATATGAAAACTCAAAGAACAATAGTTTTACCAAAAGTGAAAATAATAACTCCAAAAGAAACTAGAATATAGCATTTTCCTTGAAAAAACAAAAGTACAGCCATGACAGGTATTTTGCTTCGTCAACGAGTTATTACAGGGGCAAGATATACTGTGGGAGATTACTGAAAATAGAAAAATAAAAACAATATTTAAAATTCAAATCATTAATTAGCTGAAAGCAAGATCCTCTCTTATTATATAATTTATCTTTTGTGGTCGTAGTGCCCATAAAACTTGGTGACCCTAATTATTATAACCATACCATTCAACTGCAATGTTAGAGGTCCAAGTAATAGTATTGTAAGAAGACGATAAGAATAAGATACTACAGTGATCCTTTACAAGAACAGACCAAGTGGCCGAAACCAGCTCCCAAATAATGAGTCACCCATAAGACCCAAAGTTGAACGTAATGTAACTTAAGATTTCTCTCCAGCCGAACATAGGATAGGAAGCAAAACAAAGTTCCAACAACACCTCATCACGAGACCCTTGCTTAAATGTCCAGATTTCCATTTTGTGAGGTCCCCATTTGTTGAAATTCCTATCCTTTACCTCAAATACCTAAGCATAACCATCTTACAGCGTATTGTTCTTGGCAACAGGTATGCAAGGTAAATGACTCCTTGGCCTTTTGTTCTAACGTGGCACCACTTGGCCACCAAAAAATGCAGCCCTTGGCCACAATACCAGATAAACTACACTGCAATCACTGATCAGATTGTGGTAACATAGTGACATCAAGATTATGACAACCTGAAAATAGATAAATCACCTGTAAAGCATTTGCTGCTGATTTCAACAACATTTCTGGGATAAAAAATAAGCATGTTAACCACGCCCATGAGAGAAGTTTCCTGAGGCCAAGATGAACAACATATGAGACAAGTAAAAGGTATTTATGTGCAGATTAACTAAGCGATCAGAAAGATAATTTGACAAAAGAACAAGTTACCACTCTAGATCATGCCATACGGCTACAAATGTGAATATAATCCATACACTGAGCAGCTTTCTCTGAGATCCCCCAAGAGGAATATACATGTACCTAACATCATAATACGATCTGTGAAGAAGACATTTCTCTCAAAATAGTGTTAGGAAAAAGCTCAGTAAGTTGAACATTCACCTCACAAGCCATTTATTATATGAAGCGTGCCAATTTTTCCAGAAGCTCTCCATGTTGTAACAGTTATTAATACACCTTGGCATATTCTCAGGGACCTCAATACCACAAATCTGAAATAAAATATTTATTTAGAAGTGTTCTTCCTATTAAGTTCCATCAGACATTTTGATAAAATTACACATTTCTAACATGTTATACTGAACAGATAGGACTGATTTGAGCATAGAAACTCAGCTTTCATACCAGAGACCAGAATCGAAAATAGCGCCATATAAGGAAAAACTTTAGCCACATAAAGTTCAAGACCTGCAGTGTACCATAAAGAGATAAAAAATAGTGCCACATAAAAGAAATCAATCATGCTTAAACTTTTGTTTCTAAAAAGAATGTGCCATACCCCATATCCAATGATAAATATATCCAGAGGAGACAATATTTTCCAGAGCCCACTGTTTAACAAGAATAGGGATCAATAAACATAGACTGCATAGGAAGAAAAACGTAAGGTTTCTGAAGACTGACCTGATTGCAAAGGCATTATAGTAGAATAAATGTGTTAATAGTTCCATCAAGATAAAGCTGACAATCCAACGCAGCCCATACCAAGAAATATCCTTTGCTGAATAACTCTTCTGAGGCGTATCTAACTGCACAAGGAAGGTAGTAAATGACTTTTGCAGGTTCTTTAAATTGTAAATTCCTAATACCTATCAAAAGCATATCTAAAATCTTAATTCCATTTATCAAAATATATTGTAGTTTACATATTGTAATTTTTATCTGTCGGTTTAGATATAAAAGGAAAGGAAATATTCTGTAATTAGAGTAGATACAGCTGTAAATTAGTTTATTTAGGAGGTTTTTGTTTCTATTTTTATTTTTAGTTTTCTGTTTCTGTTTTTGTTTTCAAATTCAGTAAAAAAAACGTGTTTTTTTCAGTCTTTAGTTTCTATTTTTTGTTTTAGTTTTTTCCAGTTTTCAAAAATTATGAAAACCATAAAAAGTAGTTTTTATTTCCTATTTCTGTTTTTTTTTCATAATCTAATTTACTATCACTTAATATATTATTTAATTATTCAAATTTTAACAAAAATTATGAATAATTTAATTCAACATTATATATTTAATAAATTAAAATTTTATCAATCAAAATTATGAATAATTTAATTTCTATAATTAAATTATATGTAATTAAAATTTAATAATTATTAATAAATATAATTAAATTTGAAATATATAAATATTCAAATAAAAATTGATTTAATAATTATAATATATTTCAAATAAATATTAATTTTTAAATAAAATTTTAAATTTTAAATAAAATTTTAAATTTTAAATTATTTATTTTATTAAAATAACATAATTTTAGTAATACTTTGTTAATAAATATTATATAAAAGATTAAATAAATTTGTTTAAATAAAAATAATTTACCTTTAATTTTTATCTAATATGTAATTATTATTAGTGATAAAAATATAACCACATTAACATTAACAACTAAAAAGATTTTTGTTTTTATTTTAAAGAAAAACAGAAACAAAAAACTAAAAACGAAAACTGAAAACTACAACAGAAAAACATAAGTAAAACCAAACAGCCCCTTAGTTTCCTAGTTAGTAGTTTCCTTCTTTAAGTGATTCCTACATTGTATTTATACTACAGCTCTGTAATCTTTTCATGATAAGCAGAAAATAATTTTATTCCTCAAAACTACATGGTATCAGAGCACTAGGGTTTTTTTCTCCTTCCCTGGGGTTGCTGATTCCTTGTTCTGCATTCTACAGTCGATTTTTTAGCTATAAAGTTTAGATTTTTTTGTTTCTCTTCATTCTGTAAATCAGATTTTTTCCTGCCTACGATCTGATTTTTTTCCAAATTTTTGGATTTATTTTTTTTCCTTTAAATCCTTCCTCTACTTTTTTCCTGCCACATCATGTCAACAATCTCTAGTAACTCCAATACATCCTGTCCACCAATCGACCAGCCATTTGTTACCTTTGCTCCGGCCAGTTCGGATGTTGCTACACTGCCATCCTCGCAGATTACAGTGGTGAGGCTTAATGGTTAGAACTTTTTAGAATGGGCTCAGTCTGTCAAACTAGCCCTGGATGGCAAAGGAAAACTTGGATTTTTTACCGGAGAGGAGCGAAAACCAGCAGCAACTGATCCCACATTCCGGCGCTGGCGTTCTGGGAATTCTCTGATTACATGATGGTTGCTAAATTTCATGGAAGAACTAATTCGTCATCCATTCATGCACATGGATGCAAAAGAAATTTGGGATGTTGTTAAGAGAGACATACTCTAATCTTGGGAATTCCTCTCAAAATTTTGAATTGAAAAAGAAATTGTGGCTCTCTCAACAAGGTGATAGAGATGTCACAACTTATTTCAACAAGATGCTCTCTCTTTGGCAAGAATTGGATTTGTGTTATGATAATGCATGCGAGAACCCCAACGATCTTGCAAGGGCAAAAAAAAAGAGAGGAAGATGATCGTGTCTTCATGTTTCTCGCTAGAGTCAACCACGGCTTTGATGAAATCAAGGGTCGACTCCTTGGCCGCCAGCCTTTACCTTCAATACGAGCTGTGTTTTTTGAATTACACCAAGAGGAAGCTTGAAAACGTGTGATAAACAAACCTGTCCACTTGACACAAAATGGAGACAACGTGGCGCTAGTTTCCAAGGCCGTTGATGGTGTTAGTGAAAAGAAAACACCGTTTTCTTGTGATTTTTGTGGCAAGCCGTGGCATACAAAGGACAAGTGTTGGAAGCTCCATGGAAAGCCACCTTAAACCAAAACGAAGTGGGACGGGAAAGCTACTACAGTTGTGGCTGAAACTTCTCAGGAACAAACTATTCTTCAGACTCGGTGCCTTTCACCAAGGATCAACTCCAACACTTGTATAGGCTTTTTAACTCTCCAAAATTTTCTCTTAACTCCTCTTCTTCTTGTGCTTCAACCTAGCAAGTTATTTCTTCTTCCTTTGTGTGTTCAAATCAATCTTTTGGTCCTTGGGTCACAGATTCTGGGGCTACTGATCACATGACATATTGCTCTCAATTTTTTTCTTCTTATAACCCCACAGTAGGAAATAAAAAAATCAAAGTTGCAGATGGCACATTTGCTGCCATTGCCGGCAGTGGAACTGTCAAAATTTCATCCAAAATTATCCTTTACAACGTCCTTCATGTGCCTAAATTGTCCTGCAATTTGCTGTCCATCAATAAACTCACCCGTGACCTTAGCTGTCAAGCTAATTTCTCCTCTTCTATGTGTTTTTTTTAGGACCTGGCTTTGGGGACGATGATTGGCAGTGCTAAGGAATGTGGAGGGTTGTATTACTTTGAAGATGGATTGCATTTGGGTATGGCTGTCCAAAATTCTTATCATAAGTTAAGAGTCTATGTTTAGTGATCAAGATGTTTTGTTATTGCATTTTCGTTAGGACATCCCAATTTTCTCGATTTGAAACATTTATTTCCTAAGCTATTTATTAATAAAGATCCATCTTCGTTTCAATGTGAAGCATGTGCTTTAGCAAAACATCACAAATCTTCTTATCCCTCTCAGCCTTATGTTTCATCTAAGCCATTTCAACTCATCCATAGTGATATTTGGGATCCATCACAGATTCCCACTTTTTTGGGAAAAAGATGGTCTGTTTCTTTCATTAATGATCACACACGACTCACTTAGATTTTTATGATGAAAGAAAAACGTGAAGTTGCTGATATTTTCTAAAATTTTCACTCGGTTCAAAATCAATTTAATGCAAATATACAAATTTTTAGGAGTGATAATGGCCGAGAATATTTTTCCAAAGTTTTGGCAAAAATTTTTTTCTAAAAAAGGGTTTATACAGCAAAGTTCTTGTGATGACACACCGCAACAAAATGGTGTAGTGGAAAGGAAAAATAGACATTTACTTGACGTCACAAGAGCATTGTTGTTTTCAAATAATGTGCCTAAAACTTTTTGGGGTGACGCTCTTTCAACTGTGGTTTTCCTAATTAATCGTATGTCCTCTAAAATCCAGCAATTTGAAACTCCTATGCAAAAGTTTCGTGAACATAACCCGGATCCTAGACTTTTTTTGGATTTACCCTTCAAGATATTCGGTTGCACTGTTTTTGTCTCCAATCAAGATAAAAATAAGACAAAACTTGATCCTAAAGCAAGAAAGTGTCTTTTTAGGGTATTCAACCTCTCAAAGAGGCTACAAATGTTTTGATCCAATTTTAAAAAAATATTTTGTAACCATTGACACCATTTTTTTTAAAAAATACCTTTTTTCTCTCCTCCTCTTCAGGCTGAGTATTCGGTCAAGGGGAGTCAAGAAGATTCGGTGGTAAATATGGCTGGTTTGGATTTTTTTAAATATGAATTTTCAATATGTGGGAAATCATTTTCAAAATCTCAACCACAATTTGGAAGAGGAAAACAATTTGGAAAAGGAAAACAATCAAGGCAATGATTCAAATTTAAACGCAAATAATTTGGATAATGAATCTGTCATAACTAAAAACCTTGATGCCACACAACATACTCCAAAATATGACAAGAAATTTGGTCAAACGTACTCTAGGAAGCTCCTATCAAAAGCAATACAGCCAGCCATGCCTATGTATAGCCCAGAAAAAGGCCCACGACCAGGTACAATTTCTCTTGATCCTATTCCATTAAACCTTGAGTCTAATCTTGATCTTCCTAAGTCTGATATGTATTTACACGTGGCTCTTAGAAAAGGAGTTAGGAAATGCACTATCAAATATCCTATGTTTGACTCTGTCTCTCTTCAAAACTTGTCTCCTTTTTCTTGTTTTATCTCACATCTTAATCATGTGGAAATTCCAAAGTCTATACAAGCAGCTTTACAGGATCCTGAATGGAAGGCAATAGTTTTGGAGGAAATGAATGCTCTTAAGAAGAATTAGACATGGGTAAACGTAGCTCTTTCGGCTAGAAAGAACTTGGTAGGATGCAAATGGGTGTTCACAGTCAAGTATAATTCTGATGGAACGCTAGAGATACAAGGCAAGATTGGTAGCAAAAGGTTTCACTCAGACTTATGGTGTGGATTACACTGAAATATTTCCTCTAGTGGCAAAACTCAATACAGTGAGGGTTCTATTATCTGTTGCAGTGAACCTAGATTGGCCTCTACACCCACTAGATGTGAAGAATGCTTTCCTGAATGGAAAACTTGAAGAAGTGTTTATGGAACCTCCTTCCGACTTTGAGGCTGAGTTTGGATCCAAGTGTGCCTATCAAAAAAGGCACTATATGGTTTGAAGCAATCACCTCGAGCTTGGTTTGAAAGAGTGAAACAACAAGGATATTCTCAAGGTCAGACTGATCACACCTTATTCATTAAAAGGAAGGAAAGTGGGATGATGACTGTTTGCTAGTATATGTGGATGACATCATCGTCACAGGTGATGATCATGAAGAAATCGATGACTTGAAGGCTAGTTTGGCAAGAACATTTGAGATCAAAAACTTGGGACCACTTAAGTATTTCTTGGGAACGGAAGTTGCAAGATCAAAGAAGGGGGTCGTGGTAAGCCAATAGAAATATGTACTAGATCTGCTTTCTGATACAGGTATGACAGGTTGTACGCCAGCTGACACACCTGTAGACCACAATGAAAAACTTAGTGACGTTGGAGGTGACCCAGCTGATGTTGGGAGATATCAAAGATTGGTTGGGAAGGAGAAGTTAATCTGTTTGTCTCATACGAGACCAGATAATGCTTTCGCTGACAGTTTTATCAGTCAATTTATGCACTCTCCTAAGAAGGTTCATTTGGAAGCAGTGTACCGCATTCTAACATCCCTTAAGGGATCTCCAGGAAGGGGACTATTTTTTTGAGAAGAAGGCTCAAAAAACTGTTGAAGTGTTTACCAATGAAGATTGGGCAGGTTCGGTCTCTAACAGAAGATCTACTAGGGGACACTGCTCACGTGTATGCGGAAATCTAGTGACTTGGCGGAGTAAAAAACAAAATGTAGTGGCTGGCAGCAATGCTGAAGCAGAGTTCCGTGCCATGGACAATGGAATTTGTGAGGCAATTTGGCTCAAACGAGTACTAGAGGAGCTTCCAACTACCATCGGATGGTCCCATGAAACTATATTGCCATAACAAGGCTACCATTAGCATTGCTAACAATTCCATGCAGCATGATAGGACTAAACATGTGGAAATTGACCGTCACTTCATCAAAGAAAAGCTAGAAAATGGAGTGATTTGCATGCCGTATGTTCCAACCACACAGCAGGTACCTGATATCCTTACAAAAGGATTGTTCAAGCCAAGCTTTGATGGAATCATCAGCAAGTTGGGACTTATAATATATATGCCCCAACTTGAGGGGGAGTGTCGGTTTAGATATAAAAGGAAAGGAAATATTCTGTAATTAGTGACTAGATACAGCAATAAATTAGTTTATTTAGTTTCCTAGTTAGTAGTTTCCTTCTTTAGGTGCTTTCTACATTGTATTTATACTACAGCTCTGTAACCTTTTTATGATAAGCAAAAAGTAATTTTATTCCTCAAAACTACATTATCCCATTTTTTAATAATAAATTTTTATTTAATTGTGAATTTATATATTATACCAAATTCATAATTCTATGCAGTAAGCAGAATTTTACGCTCCAAGTTTAGCAATAGGTTGATTAGAAGCACTTCTACACCCATGACCTAACCTAGATTGCTTAAAAAGCTTGCAGATACCTATAACATTTCAAGATCCCCTATCCAAACAAATTATGCTTTCTCCATTATTTCTTCAATAAGATTCCACGCAGCTATGTGGTTATTTTTAATACAACAATCAAAATCAGTCAAATATTGAGGATTCTAATACAAATAAAGAAGATAGTACAATAAGTTACAGACCTGTGAAGCAAATGCATTAAAGCTTATAATTGGCCCAGCAATGTAAAGTGGGGCATATACCAAATAACAAAGGTATATGCTAAGTGAGAAGTTATCTTTCATAACACTTCTCTCCTGCATTAAACAAATTAAGGTCATTCACTCAAGTAAAAAGCAAAAGAGCAGACAGCAAAACAGACTTGAGGAATACAATATGCGAACATCTAACTAGTTGTCCAAAAGGTTAATCCATATATAAATAACTAACCTGTAGTAATCGGTAGCATTCCTTTCCAGACATACAAATATGGCAACGTTGAATGTGTTTCTGAAAGAGAATCAATTCCAGTAATGGAAAATCAAAATTCAGTTGCAGATGGCTCATGCAAACAAACATAATTTCACATGCAATTCTATATTGCAGATGAAATTCAAGGAAAAAAAAAATTTAACCAAGAAGCATGCCAAGAAGAAAATATAATAGATACCCAATAGGCCAAAAGCAAAGTATTTATGGGTAAAGGGAAAAATAGCATTAACACTAACTCCAGTTACATGTTAAGTGTCAAAGCTAACCTTCAAGATAATTGTACACAAACAGAAAGAAAGCTCATGCCTAATCCAAATTCACATGGCCACTAGATACCATGCATTTAATCTTAACTATATGATATTACCTTCCGATCAAAAGAAGAAGCTTCATGCGCCCAATGGTAATCATACCCAAAGCTTATCATGCGTAAAATAACTGACAAACAGCAAGATAGTAGATGTTTAAAATTCAGAAAACTAAATAAAATCATTTGTTTCATAAAACCTCAGAGAATTACTTAGGAACTAAGACAATGAACATGATTCAATAAAAGAACTACCGAAATTGAAACATATGTGCCACCTAAAGTTGCCTCTGTAATTGTCCAAATATGCCCACTGCTTCCTGAACAATAAGAGAGCATAATTTAAAACCCTGTTTTCTTTGTCTGTCAAACAACAATGGAACCATGTATACTAAAGTGAGGTACAACCTCACATAGCTTACCCAAATATAGAAAATGAATATCCTTCATAAATACGGTTACACAGAAGGAAAAATATGTTGAAAACCCAAAGTACGAAGGAGAAGTACTTTGTTCGGGCAAAGATCTGTAGAAAGACAAATATAGTAAAACATGAAGCAAACTAGAATTCTGATAAGAATATGACGTGATTAGTGGCTTCAAAAACATCATAATAATGAGACGATGATTTCTCAAACGACAAAAGAGGAAATGGATTAGATTATATGTAATAAATACCATTATAACTCACCTTTACAAGAAAGAAATTGAAAGCTGCAATGGAGAGGATGAAAATAGTGCTACAAGGCCAAAGGCATAGAAGGTTAATAAAAAACAGAGATAAAAGAAAATTGAAAAATTTTATCTAAAAAAACAGGAGAAAACATACCAAATCCCATGTAGATAGGATAGGTAGACAAGAGAAATGGAAAGCCAAACAAGGGACATGCCCTTAGCTTTGAGACCAAAGAAGGGTCTCGACATGTTGGCAAGCAAGGAAACGAGTGCAAAAACAAGTGTGAGGACGGGTATATTTCCCCGAAAGTTTCTCCATTGGGCATCAGATACATCCTATTTTGATTGATAAGAAGAATGTTAAAACAGAAAATGTATTAATCTGAATAAGAAAATGAAACTGTATACATTTAGACGAGAGGAGAAAATCCATCCAGGGCGCAATCCATAGAGCTTCAGTGCATGATCTGTAAGTCACCATATCGTTGTTTAGTCGTCAGTCATCGAATATAAACAAACAGAAATAAACAAAAAAGAAAAGAAGCAGCAGCAGCAAGGGTTTTAATACCGTGACAGAGTAGAAGGGAACGAGAGATGATGAAAGCATAGAAAGCCACAGCATAAAGAACAATTAGTGTCAGCTCCTTGGCTTTCCAGTCCACCTTCTTCATCACTATTGCCAAACACATCCTCGAAGGCACGATTTGCTTTGGATGTTAATACCCAACAGGTTAACATCCAAGTTGCTTATTTTTCCAGTTCAGCCGTGTTCGAACTTTTAATTGTAATCCAATTATACAATGAGTAGAGTTTTTCTACCAATTTTATAATTTACCTAAATAATAATTTAATCTTCATAAACATCATATACTTTTAGTACTAACTATCAAGGAGTATTTTTTTTTTAATGAAAAGGTCCTGGTAAAGTTAAATACATGTATACATACATATAAATCATAGTATGATGTATACTTTTTTTCATAGTATTTTGAATTTTATATAATATCTTGATTTTATAATAACACTTATATCAAAGAAACACAATTTAAAAGTTTCTAAAATATTCCTTATAATAATTTTATCAAAATTCATGCATAAGTTCAATCGTTAAATTTTCAGTAAATTAACTTCAAATTTGGAAAATATATTTTTTAAAGAAACTCGACTAGTTTTATATATTTATAATTATAAAGATCATTGAACTTTTATTTCAATTTAAAATGAATGTGGTCTTTATTGAGTTTTTTTTTTTTGGGTAAATCATTAAAATTAAATAAACATCAAAAAGGCTATTTACAACTCAAGAGAATGCCCAAGAGGCAATTCTCTATCAATCACGATATGAAAAGCCTCTTCCAAGGACATGAGGAAATTGACAAGTAATGAACCAAACTTCCCACAAAAACTACCCAAACCGAAATGTACATCTTAACCATAACACATACTCTTACAAGCATACCTAGTAATGCAAAGTTAAAACAGTTAGTCTTGCTCTCTACTTTTCCAAAAGGTCGAAACACCCCTTCGTGGGTAGAGCTGTTGAGATGCTCCATAATATACTTGCCTCCTTCTTGTCTCTGAATGCTTAATCCAAGGTTGGGAACTCCTTCTTAAGTTATCAGAGTTCTCACCCAACCTTCCTTGTCAAAATCCAAAGGATTCCTCTGATTTTTAAGAGAAAGGTTTTCTCTTCTACCTTTGAAACCTTGAGAATGTTGGATCTCCATTGACTCTTTGAACCATCAAACCTACAGAAAAGATTAAGAGAATAATAACAAGCATTTTAACACTTACCTCCTCACAGTGTTTGAGCTAAGATGGTCTATAACTTGGAAGATTATTTTGGAGTACATGCTCCTCTCATCCTTGGCTTCATCTTTGAATGCTCAATTATTCCGCTCTTTCCAAATGTTATAGACAGTAGTAGAAAGAAGGATAGGGAAAAGGTTAATGTCAGTGGTATTTGAGGATTGGTTAAACCATATAGGGATGGATT
>JAOTAY010000009.1:8993581-9012199 GCA_025629805.1 Erythroxylum baracoense | reverse complement strand
AAATATAATCAGTTGTCAAAAAAGTTGTGAAAATAATTTTTGTGATCAAATTAACTAACCTTTGTAGCCGATTGGTCTCAATATTTGCATAAATCCATCCACTCCGCTACTGTGACATTTTGTGGCTTAACATCCTTTCTGTGCTTGGAATAATGCCTTTTTAAATGAAATCCTTGATCTTTAGACCTTAAAGAAAGAAATTTCTTGACAGCAGCATGTACTTCGTTGTCTGTCCTCATTCCTTTGATTTCTAACTTTTGCTGCAAAAAATTATAAATTATGTCAGAATGCAATAGGCATATGGAAAACACGTACAAAATAGATAGTTTTATAATATTTACGTCTAACTTATCAAATGCAATGTCCAACTCCTCATTAGTTATTTTTTTCCATTTTGTTTTTACAGGCAATGAAGCTCGGGATACCACACCAATCTCACTTGATAATTTGGCAAACTATACAGAGTTGGTTGGTCGCCCTTTAGTAGTGGAAATCTCTATCTCCAATCTCTTACATATCGCCTTGTTAATCTTTGTCAATCCGTATCCTTTTGTGACACCCCTTATCAGATCAGTCGTGGATCCTAAAATATAGCAACGAATATTTTACAATAAATATATAGCATACTCTTAATTGGTTAGATAAACAAAATTATTAAACTTGAGTGTTTAACAAATGTGATGTGAAAAATCATACCTACAGTGCTAGCAGAGGTAGCACTAATACTGTGAAAGGGCCTCGTGTCATTTACTGGTGGCTGATTAGAAGCTGGAGGCGTGTTGTGAGAAGTTGATGAAGGCATCTCTTGAGAACTTGAAGGAGAACTAATATTGCGTTGCATTCTCAAAATTTGTAGATACTTTTCTCTAGGATAAGTAATGGGCGTAGATGTGACATCTCTTAGTATTGGAGTAGGCTCAGAAGGTGCTGGTCTGTGATCTTCTGGCTGTGTACAAGCAGATGGCTCATCAGCTACACTTCCAAGAAGCTGACGGTACCGTGACTGCAGTTGTGTCGGCACTAAGCTGCTTGGTGCAACCTTATTCTTCTACTTCGATAAACCAAGTCCCATATCAATCACTTGTATTTAATTTGACATTAGATTTCAATGATACTATTAATTGATTAAGTAATATTCATCAAACCATATTTAAAGAAAACAATACAATCTACATTTAGAAAAAGACCTAGTAACTCAATGTAAAAGGGCAATTTACAATTCACACTTGATTTTTCAAATTGAACTCATCGTTGGAGTTATGTTGAGGACAAAATTCTTTCCAGAAATTGAAATCAAAATGTACATGAGAATGTAATAAAGTAGCAAAAGCATATGTTTTTGTGAATGTTAAGAAGGAAAAGTACGAGGGGGAAGTGCAATGTGTTATGCAACTTGATTTCAGGCTTTTGGAGGTTTGTTTAAGATGATATTTAAGTGATGTCCAATGTATTGTGAGCTGTTTAAGTTATTGTTTTACTCCCACTTATCACTTGATATTGAACAGAATGCAATAATTACAGAATGCAAATATTATCTAGCTAACTTATTTTTCGAATTTTGTAGGCAAAATAAAGCAAATGAAGGTTAAGATTGAGAAAAACACAAACAAAGAAGAGGAAAACAATGACAAATTTGGATCAGTTGATCAAATTAAGAAGAAATATAGGTTTTCCTCGACTGGGGTAAGCATATTTCATACGCTCATAATAGAATGCTTATAGTCTTTATCTTGCAAACAAACATGCGAGTGACTTTACACTTGACGCTTTCTTTCAATGCAGGATTCAAGTGCAGCAAAACAAGCTCAAATCAAGTTACAGGACACACACACACACACCATACTGCATTCAATTATATGACAAAACCATCAAGAGTTGCATTCAAGTATTAGAAATTTCATGTATTTGAAATTGTTCTATGTTTTTCTTTTTAAGGTACTGGATAGTGGAATGGTAGTAATGGATCTTTGAGAAAAAAGGAAATTAACTCCTATATGCAGAGAAAAATCTGAATCAAATGCACTGTTAACATGCTTTAGAATCTTATCGCAAAAACCTATAGAAGAAGTGTGTATGAGCTTGTTTAATGATATGTTATATCTACTATTTTCTGCATCTCTGTTTAAAGGAAGTAGTAACTGCATTTTTAGTGTTTCTTATGTTTAGGTCTCATTGAACAACAGATGTCACATTCTTTCCATAGTTTTAAATGCTCATCTTCCAATGAGAAAAGTGTTAAAAGGTAGTGAACTACCATTCTCCTATGCTTCGGGTGCCAACGTAAGAATATATGTCATACACCTTGGATATTACTAGCAAAGTTTTCTGTTGGCTACACTGTTGGTGTAAGGGAAATCATTCTTTCTCATTTTACTGAATCTTAACTGACACGGGGCAAGCATTATGAATCTTAATGACACGGGGCAAGCATTATGAATGTTTTAAATTTACTGCTTTTACAGTCACATGAATGCTGAACCTTATGCATTTCTATTTCAATTATTTATCTCCCTCCTTGTCCTTAAATCTCTCTTTCCCTTTTTTATCCTTTTTTCCTTGTCCTCTCAATACCTTCACATTTAAAAAATACTTGATATGTTGTTAGCGGATTATATCCAAGAATATGATGAAGTTTGCTTCAAGAAGAGTAAAAATTTGCTAATACCTTCAAGACTAATTTCTTGAGTTCACATCTCCTCCGCGACGTTTTATTGCAAAAACGTCGCAAAAAATTCCTAAATTCAGCGACGTTAACACAAAACTTCGAGGAAAGTTCAGACTTTTCGTGACGTTTTCGAAACGTCGCCAAAAGTCCTAACAATCTGCGACGTTTTTTGAAGAAACGTAGCGGATTCTGTTAAATTTTTGTAGTGCATATTGGTGTTGCTTATGCAAATCTATTGAGGAAACAACCGAACATTTATTCTTCCAATGCCTATACATTAGAGACATGTGGAGGGAACTACTTAGTAGATGTGCATTAGTTGCTAAGTTGGACAAACTGGATAGTGATCAAATCTAGCAATTGAACTATATAAACAGTATAGCTACAAATGTTTTTAGATGGTTTTATCATCGATAGTCACGGCTGCATAGGATGAGAGAAATCTTAGAACATTTCAAGACAAAAGCACTCATATGGAGCAGTTTTGTAAGCAATTGATACACCATATTCAGCCATAGATCAGCTTACAAAAGCAGCAACTTTAGCATCAACAATACCTCCCTACCTGTTGGAATGTGTAGATGTCTAGTACTTGATTAAGACCTTTTTATTTGTACTTTTGCATGTCTTGATAGTCACTAATATGGAGTATCATAACTTGTACATTTTCGAAACATTTTGAACTGCCTTAAAGGTTTAATACATTCAAATTTTTCAAAAAAGAAAGAATTAAGTGACATGACACTCCATATGTGCATTTTTATTAAACGAGTTAACTAAAAACACTATATGCGACAATTTTCAATCTTGAAAGGAACAAAATAAGAAAATTTTAAATAAAATGACTTGAACGAGAAATCTCCTACAGAATAAAAAAGAAGTATATCATTATCTATGTTTAAAACTATTGCATATATCGGTTCCACCAAAAGAATTAACCAAAAAAAACTATTAAAAGGGATTGTAAAGACTATTTAATTAAACATGAGAACTTCTTATACAGTATTAAACCATAAAATTTTCTTTTAAGAATTAGTAAAATCATAACAAATGTGTGTAACTTCTGTTTCTTATATTGTGATTCATGTACAATTTTTCCATTATTAGATAATTGAGAAACGCTTTTTAATTATCTAAAAAGCATAATCATATAGTAAGTAATCACTCTATATAAACTTATTGTAATTTACTTTTTTTAATCCAAAAGTTTACATAGTCAGCTCTAACTTTAATATGAATTTTATAAGAATGGAATATTTTCAAGACCTCTTGCACTCTAGTTGGCAATTATATGAAAGTTAAGAACAAAGGACAAGTTCAAGTTTGATATTTCAAATCAGTCTTTGCAGCAAAGATAATGAATTCTTGGATCATGTATTTTTTAGTTGATCATTTTCTCCAAACATATAGAGAAACATCCTAAGCCTCTTTAATCCAAAATGTGTAAAAGGCTTAGGGAGTAAAATAGTGGAATGGATACACAAGATATAAGGTTTGACGAAAGATGATCTAACTGTTTTCAATTTTGGTCTATGATGTATGGAATAATGAGGAATTATAGGATATTTAGAGGCACAAAGCTAGGTGAGCAAACATTTTGTCAAGGAAATATTTACTGGATTAGAGATGTCATTCGTGTCCAGGAATTGGAAATGAACATCAGCTCCCCTATATCACCATACAGGAATATAAGATAGCTCTTGGATCACAACTTCAAATTTCATATGTAACCAGACTTAGGATCTTTTTGTTACCCAAGCACTACCAGAAGCATTAAAAACATTAATAGTCAATTCCAAGTGCAGCAGCTCGGAGCCACATCTAAATCAGCCTTCACTTCCAAATTTGCCGTAGAAAACCAAAGGCATCACAAGTTCACAACAGACTAGAGCAAAGCAAGTAGAACTCATTCTAACGATTTGGATTAGCTTTATGTCAACAATTCTAGTAATTATTCGCTTCAACTTGGTGGTCGAGCTAATAAGTAGAACAGCATTTGTATCATCATTTTCTATAGTGTGTTTACACAGTTTTGTAGACTTTTCGTTGGCCTCCTTATGGCAATTGTCTGAATTGCAGCTCAATCTGCTCTTTTGTGCTTGTAATCACTTATTGGTATTTTTATGATTTAATTCACCTTAAATTTCTAAATAAAAGATTTTGATATTCATATTTAGGGAAAAAATTTACATTGGGTTCTAATTTATTTTAGGAGAAAAGGTACATTAATATTTTTTTAAAAAGAAAATACATTAATATGTTTTACTAATAAAGATGAGAAGCACAAACTATCCTTTTATGTATTGGCTCGTCCACTTTAATTTATGCGTGATTTCAACGATAGGCAACCAAAGTATAATTAATATACGACTTGGAATTTGTAGCATCATTTCTAGAGTATCCCTTTGATTACATAGATCAATAAATGATATACAGCTTGCTTTTTAGAGAAGACTACGCCTGGCGCTGGAAGTTGCCGTTTCCTGATAGCGACATCCGCAACTAATAAGAACGATAGATCTTTTTTATCAATTAAGCCAACAAAAGCCAGAGTCGTCCTAAGAAAGCACCTAAGGCCTATTGGCCTCTTTGTTCTGTTTTCCAACTTGTGTTCTTCTAGTCAGTCAACTTTGTGACCCAAATCTTTTGATCGTTTAAGATATGTTCATTTTGAAGCAATCTACTACTAAAATCTAGTGGGTTTGTTCTTTTCTTAATCCTTTTTTTACTTATTGATTGCTCGCTTTTCCTTTCGTAGCTTTGGAAGAGGTACAGGAAGGGTTTGGCAGCTAAAGCTTCTTCATTTGTATGCATCTGATCGCCGACTGAAGAAAGCAGGAAACTTTAGTGGTGGGTTTTGGAGAATAAGGAGCTGCAGATGCTTCAATCGTAGGTTTAGACAGTTCTTAGAGGTTCTTCACCCTTACACGTTAGCTTTCTCATCCTGTTGCATCAAGTTTGGCCTTTCTTCAGTATGAATTTGTTGCCTATCTTGTGCCTGTAATTGTAACGGAACGTAGTTGATACTTGTTTATATCTTGTTTACTATGGCTTTTAATGGCAAGAAACCGAGCTTCAAAACTGGGGCCGTTCAGCGCTTTTTGTCTCTAGTTCTGGTGATATTGTTATGTGTACTGCTACTGATTGTTTTACTGGAAACAAATTCAGTATCAATGTCACAGTATTCGAACGACGGTTTGAGTTTCAGTTACAACTATTCTGGAGTCGGAGTTAAACTTAATATACCTAGACGGAGTGAATTGTCTATTCGATTGGAAAGACTTAATCAATTACCTCCGAGGAACAAAGATCTGTATCCAAATCTAGCCGAGAATCATATAACCATTGTCTTGTACGTTCATAATAGGCCCCAGTACTTGAAGGTAGTTGTGGAAAGCTTGTCGAAAGTAGTTGGTATCAGTGAGACTTTACTCATTGTTAGTCATGACGGATACTTTGAGGAAATGAATAGAATTGTGCAAAGCATCAAGTTTTGCCGGGTGAAGCAAATATTTGCTCCATATTCTCCCCATGTCTTTCCTGACAGTTTCCCTGGTGTTTCACCAGATGACTGTAAGGACAAAGATGATCCAGTTAAGAAACATTGTGAGGGAAATCCTGATCAATATGGAAACCACAGGTTGCCAAAGATAGTGTCGCTGAAGCATCATTGGTGGTGGATGATGAACACCGTATGGGATGGACTCGAGGAAACAAAAGGACACGAGGGCCATGTTCTTTTTATAGAAGAAGATCACTTCATTTTTCCTAACGCGTATCGGAACTTGCAGATGTTGAGCAAGTTGAAGCTTCAGAAATGTCCGAATTGTTATGCTGCAAATTTAGCTCCTTCTGATGTAAATTCAAGAGGGGAAAATTGGGGTAGTTTAATTGCTGAGAGAATGGGAAATGTTGGTTATTCATTTAATCGAAGTGTCTGGAGAAAAATCCATCTGAAAGCAAGGGAGTTTTGTTTCTTCGATGATTATAATTGGGATATAACAATGTGGGCTACAGTTTATCCCTCTTTTGGTGGTCCTGTTTACACCCTGCGGGCGTCCAGGACAAGTGCTGTTCATTTTGGGAAGTGTGGATTGCATCAGGGTAATGGGGAGAAGAGTGCATGCATTGACAACGGTGTGGTGAATATTGCAGTAGAAGAAAAAGATAAGGTGACCAACATTGATCCAAAGTGGGATGTGCATACCTATGAGAATCAACCAGGATATAAAGCTGGGTTCAAGGGTTGGGGAGGCTGGGGGGATGAGAGAGACCGCCAGTTGTGCTTGAAATTTGCTGAGATGTATCATTTCCCACGCGTTGGTTATTCAACCTGAATGTTGAGTTTTGACATTTGGAGTTGTCCGACTGTTGTAACTGGTAATGAGGGTTTAAATGAAGCACGATAGATGCTATACGGTTGTATGATTATGTTGTTCTTCAGAACGATTTAACAAAGCAACAATTTTTCTTATTACTCTTTATCAATTTCTATTCTGCACTAGCTTCTTATGATGCCTACTAATTTTGACTTCCAAAAGGAGAGAGTGATCAGTTCACGGTGACCAAAATCTTTTATATGCTACTATCGTATGTACTCTCTTAAAACTATGTGATCGGCAAACACTCTTCCTCAATTGTATGCCAGTAAATGCATCGACATATACGTCATGTGTCCAGGTATCCAAAACAATGTGCAAATGCTTCTGTGCATGCACCTCTTTAAGTTAGTTACGTTTCTATGCTTCTTGTATGGATGATGAATGCCTTTGATGCCTTAGTCTATGTATGGACTAGGAGCCTATAGTTCAGTTTTTCACTTTTTTGAATGTTCCAACTGGTTAAATGGCCTGACTATATCACGCCAGACGAGCTTCCGGAGAGCAAAACTGGCTTCGAACCTCACCAATCAAGAAAAGGAAGAAACTAGTGTACCTTCTCCATTAGAGTTTATCAGGAAGTGTTACGTGGAGCTTTGCTAAAGATCCTAGCTGTTTTTACCTAAGCACCTCTGGGACTTGTAGTGTCTTTAGCGACCACTGCACGCGCCTCCCAGTTCCGTGATCTTTCTTTATTGATCATCTAGACTCGTAGCAATGAAAAGTTTGGCGAAAAGGTTGAGAAAAGCATAATTGGGATGACCAGTAATAAGCTACACGCATGGCAATTATCAAACTGAAGCCACCTTAGTGCAGTGTATCCCAATGTTTACACCACCAACCCCGTTGTTTTGCATACTGAAAATTGGCAGAGGGGGACAGTTAGAGCACTAATTAGTATATATGGTAAAACAAGACCAACTCAAGGCAGGCATCGTTAACGATTATTAACATGGAGTTCTTAAGAGTTAGGTCTGGTGCTATCAGAATTTTGGACTAAAAATATGAAATAAAATTAAACAGCTAACACGTCAATCTTATTCCAGTTGCTATCAAGAGGATCCTTGTTTCAAAGGGAAAAAAAATCGAAAGTTGATAGGATATGATTACATGTGGGAAATCACAGTTTGATTTAACATTTTTGTGTACACCTACAATCGTTATGTAACCGAACTCCAAGTTAAGAAACAAGGGATGCTAGCACTTCATTTTGAAGTTTATGGGTACTTAATTAGATCTGACATCTTCTTTTCCCATGGTAGATATAGCCAAAAAGTAAGAATTTCGATGATGCCTAAATGGTATTTTCTAATTTCGATGATGCCTAAATGGTATTTTCTTCGATGGATAGAGACTAACTCTTTCCTCAAAACATTGTTTAGGAAAAAACCCACTTGGTGGCTTCCTGTTTGGTCCATTTTTTGCTAATGATGATATGTCACAATTTTCAACATCCCAGCACCTGTTTCTCCTAGAACTTAACCTTTGAAATTTTAGTCCCAACAGAAATAAAAGGATTTTTTTCACGATATCAAGTTTCTCTGATAAATATACAATAACATAAAGTAAAACATCTATGTAATCAATTATATATATATATCACCTTAATCACGCATTAAATAGGCCTAATTAGTTGTTTATTTGGCCTAATTAGAAGATTAAGGTTTTCTTTAGGCTGTATAATCATCATCTTTGTACAAAATTGAGATTTGAATTTTTTTATGAAATTGGTGAGGTTATTCACTTTATTGGTTCTTCGTTGAACTTGAAACTTATCAAGATTATTCCTTGTGGCATTCATTTGACTTATCACTCTCAATCTCTTCTTTTCCTAGAGTGTGGTGTCAATATCTTTCTTTATAACTTTGGTTTGGGTTTCTTTAAACAATGGTCAAGGTTTTTTCTTGAAAAAAATTGATTTAGCTTTTTTGGAAATTCCTTTCAACAACTTGTTCATGGGTTCCTAGATCTTGATTTACGAGGTTCACTTTAGTTGGTATTAGAGCTTGGGCTATTCTAAATCAGTTTGGTGCGTATTACTTATTTTGTTTCTCGTTTCTTGATGCTTTTTTCCATACATGTGTTCTTATAAATCCTGGTTGTTTTCTTCCATAAACATTTTTTGTAAATCCGATTGTTTTCTTCCATACAAGTTTCTTGCAAATCCTGTTTGTTTTCTTCCATACACGTTTCTTGCAAATCTTGCAATCTAGTTGTTTTCTTTAATAGATGTTTCTTGCAAATCTAATTGTTTTCTAGTTGCAATCTTTTCTCTTATGTCCTTCTCAACCTTTGCAAATCTAAGCATCTTGTTATTTTTCTAAATTGATTGCTCTTTCTTATTATTTCATATCTACTCCTTCTCACTTCTTTTGATTGCCTCAGTTGTGATTTGTTGAAAAAAAGAGAGGAAGTAAGAAAAAAAGAAAAAAAGAAAAGAAAAAATAAAATAAAAAAAGAAGACAAAAATAGTGGAGGCTTAGTTTTTGTAAAAAAGGGTAGATTTGAGTTGAGCAAAAAGGAAAGTACTAGATTTGCATATTCCTATCTAAAATATGAAATTAGTATCTTTTTCTTTGATTCATCTTTGTTTCATCTTCTTTTCTTTGCTATCTTGTCTAGTTTCATTATTTAAGCCCTTACCCTCATCCTATTTTCTTTTTCCTTATTCTGGTTAACTTCTTTTGATAAGTTGGGTGTACATTACAAGGTAATCACTTTTGATTGGAGTTTCTTTAGTTCCTTAAAGAACTAATTTAAGTGAATTGAGTGGTAAAATGCAAGAGTGATTACATTCTAGTTATAAAAGCCTTAAAAGAGTGAAAGACTTATTGAGCGAAACACTTTTGAGGTTTCTTTCCTTGCAAAGTCATTCTTTGTCAAATTGCTATAATGGCTGAAGAAGGAAAGACAGGAGAGACATTCAAATAGTGAACTTTGTGTTAACACTTTGGGCGTATAGAGGTTAGATTTGGTGAAATCTTGGACAAGATGGAAATATAAGATGATGTCATTACTATTTTGCAAAGGAATCAAGTTTATGAAGTTCCAATTATGCATAGATAAGAAAGGTGACAATACCATGTTGAACATGAGGAGGAAGATGATTGTGATTATTTTAATGTAAGAGAGGCCAATAATAGATATGATTAAGATAAAGGTGGTAAAAGGGGGCAATCAATAGATCATTATGATCAAAAGTTGGGAAACATTAAAATGAAGATTCCATCATTTACGAGCAAAAATAATCCTGATGCATATTTGGTGTAGTATCTCATCTCTCAAATTATTGAAGGATTTAAAGTGTGAGATTATTGAGTCATACGAGTGGCATTATGTAGAATGAATTTAGTACATTTATGACATGATTTTATGATTTTATTCAAACGCATAATATTAGCATACATGCATGTATTGTGAGTTAGACAAATTGCACTCAATTGACATATTCCGAGGTATGAAACTAAAACGAATGTGATATGAATGTGCATTTCTATTGTCTTATACTTTGGTTTACTAATGACAAGAATTGATGGATGATAATTAGTAACTTCGAATTAGTTGTTACAATTGAGAGATTGATA
Source organism: Erythroxylum baracoense (assembly GCA_025629805.1). Taxonomy (NCBI): domain Eukaryota; kingdom Viridiplantae; phylum Streptophyta; class Magnoliopsida; order Malpighiales; family Erythroxylaceae; genus Erythroxylum; species Erythroxylum baracoense. The sequence continues at coordinate 9,001,571 of JAOTAY010000009.1, read as the reverse complement.
AGTACATCTAGTCTAGGAAAAATGTCAAGTGGTAAGACAAATTGACATACGAAAAATTAGGATGACTAGACCTACTAAATTAGTGACAAATGGAATAGATAAATCAGTGACATTTAGCATGAGTATTAATTGACATATGGAAACAATGATTGAGTGACAAATGGTAGTACATTTAAGTGACAATTGGTAGCCTCATAAAAGGACATATGTGCCAGCTAGGGAGAGGACATGTGTTTTGATAAACACATGACAAGTATCCCTAAAACAAGAACACTCACCCTTGACTTGAAACATTGCGTGTCAGATTATGTTCTAGTTTTAGTTACTACTAAAGACTCTTCTTCTCCTCCCTCTCACCACCAAAATTCACTTCTCCCTCACAACCTTGACCTTCTGCCTAGATTCTGTCCATTATTACCTCAAAACCTTAGTTAAGTTCTTTATAAAGATAGACAGATTTTGTTGCCTTCTTCTTATTACTGCTCTTGTGATGATCTTACATGTATGGAAAGTTAAGCTAACTTGATTAATTAAGGTGGAATATGAGCTAAACAAGTAAGTAAAGTATTGATCTTTATGGCATGTCTTAATAGAAAGATTAGGAAGATTGAATTGGGATGGATTGCATAAGTGTTGATGATGAAATGAGTTCTAGAAAATAATGCTTGAATGACAGTTTCTGTTTTGGTTTTTGATGTATGAAAGACAATAATTTATGAGCTACAAATTGAATAATTTTGATTTGTTATTGGAGATGAAATTGATGAGGAGTTGGAGTATAATTAAGGTCTAATTGAGGAATAATTGATGGACTATTAAGAAGATGTTTTGAGTTTGGTATAAAGATGTAAAAATTTGGAAAAAAAATTGAAAGAATTGGATGGTGAACTTTCGGTTCAATCATCCCAAGATCGTGGGAGCTCCATACACGATTGTGGGAAATGCCTTAAAGTGAAGAAAATGCTATGTGATTCTTGAACCAACTAAGGATAAGTCACTTTACCTTAATGCATTTGGACTTGATTGAGGCTTGAAATGAACCTAGTTTGATGGTGAATTAGTTGGTTAAGTGTTTGATAAGTTTAAGTTGTTAATTAATGTTATAACTTAAGGAATGGATTGTTTGATATTGATGTATTGAAATCTAGAAATTATAAGTTATTAAAGGAATTAAGATATTCTTATGATTGCAAATATGATTCAAAGGATATGAGTAATGTGTATTAGATATAAATGAATGAATATGGGAGAATATGAAGTAATTGTAAGTGAGAATTGGATAATTAAATGAATGTATATGATTGATGAATAAATCAAGCTTGCTTAAGGTATAAGCCTAAACTGCAAAATGGTAATATCTAAGCTATAAAGTTTGAATGATCTGAAAGTGTATAGTACAGTCAAGATTTGCGAATAAGGATATATACCCAGAAGGTCCATTGAGCATGCATTAAAACATGTTATATATACATGTGAATGATTAAATAATCATATGATCATCAACGTCCAAACATTGCCAGATCATGAAGACAATAGCTTATCTGGAGCATACTGTGAGTTAACCTAGATGTTTACTCACTATGACTAAATTGTTTGTGATTAGCTTTTTGATATTGAACTGTTATTGATATGATTGTGATAATTCTGGATATTGATGGTCTAAGGAGTTCAATATTTAGGATTGTATTATAAGTGCTATCTAATTGTATATGAATATGAAATGTGAGAATAATTGGATGTGAAATTTCAGTATGAATATGACATGTGTGAGAAATTGAATGTGAATTGCCGAACTTAGATCCAATGAATTTGATACATGTGACAAAAGCACACAGAAATGAAAGGTAAATGAAATACGACATATGGAATGATGCATTACATTGTTATACATGATCAGACAAAGGAGTTGGAGCTTAAAGCTAGGAAATATGCACAAAGAGCCACAGGCTCAGTTATGAATGAGTCCGGTATCCACAATAAGTACGGGATAGTAAATGAAATGAGCCCGATATCTACAATAGATACGAGACAGTAAATAAACGCTCGGTCACAATAAAAAAATGAAAGTGGAGTCATATGTGCATATGCATTTGTAAATATATCTTCAAATGTACCATATGAATGATTGGGAATAAGTGTTGAATTATGTTGATATAATAATATGCAATGTTTGTGTACATGTTGATGATATGAGTGACTAAGATAGATGAATGAATTGTTTGAAATACAGTTGAAAAGTAAATGAAGATGTGTTATGATATGAAATGTTCGCTTACCTAATATACTTATGAAAGTATGATATGACTTATCTCTGTATATCTGACGTAAGTGAATGCATCAATGGTGGTTCACTCACTGAGTTCGTAAAGCTCATTAAAATTGCAATGTTGATTTTCAGGTTCAAAGGAAATCTAGTTAGACTAAATGGAGTATAGCTACTGCATATGGACATGAGTTAGTGGTCGAGATCAGTTATACCTGCACATTTCTTTAGTTATTATGTCTTAAGAATTGTATTTCTCAACTATTGTACAATGTACATGTGAATTCTAAAATGTAATGACATTTATGACTGGATATGATTGTAAATGAAATGTGCCAAAATGAATATTGGTTTGCTAAAGATATGTTTGATGCCTAAAAATTTATAATGATATGATTTGATCATCTTAATGTGCCATCCTAGTAGAGTATGTTCTCGAATATTTGTCGGTACATTTGTGCATATGCTCTATGAGAGTGGTATGTTACATTGAGAGTGGGAGAAGATAGTGGAGTTGGTCTTTAATTGTCACAACTACTCTGAAGTGAAAAAGGTAAAACTTGCTGTTATTGAGTTTACTAACTATGTTATTGTTTGGTGGGATCAACATGTTTTGGCTAGGAGATGAAATTGTGAAAGGATAATTGAAACTGAAGAGGAGATGAAGGTTATTATAAGGAGAAAATTCATTCCATATCATTACTATAGGGACCTGTACTAACTATTGCAAGGCCTAACTGAAGGATCTAAGAGTTTAGAGGAGTACCACAAGGAAATGGATATAACCATGATAATGTGGACGAGAACTGAGAGGCAACCATGACACAGTTTTTGCATAGCTTAAATCAGGAAATTGCAAATATGGTAGAGTTGTAACATTATGTGGAGTTAGAGGATACAGTACATATGGCCATGAAGATTGAGAGGCAACTCAAAGAACAACAATCAATATGGTTTGAGTAGAAATCGAGTTCTTCCTCTTGGAAACCAAATTGGAGTAAGAAGGATGATAAGGACTATCTTAAAAGCATGTCTAAATCATCTAAAAGTAAGGATGTTGGTTCTAACCTATCATAAAGTTAAATATAAATCCCAAACCTTTAGAAACAAAGATATTAAATGATTAAAGTGTTTAGGACAGGGACACATTGCATCCCAGTGCTTGAATAAGCAAGTGATGATTTTGAGGGGAGATGGTGATGTTGAGACCAAAGGTGAATTTGATGATGATTGTAGGCCACAATTGGAGGGGATTGATGATGAAGTGTATCAAATTACTAGTGAAATCCTTATCACTAGGAGAGCTTTGAATGTGCAAGCGATGAAGGAGGATGAAGCACAACGAGACAACATCTTCCACATATGTTGTCACATCAAAGACAAGGTATGCAGCTTGATCATAAATGGGGGAAGTTGAGCTAATATAACAAATAATCTTTTGGTTTAAAAATTAGACCTACCTACTACTAGGTATCCTAGACCTTATAAACTTCAATGGTTGAATGAGTGTGGAGAAGTCAAGGTTATAAACAAATATTGGTGTCATTTTCCATTGGTAGATATCATGATGAGGTGCTTTGTGATGTTATAAATATGCATGCTAGTCATTTGCTTTTGGGCTGACCATGGAAGGTTGATAGAAGGGTTATGCATGATGAATTTAAGAATAGACACTCTTTTTTAATGCATAGGCCTATAACTTTTGTACCATTAACACCTCAGCAAGTATACGAAGATCAAGTGAGGATCAAAAATGAGAGTGATAAAAGAAAGAATGAGGTTGAATGCGAAAAAAGAAAGAGTGAGGAAAGAAAGAGTGAGATTGAATATAAAAAAAAGGCAATAATCATAAAAAAGAAGAAAAGGAAAAGCCTCAAGAGCAAAAGAGAAAAAAAAGCAAGTTTTTATGCAAAAGAAAGTAAGGTTAAGAGAGTTTTTTATTCAAAATAGTTAATGATTGTAGTTTTTTACAGAGAGGCTTATTTTAATACTAACTATCTTAACTCTTCTTTGCCTAGTGCTACTATGTTTCTTTTTATAGGTATTCATTGATGTCTTTCCTGATGAAGTTCCTAATGGTTTACCGCCACTTAGGGGAATAGATCATCAGATTGATTTCATTCCCAATGCATCAATTCCTAACTGACCAGCCTATAGTAGCAATCTCGAGGAGATAAAGGAACTTTAAAGGCAAGTTGAGGAGTTACTAGCTAAAAGGTATGTGAGAGAAAATTTGAGTCCATGTATAGTTACTGATCTACCTGTGCCAAAAAGGATGGAACATGGAGAACCTGTGTTGACTGTAGAGCTATCAATAAAATTATGGTAAAGTATCGCCATCCCATTCCTAGGTTGGATGATATGCTTGATGAATTGCATGGTTCTTATAATTTTCTCTAAGATTGATTTGAAGTCTAGTTATCATCAAATTCGCATGCAAGAGGGTGATGAATGGAAAACTGCCTTTAAGACTAAGTATGAATTATATGAGTGGCTAATTATGCCTTTTGGGTTAACTAATGCCCCTATTACTTTTATAAGATTGATGAACCATGACTCACATGCATTTATTATTAAGTTTGTTGTTATATACTTTGATGATATTCTTATTCATAGTAAGAACTTAGATGAGCATCTTGAATATTTGCAAAAAGTTTTAAGCATTTTATATGATGAGAATTTGTATGCAAACCTCAAGAAATTTTCTTTTTGCACTATCAATATTGTGTTTCTTAGATATGTTGTTAGTGTTAAGGGAAAAAGGTTGATGAAGAAAAGGTTAAGGCTATTCGTGAGTGTCCTACACCTAAATCTATAACTGAGGTGCGAAGCTTTCATAGGTTCGCTACATTTTATAGTAGGTTTGTTAAAGATTTTAGCATCATTAACTGAACTTGTTAAAAAGAATATTAGATTCAAGTGGGGTAATGAATAAGAATCAGCATTTAATTTGTTTAAAGATAAACTAAGTTTAGCACCATTAGTTGCTCTATCTAAATTATTAAAAACTTTTGAAGTTGAGTGTGATGCTTCAGGTATAGTTATTAGGGATGCTTTGATGCAGGAAAACCGACCCTTTGCTTATTTTAGTGAAAAACTAAATTGGGCAGCCTTGAACTACAAAACTTATGAAAAGGAGATGTATGCGTTAGTGAGGGCCTTCGAGACATAGCAACATTACTTATGGTCCAAGGAGTTTGTCATTCATATTGATCATAGGTCCTTGATGCATTTGAAGAGCCAAGGTAAGTTGAACAAACACCATAAAAAATGGGTAGAGGTCATTGAATCTTTTCCTTATGTGATCAAGTACAAACAAGGTAAGGAAAATATGGTTGCAGATGCTTTATATCGTAGGATACCTTAATCTCTATGTTGGTTACTAAATTTTTAAGGTTTGAGTACATTAGGGATTTATTTTCTTTTGTTATTGATTTTGGTAATGTGTTTGAAACTTGTGAAGATGCTAACTTTGGAAAATTTTATAGGCATGAAGGTTATTTATTTTGCGAAAATAGATTGTATGTGCCTATGTGTTCTCTAAGGGAGTTATTAGTTCATGAGTCTCATATAGAAAGAATTTGCGAGAAATGTATAACTTATAAACAGGCCAAATCTAGATCTTTTCCTCGTGGATTATATAATCCTTTGCTAATTCCAAATATACAATGGGTAGATATTTCCATGGACTTTATCTTAGGTTTACCTACTTTAAAAAGAGGTAATGATTCAATTTTTGTTGTTATGTACAAGTTTTTTAAGATGGCTCATTTCATTTCATGCCATAAAATAAATGATGCTAGTCACATTGCAGATTTATTCTTTCATAAGATAGTATGTCTTCATAGAGTGTTACAGAACATTGTTTTTTATTGAGATGCTAAGTTGTTAAGCTAATTTTGGAAGACATTATGGGGTAAGCTAAGTACTCAGCTAATGTTTTCTACAACTTGCCATCCAAACACTAATGGGAAAATTGAGGTAGTTAATCAAACTTTGTCTACGTTATAATGTGCTATCATTTAAAAGAATTTGAATAATTTTGAAGATTGTTTGTCACATGTTGAATTTGCTTATAATTGTTCTGTCCATTCTAGTACCAACTTTTCACCTTTTGAAGTTATGTATGGGTTTAATCCCTTGACTATAATGGATTTAACACCTTTCCTAATTGATGAGTGCGATAGTTTAGATGGCACAGGGAAGGCTAAATTCGTGAAGCAATTGCATGAAAAGGTTAGACAGCAAATCGAAAAGAGGACGAAACAATATGCTGCTCAAGTCAACAAAAGGCATAAGAAAGTGATCTTTGAACTAGGAGATTAGGTTTGGGTCATTTTATGAAGGAGCAATTTCTAGCAGAACGTCGTTCTAAACTACATCTAAGAGGAGATGGACCATTCCAAGTCATTGTGAGTATTAATGACAATGCAGACAAGCCAGATTTACTAGGTGAGTTTAAGGTTAGTGCTACATTTAATGTTTCTAATCTCTCTCCATTTGATGTAGGTAATGAAAATTTAAGGACGAATCCTTTTGAGGAGAGGGGAAATGATAGAAACAACTAAAGACATGCAAAGGATGGTGCAATTTGGTTCAACATATTTCAATAAACCATTACACATTAGTGGAGGTCCAATAACTCAATCTAAAGCTGAAAGGATGAAAGAAGCTCTCAATGGATTGATTGAAGATGTTTGGGCTAAACAAGCAATAATAGAAGTTGATTTGGGCTTGGAGAGATCAATAAGCCCTATCACCTTAATTCACGCATTAAATTGACCTAATTAGTTGTTTATTTGGCCTAATTAGAAGACTACGTTATTTTGATGACTTCAGAAGATCTCTAACTGATTTGGGCTACCTAAAAGCCCACTTTCTATATTTGGCTATAGGATTCAGTTTTGAAAAGGCTTTCCTAAATGTAAGGGATTTCCTTATTTTTAAGAATAATCATTGTTAGAAGATAGATTAGGGCTTTCATTTGCCCATATAATCGTCATCTTTGTACAAGAATTGAAATTGGAATCTATTTTACGAAATTGGTGAGGTTATTCACTTTATTGGTTCTTCATTGAACTTGGAACTTATCGAGGTTATTTCTTATGACGTTCATCTGACTTATCACTCTCAATCTCTTTTTTTCCTACAGTGTGGCATTAATATCCTTCTTTATAACTTTGGTTCATGTTTCTTTAAACAATGGCCAAGGTTTTTTCCTTGAAAATAGAACTGATTTAGCATTTCTGGAAATTCCTTTCAACAACTTGTTTGTGGGTTCCTAGATATCAATATACGAGGCTCACATCATCATAAACTAATTAACTACAGTAATGTGAAAAGCGATACAAGATCTCGTGACAATATTGTAACACCCCCTATACGGAACCTACAACCATCCACACATAAAGGCAATCAATTTCACGGGGCTCACATCATCATGAACTAATTAACTACAGTAATGTGAAAAGCGATGCAAGATCTCGTGATAATACTATAACACCCCAACACCCCCTATACGGAAGCTACAACCATCCATATATAAAGGCAATCAATTTCCTTTACATACATTCATGACATGTATTTCAGTTCAATGCTATACATATACACATTACAAAACTCCCAAATGCTTAACATTATCATTTAATAATAGTAAAACATTTTTACATTTACATGGTAATCCAAAAGAAAACATACAATTTCCTTTAACCATTACATGTACAATCA
>JAOTAY010000009.1:8972506-8993481 GCA_025629805.1 Erythroxylum baracoense | reverse complement strand
ACCGTCTAGGTCACTCACCAATAGCTTCCGAAGCTAATGCCTGGAAGTCTCGGCAACGTCGGTGTGTTGACGTTCCACAGGCGCCTCTATAACAAGTCAAATACACTTACATTACAAATTGAACAATCAAAAATGTATAATAAGGCACATGTAAGAATTTAAATGAGTATAATGCATGTTCATGACAATCCCGGTTCTGATCTTTCCTTTGATATAAAGTATGAACTTTTTGAATAATGGAACAGGAAGTTGTGTTACTGTTTAGGATGAGTTTATAGGACAGACTTGTTTGAAGTGAATTTTGACCCCTATTGAGGTGGAATTTGTTTGTGAGCCCTTCATGAAAATTGTAGGTATTTTTGTTAGCTTTCCATTGATACTAAGTTTGTGAATTTTGGAGGTCTGAGTCAGAAGTTATGTATTTTGGAAGAGTAGGTATTTCGGATGAGGAAGCAGTGAAAAAAGAGAGGAAGGTTGCGATCGTGACGCGTCACGATCGCAACGAAACAGGCAGTGTCGCGAACGCGACTCTGTCGCTTCGTCAAGATCGTAACGCCCGCACTCCTCACAACCGCAAGGCAGTCGTGAGTGTGAGTGGCATTTTTGTAAATTTTCTATCATCCGAACCCTTTTGACATTCAATTACTTCTAACTGTTGCATCCGACCTCCGATTGACCCGATTTTTGAAGCGTTGGATCCAATGGCTCAAATAAAAAATTTCTAAATTCATGTGTCTAAATTTTCAGTGCCATTGGACAGTCATTTTCACTACCGGTAAACCCTTATTCTGCCAGTCGGTATTTTTCCTATTCCAAAAACGACCCCGCAAAATTCCCAAATAATTTCTCAAATTCTCTAAAAATCAGAAAACCACAATAACCCTCTCCAACACAAATTTTCATTCACACAAATCATATTTTTCATAATTCACATTTATTCACAATTATACCGGGAAATGTCATGAATGCATGTACAGTCATTTACATGTGCAAAATTTACTATTCACGTGCATATATGAATGCATGAACATAGCTAACAACTTTAAACACTCCTAACCCATTCCAAATGACTATTTTACCCTTCCCATTGGTGAGGGGATGTTACAACATAACTATTTAAGACATTCTTAGGTAACCTATATTCAAAAGAGATTTTGGTTGGTTAACCTCTGAATAGGAATTATATGCCTCAAAGGAGAATATACCCTAAGTTAGGAACTCTTAATGGTCCATGAAGCTAAAATAATCTATTAATTAAAGGTGAAGATGAATATAATAAAGTCTTAAGGGAACTTGGACTAAATATAGTTAATTCATAGTTGGCACATTCTTGATTATTAATTTTAATAGTATTTAGATTTTGTTAGTTATGTTATTTCTTTAATCATTTATCAATAAGATCATATCTAATTTATTAAGTATGGGTAATGGGTAGTTAACCAATAATACTTGTAACCATTAGTTTTTAGATTTTGTTAGTTTTTTTATCTAACTTTATTTTAATATTTAGTTTATTACTTATTTTATATTTTATTTATTAATTTTTATTGTATTTTGATTTTGATTATGATTATGATTATTTTTTTCATATGGGTCATTCAGAAACATCTCTAATAGTTAGAGGTAAGGCAGCGTACTACTAGACCTCCCCAGACCTCGCATATCAGTGAGATTTTTACTAGGTTGTTATGGTACTTGCAGGATCAAACCATACTTTGTAGTAAAACATTAATCACAGATGTGTACTGATTATTTTTAATCATAAATATTTAAACAAAAAACTAACTAATGAAGTTAAATTTGTTATCATCATAAAGGTTAAATGTCATTTTAGAAGGGCACCATACAATTATTGTAAGGCTAACAAAATACTTCAACAACCTAAATTAGTAATCACACATCATCTATATAGAAATATGCAATGTTGGTATAAAAATTTGTTGTTCCAAAGCCTTTTACTACTTTCTAAAACATGAAAAATATATTGACTTGCACAATTTATAAAAAAAAAGATAAGATTTATAATAAGCTAGTCTTAAATAAGTACTTGTTTAAAGTGTTTATAAATAGTAGTAATAAAGAACATAGTTAAAACGAAGAATATATAGACAATTGAAACCACTATATGAAATTAAAATTAAATATTTACTGATTGAAATAAAATAGTATAATTTATTAAATAGTAACTAAAGTTCATAGATAGAATACCTTACAACTTGTAACTCTTTCACTAAAACTCAAATGTTACTCCTCTCAAGATATTTGCTTCTATTTTAAAATGTTGAAAATTATTTAAAATAATATTTTTAAAAAAATTCAAATTTGATATAACATACTTTCACTTACTTGTATTTATATTAAAAATAAATAGTACTTGACTCAAAGTTCTTCAATGTTTCTTCAATTTCAATAGTTTATTGTCAATTCATTAACCAATCTTGACATAACCTTGACTATAGTAGGAACTAAAGAACTTTAAAATTGATTCAAATTTTTATTACTAGTATTGAAAGCAATTTAGAAGCCACTATTGATGTATAAATAGCTAAAATATATTTAGCAATCTTAAATATAATAAAATGCCTCTCTGTATTAATCTTCCAGTACTAAAATAACGAAATCAATAATAAATTTTTCAGCCAATTACTTCAAGCACCTATCCAACTTTACCAAGACTACTAATTTCTTGTTACTTATAAATTGCAAAAAATAATCATTAATTTCTTCTTCATCGATTAGCGAAACCCTCTGACCAACATTTTAATCCTAACATGATGAATGTACATTAACCATGCTCTTATCTTTATCTCCTTATACTCATCCATCAGTTTATTTATAATCTTTTTTGTCTTAACTACCAATTTATTTATATCATTTTCAACAAATAAATAAGTATACCTTAAGTATTTCATCATATACTTAAGATTCAATACCAATGCTATAACAAGCATCACATTCATCTTACTAATAGACCTTAATATTTATCAAATTTAGCGCCATTTGTTTATTCATTTCAAAGAAGGAATGTTTTTTGCTACTTTCACAAGTTTGCAATTTGATCAAAAAAATTTAATCTTAGGAAAACACAAATTAGAAGTAGAGTACAATGAACCATATAATTTATAAGCGATATCATATAACCTTTTAAGAAACTTAGTGAGATTCATAACATTAGTCCAACCACTCTTAATAGAAATATCATTTTAAAAGTCACTCAAAATTTTACTATCCAAATCTTCAATCATCAAAAGCCTTTTGATATCTTATAACAACTTTTACCATTAAGTAAATGTTGTAACTTTTGATACCTAAGGCTAACATTCTTACAATATTTTTTAAATAATCCTAACCTTTTTTTGTTTCTTTTAATGTATTTAATCATATCCTAGATCCTTTTTATAGAACCTCAACAATTTGAAGTCCATCCCTAATAAATAATTAAAGGATATAAGCATAATACCTCAAATGAAAAGTCTCTTTACCCTAAACAAAAATATTTTTCTTTCACAATCTTTTCTTTAGTTATGAATAATAGTATCATTTAATAAAAATTAGCAATAATTATACCATTAAACATTTTCAAACCACACTCATCCATGAAAAAAGACAATGGCATTTCTAATATTTACTCAATTATGATTGTTTTTTTAAAGTTGAATATAATTGTATTAATCTCATGAGAATTACAAAATCTAGATTGTTATACAAAACATGCTCTTTATTAAGCATCTAACCTATCCTTACATTACCATTTAAGTACATAAAGACTTACTTTCATATTTTTTCTACCATCTAATCTTATAGGGAATAAAGGTCCTTTGCTTTATTATGCTTTATGTGATTACCAGTTGATTAGCCACATGATCTTCATTTCTTGTGAATTTTTTTTCTCTAAGCCTCTGGCTATTATTTCATCGTGTAATGTAAAATTATACTTTGCTGAATTTGCTCTTATTTCTTTGATTCCTTCATGAACATCCTAGCATTCCTTTCTTTCCACAAGTAGTGCACTGTTACAGCAAAGCTCTTCTTCATCACTTTATCATTTGCCTTGTACCTGGTTAAAGTTCTATTAAATTTTTTAATAAGCCTTTCCAGTTAGTTGGACTCTATTTAATATCAAATAGTTCTTTAAATTTTCCCCATTTGAATTTAGAGAAGTTGCATTTAGCCATAAGGTGATCCATTGTCTTATCTTTTTTCGTGCATGGTTCACAGGTTCTGTATGGAATCTTATATTTAATTCTATCCTTAGTGTCTATTCTTTCCAATACACCTAACCATAATATGAAGGAATGACTAGGAGATGTATCTTGGTCCCAAATTACACCATTGTACCTTGATGTTGGCTCATGTTGAAGTATTTTCCTATATTCCTTTGTAGAAAACTCCATTACCTTATTAACATTCCATTGGATTATATCTTCACTGTCTTGCTTAGGATTATATGGAGGTAAGTTCTTCATATTTAATTCAGCTCCTCTTTTGTTATGCAAAGGCCTTCTCCAATTATTTGTCTGTATGAATTATTTACCATAGTGTTTGGTGGAATTACAAATCTCAATTGTTGAGCTTCCTGAAGTTTGTGTGGAGGGCCACATGCTAGCCAATTATTATTCCTCAAGGATGTTTTTTCCATCTTTAATTTTAAGAGTTACTAAGCACTCCATTCATCGTCTAATAGCAAGTATCTGCTTCAAATTCCAAGATATGTTTTGGTTTGCTTGGATGCTCCATATGTTGTTTCCTTTCATATGGGCTTTATGGATCCATTTGACCCATAAGATTTCCTTCTTTTTGAAATATACCATAATATTTTGGTTAACATCACCTTATTCATCATTTTTACTGAAATGATTCTTTAGCCACCTATTTTTTTAGGTGCACAGATTTTAGACCTTTGACCTTTGGATTAATGTATTAGTTACTATTTCCTCTCTATATGAATACCTTCTAGATCGTTGTGCCAGTAAGTACTAAGATTGCCTAATAATGTGATCATAAGTTGTAACCTACCTCTAGAAGATAAGAATTTGTTACACCAGTGGTTGATTCTCTTGTTGATAACATCTAACAGTGGCATATATTCCATCATTCTGCTTTTTTTTGTGAGATGGTAACTCCTAAATATTTGATAGGGAGAGCAACCTATTTGAACCTCAAATCCTTTGTCTTAGTTGCTACTTTATTGTTGACTCTAGTAGATAACTAGTAGGAGCTTTTAGTATGATTCATACTTAACCCTAAGATAGCTAGGAACCTCTCCAAGTAGCTCAGTAATAGGTTAATTAAGACTCTTTCATCTCTACAAGATAGTAAAATATCATCAACATAAGCAAGGTAGAAAGTTGTTATACCTTTACATTTATGGTTGTATTTAAAATCTAGATTCCTTGAGATTCCCATTAAGATTATAACATATATAACCTCCATTCCAAGTATGACCTTGTCTTAGGCCCCTCCCTACATTGAAATGCACTGTAGGTTCTCCATTAACCAAGATTACATAAGAGGGAGTTGAGATACACTCTATCACCCAGTTCCTAAACCTACTTAGGAATCTTGCTTCTTGTAGTATTTTGTTTAGGAACTTCTAACTTATAGAGTCGTAAGCTTTAGCAAGATCAATTTTTAGGGTGCAACTTTGTAGTTGATAGATTAACATTGTAGGATTTGGACAAGTGTTGGCTCAACATAATGTTACTTTCAATATTTCTCTATCTTACAAATGTATTATGAGTTGTGTTGCTTAATTTGTCAAGATAGTTCCTCATTCTTCTACCTAGGATTTTTTAGCTTACCTTGTCCACCATATTGCAAAATGAAATTGGTGTGTATTCCATCAACGTATTTGCGTTTGCAATCTTAGGGATCAGACTAACATAAGTCTTATTCCACTCCTTCATAATTTTACCCCTCTTAAAGAACTCAATGATTACATTGATAACAAATTATTTTATTGTCTCCCATATGTGTTAGAAGAACCTCCCATTGGGCCCGTCAGGCCTTGTGGCTTTATCACGATGTACGAAAAATAAAGCTTCATTGATCTCCTCCTTTATAACCTCTTTAATATGCATTTGTTGGTCTTCCTACATGATGTTCCTAATGTTCATTAGCACCTCCTATGAAATTTCCACTACTTCCTTTTTTACTACTAGGTGCTTCTTAAAGTAGTCATATTCCATCATCTTCATCTCCTTCTAGTTTGAAACATGTGTTCCTTTCATTAAGAATCTGATGTTGTTTTTGTTCCTCTTGGCTTATATGGAGTTGAAGTAGCAACTTGTACATGTTTCACCCTCTCTTACCTAGCATATTCTTGATTTTTTTCCTTAATTATGAATTAAGTGTCTTCAAAGCCTCATTATACTTCCTTAGCAATTGCCATTCGTGCTTTTTCATCCTACTATCTCCTAGTTTATCTATGGCCTCATTTGGACATTTTATTAGTTCTTCCAATGCCTTCTACTTCCTTAAGAACATAGGATCCTCATTATTCCTTGTTATACCCCTCAGGTTACATTTAAATGCTTTTAGTTTTTGTAAGCATGAGAAACTCTTGGAGCCTTTTACTTCTATCTCCATACCCTTTTAAACCGTCTCCAAGAATTCAAGGTGTTTCAGCAAATAGTTGAAAAACTTGAAAGGGTTCTACCTTATTCCTCTTATAGCTCCCCACTAAATCAATATTGGGATGTGATCATAGATAAATTGTTCTCCAAAGGTTGCTAAGTTTCTTGGGAACTAAGGTGGCCATTGTGTATTTACTAGGCATCTATCAATTTTTTTCATTTGAAACCAGTCTCTTGTATGCTGATTTGACTAATTAAAGTTATTCCTAAAACTTTTAAGGTCTGTTAGTCCAGTATTACTAAGTAGGTTTTATAATTCACAAAAATTTTTCCTGACCATATTTTAGCCCCTATTGCCTCTCCATAGTTCATGATGCAATTGAAGTCTCCTCCTAAGGCTCGTGAAATTCTCATGTTACTATAAATTTTGTTAATCTCCTCCCACAATTATTGTCTTTAGAATCTATAGTTTGAAGCATAAATCATAGACATCTTGATAAGTTACCTTAAGCTGATTTCAATTAGATCACAGTGAACAACTTAATCAGTGTAATACTAATCGACTAATTTGAATATAGATAGGTTAAAAGCTAATACTATTCTTCCATCGTGATGTTTCTCATGACTTGCCAAAATTTTCCAACTTCTATCAAGAAACCACAAGCACTTCCTTATTAAATTTTCATTGATTTTGGTTTCAAGTAATCCTACAAATTCTGTTTTTTTATTGAAAAGGATATCTTTCCCTGCTAACTATTTATTCAGGCCATTAAGGCCTTTAAAATTCCATATTGACCTTTTTATACTACTTCTTTTTACCTAACTTTTTCCTCTTAAATCTTCTTCATGTTCTTCTCAGGCTTTCTACCATCTTGTTCTTCACTTTAGAGGTTCCCCCATTTCCTATTAAATTGTTCCCTCATGTTCCTTATCCATTATTTCTTGTTTTATTGGTTTAGTTTAGATCTCCTTACCTCTTCCCTTTGATGTCTTGGACTTGACT
This sequence comes from Erythroxylum baracoense, assembly GCA_025629805.1. Taxonomy (NCBI): domain Eukaryota; kingdom Viridiplantae; phylum Streptophyta; class Magnoliopsida; order Malpighiales; family Erythroxylaceae; genus Erythroxylum; species Erythroxylum baracoense. Next base: position 8,985,903 of record JAOTAY010000009.1, on the reverse strand, counting down.
AATTCCTCTTCCATCAGCTCCTCTCTAGTTTTCTAGACCTAACTTATTTTATTTTCCTTTAAATCAGTAGGGTTGTTTCTTTGTTCATAAACCTCCTTCATCTCCTTTAGGATCTATACTGTTAGTTTCCATATATGGGATGCCTTAATACAGTCCTCCTTTATTCCTTCTTCTTCATTTAATTTCATAATAGCTAGTGTATCAGGTGGCTTCTTTTTTAAGTTGATTTCAACATATACTCTTGCATACTTTATCCTCTTTATTAAGGCATTATTTTCATCCATTCCTATAGGCTTCCCTAACTTAATTACTAGGTTGTTTAGCCCTTCTTTAGAGCAATATTCAAATGGAACTTTGTGTAAATTCACCTAAATAGGTATTGCTTCCATCTTTCTTCTATCTAATCTAGCTTTTAGATGCCACTTTAAAGGAACAAAGGATTTCCCTAGATGTGCCATAGCCCTCCATCTATTGCTCTCTTGCTCATTTCCTTTATAGTGAACTTAAACACAAACAAGTCATCATTATTTACCATGAAATTTATTAGTCCCTAGTTTCTCCGTACTATATTTACCCACCTCCACACCGCTGGATAAGAGAACCTTTTCTCAATGAAGTATGCTACCATTGTAGTATTCCATTTGTTGCAAGTTATTGAAGCACTTTTAATGGGGGATGCCACTGATCTTTTATATACCAATTGAACGAATTGAAGGCTTCCAAAGGAGTTAGATTAACCTACTATGGCACTCTATGAAGCCTTACTTGAGTTTACTCTAGCTCCCTATGTTTGTCTCAAAATTGGGATAGGAGTGAAATCTTCTTAGTTAAGGGTGTTATTGGTGTTCTTTTTCTCTATAGGGTTAGGAATTTATGTAATAATAAGGTTGTTTGGTTTATAGTTAGTGACTTGTCTAATTCCAGGTGTCTAGGTTGGGATTTGTTTGACTGTTTATGGTTATTTGAAAGCTGGAAGCTATTAGGGGGAGGCAACATGGTTCTTAATGAAGAATTTTTATAGCTGCTGATAACACAAAAGTTGAGAATTCTTTTCTGCATATATTATTAAATATCATCAAACTAGTAGTAAAGCACAAGTAAGACATATTTTTTATCCTTGTCCAAGTATTATAGCCAAGGAAACCTTTTTTGCATTTAGTTGAAAATAGTTCTTTAAATTTCTTTTTCTCTTTAATAAAAAAGAATAACAATATCTAGTAATAGTGACTATAGATAGAACTTGAAATTTGGAAAAATTAATTCAGCAAAATTCTTTAAACCTTTTCCTTTCAACAAAACTAAAGGATATTTCATCTTCTATTATCATTTTCACTAATAATTCCCTACAAGTATGCTGATCAAAACATCAAAAAGCTAACTTAAAATTGTCACCATTAAACCATTTTTAAAAATAATTTATATATGCTTCATCTTTCCCCTTATATGCTTTAAGAAAATATTTTTTATATAAAATCCACTTAGTAAAATTTCTCTTAAATGCTTTCATAATCTTGAAGTTCCTTTCTCACTCTTTCCTTTGATTATGATTATGACACCATTAACATACTACCCTCTTAGAATCCTAAACACTAAACCATGTCTTCTTATTACTGTGAGAAGTAGATTTGTAACCTTCAATATAAGAGCCAAATATTTATATAGTGACATATGTGGTTACATATAAGCATATAATAAATCAACACTTCACATGTTATATACTCTTTTAAAAGCTTTCCTTTTAATATAGAAACTAACAATAGGTCTTTTCTTTATGGTCCAATTGATATATTTTACCACTAATTTGACATTAGAAAAAATAAGAAGTAAGAATAGGAAAGAGCTAAAAAGAGATCACAAGTTCACTATTAAAATTTTGTAAATTTTTTACCATAAATTTAGTTAAAGAATAGAATAAATAAAGTATTTTTAACAAAGAATAAAATATGTCTTACCCTAAGTTTACATTACATTTTGGTTAGGAATTAAAAAATACCTAAAAAATGTCTAATGGGAAGTGCTCTATCCTCTCACTAACTTGATTTCGACCATAGTTTAGCTAATCTTCTTCACACTATTGTTTCCTCTTTATTGCTTTACTTTAGCTACTAATTCACCATCTTTAATACATTATTTGATTGTCCCCTCCCTCTCCTTACTTATATGTTATTTCTTTTTTTCTTCCCATAACCCTTCAAATAGGGATATTTTAGTCTTCATAACTATCCTTATTTCTCTCCTTAAATTATTACCATTTTAAGTAATGATTTTTTGCACAACTTGTGCCTACTTATAAATAACTTCCTTATTCATAAAATGAAGCTAGCAAACTTGACTGAATTCTCTCCTTTATCCTTTCCCTTGTCCTTTCCAATCCAATCTCAAACTTCCAAACAATCTGACCCCTCTCACTCTACGCCTTCAATGTTAACTCAACCTCCCAAACAACTTAAGCAAGAGCTCCTTACCACATTCAGAAGTTAAAAACAAGTAGTGGTAGAGAACTATGATATTTCACTCCATTATTGTCCTACTGTAGAGCTTAATGGAAAATCTATAGTTACATATAATATAGAATTTATTCATAAAGGAGTTAAGAGTTGGGAAGCCTCACTAATGGGTTTTTTTTATGGATATAATACTACCTTTTCCAATTATCAAAGCATAAGCTTAGAGGAAATGGAAAAACAGAAGTTTACAAAGAGGTATTGTTAACTAAAGAAAACAAGCTCGAAATTTGAAGCTCTCAAGATTATAGAGGAGGGATCATGGCAGATCTTCCAACTCCCTCTATTCTTGAACACATGGCAACCATGAATGGTGTTTGTTGAGCAAGTTTTATATCTAATAAAACTCTCAATACTAGCAAGTATACGAATCATATATTATAGGATCGAAAGGTATCATTCCCACAAGGATTAAGTAATAACTAACAATTTGAACGTAAATTTGTCTAAGGTAACATGAAATTGATTTTAATAAAAATAAATAATAAAAATTGGAATAAAATAATAAACAAAGCAATTAAATCAAATAAGAAGTGAGCCACCAAGTAATTTAGGATTTGATTAAGGATGAATACTTAGGATTTATTCTTTCATTATTTTGTTCCCTTAACTATTATTGATCCAATTATATGTTGATCTTAGATTTCCTAAGGGCTTGATTACTCTCTCTCAGGATCTAATCAATTAACTCTAATTGAATCCAAAATTCCATATTTTGTAACCTCTCGATTCATGAAACTTTCTAACATTTTCAATTAGTTCTGAAGTTATCTATTGGACAATTAATTTCTCATACAAGATCTCTCTTCGAATGATTGTTAATTTGACAATTATTTGATTTATTAAACAACCAACTCTCATTGTGTAATCTAATCTGATTACTTTTGACTATGCTCTTGATTTGTTTTCAAAGTATGAGCATGAACAATTATCACAACACCAGAATTTGTATTGAATCAATAATAATCAAAGTCACAAATTAACTTCAGAATAAACCTTAATTTAGAAACTAGAAACTCGTGATGTATTAAACATCTTAGAAATCCAATTAGACATCAATAATATTGAAATAAACAAGGGAAAAAAATGAAAACTCTATTTCCTCCTTAATCTGGAAAGTTGGAATTTCCTAATGTAGTTCTTGATCTCCTATTCTAATCCAAATCCGTAAGATGGCTACTGTCTTTTTAAATGTTTTTCTTGTTCTTGAATAGTTCTTGAGGCTTTTAGGATTCTTTCTAGGGTTTTCTCACTTAATTTAGCTCCAAAAATAGCCCCGAAATGTCAAAAGACCTAAAACACTGGTGCGTTAGAAAAGCTAAAATTTGCTGGAATTGTTATCTAGGAGATGCATGAACTGATGCATAACTGTGCATTATACCATGCAGAACTGAAAAATCTCAAATATTTGCAATTTTTCATGGGTATGTTCATGTGTCCCCAATTTGCTTCAAATATTCCTTGTTCTCTAATTATCTGATTCCCAACACTCACAAACACATCAAAGACCTCATAAAACATAAAATTAAGACCCTATTCTTGCTCTAAACCAAACAAACACTTGGAATACATTCAAACATTAATAATAACAAAATTCTAAGCCTATACATATGATAATCATCTAATAAACACTCAAAAGCATATTTAAACATCTATCATAATATAGTATAATCTACACCTATCAACATCCCTATATTTAAACCTTTGCTTATCCTTAAGCAAAACTAAAAACACAAACTCAAACAACCAAACATAAACACATAAGAATATATTCATGCAATATGCAATAATGAGACAACGATATGAAACTTTATGGAATTAACTTAACCTCATACATTACTCATTCAAAATGTGCCAACAGACTAACTTATTCCTTTCATGCTTAAGTGTTTTGATTTGAATATACATATCAATTAAGATATTAACACCCTATTCATACTCCTATGGCACTTGTAAGCATGCATTTATGATTGTTAATCAATTAAGAAGGCAAACTATCACCAAGTAACCTTTCGTGAAAATTCTTGCTATTTTTAAAAGATCGGTAGGTTTATTTATTATAACATTATATTTTTAGATTTTCTTTAACGATAACCTCGTCTTTTGATGCAAAGGCAAACACTTTGTCCTAAATGTCCCTCAGTTACTCAACTAGGTCACGCTTTTTATTTAGCTTAGTTAGAGTATCATTCTAGTGTTTTGAGCGAAAACAAACATTTTGTTATGAATGCCCCTGATTACTCAACTATATAATAACTCCCAACTGGCTACAAATTCTATTATTGACTTGATTTTTTCGAAAGGGCCAGCAGAATAGCTTTTTATTTAATACTTTTGTTTTTAATTTATAGCACCGCATTTCTTTTTTATCCATCCCTCTCATGAAAGGGTACTAATAATGCTAACCAATTTTATTGACTATAATTATAAATGTATTTAAACAAAAGTCATAAAATGAAAGAATAAGTGTCGTATCCTAACTAACATACATATTCATCCCAAAGACACTTAAACCATAAAGATCTTAAGTTATTATGCCTTCATAATTTAAATGATCATGTTCAAAACTAAACTAATTCTATTTAATTCTTACTATTGACATATTCACACAATGCACACATTATGCAATGCCAACTTAATAAAAAATATACAATTGTAAACTTCATAAACAATTGATACAAATGCAAAATTCATACACACATGATATGCAAATGCACAAACCTCCCCACACTTGAAAAACACATCCTCAATGTGAGAAGCAAAATAAGAAAAACAAAAATAAAGAAAAATAAAGAAAAAGTTAGAGTAAGAATATTTATAGTAATTAAAGCAGTGTTGGCGTGTGCAATGGAATTTGGAGACACTTCATGTCATAAAATTCCAGCAATCTAATTCCCTACAAAATAGACAAAAATAAAAGTAAAAAATACCAAAAAAATAAAATTAAAATAACAAATAAAAATAAAAATAAAAATAAAAAATCCTAAGTTTTAGGTTGCCTCTCAAATAACTTAGTTAAAGTCATTAGCTTGACATACACTTCACTTTTACACTTAACCAAGGTCTATTATAAGTAGCTTACGTCTACCCATGTTACCCAATTTTAGTTTAGTAGCCTGTAAATAAGCTACAAATTGCAAGATAATCAAAAGGATATAATTAATCAAATTAAACAATCTAAATAAATTCATTAATGTCCTTCTCTATTAAAAAATTTCAATAAAATAGGAAATAACAAAACTCTGTGAATTGTCTATTGAATTTAGCAGTTTGTCCTGTGAGAGGGGGAATCGCTCTCTTTCTTTCTCAGTCATCCTTGTCTCCTCTTCTTCTTTTGCTTCATGACCAGAGACTTCCTTAGTTGTCTTAACCTCTATAACCTTTATCCTTTATTCTTCGTTCTCTTCTTCTTCCTTTAAAGATTTGACTACACCAATTATCATGAATGAGAAGCCCTCTTTCAGATTCTTTAATACCTTATTCATATTGAATTTCACTTTTTCATCACCAATTTGAAGTTTGAGGTTGTCTTCATTAGACATCCACCAAAGCTCTTCCAGTGTTCAAAAATGGTATACTAAAAATTAGTGGATAGTTTTGATCCTCTTCAACATCTAGCAAAAAGAGATCCACAAGAATGATAAACTCGTCCACTTTTACAGGCACATCCTCCACAACACCAATCAGTTTCTTTATTGAATGATTCGCCAACTGAATAAGAATAGAAGTTAGCTTCACATCCCTTAGCTCCAATTTCTTGAAAATTGACAAAGGCATAAGATTAATATCCACACTTAAGTAACATAAAAATGTAGAAAAATTAAATTACCAATTATACAGAGTATGGTAAAACTCCTTGGATCTGTCAACCGCGAGGGTATATGGTTGGTAATTAAGGAACTGCAGCTTTTTGTCATGGAAACTATTTGATTGTCATTTGAAGTCCGCTTGCTTGATAATATTTACTTAAGAAACTTCATGTATGTCGGGATGTTCTTCAAAGCTTCCACAAAGAGCAATGTAATTTACAATTTCTTTAAGGTTTTCACAAACTTTGCAAATTGTATATCCAATTCATTCTTTTGAAGTCTTTGTAGGAATGGTATTATCGGTGAGTAAGGCAGAAGGGGACATAGGGAGCGTCCTTATTCTTTTCTTCATCCTTTTTCTTCTTCTTTGGGTCCTCTAGAAGGTGGGGTTTAACTTGTTTCTTCACTAGTTCTTCTATCTTATTCCCACTCCTAAGTGAGATAACCTTAAATTTCTCTCTTGGCATTGCTTTGGTATTCTCAAGAGGCTCCCCACACTTCTTCTAGAAAATGCATTTTCCAATTGACTTATTTAAACCTCCAAGTTGTGAATGGAAGAGGCGTGATTGTTCGCTACTAGCTTAAATTTCCCTTCTAGCCTTTTATGAGCCTCTTCCATACTTGTGAACTTGTCCATTAACTTGTCCAATTTTGAATCCTATAAACTAGCCCCATTTTGTTGAAATCCTAGTAGGCCTCAATTTCCATTTAAGTCCCTACATTATTAGACTTAAAGATATTTACGTGGTTTTATCACCCAGTAATGTACGTGTTTCAATAAGGATCATTACCTCCCCAGCCAACTTATGCTCCTATAAAGTTGAATTCTTACACATTGTTGTTTTCCAATAGGAAGTAATCAGTTGTGATATGGCTCTCCCGTCCGCATAGGTTGCATCGTTGCTGAATTTCTTTGAATGGAGTGAAAAAGAAATTCTTAGGCTATTCAATTGCTTGGTGAGGCTGTCGATCTTAGCCTGCAATGTTATCACTGAATTTGTAGCAATCATTCCTTTTGGATATTAGAAGGTTGACTGTTGTCTAATTCGTTCCTATGTCTAAAGACAACCATTATTTGCCATCACTTCAAACAAATTGTATGCTGCATACACTAGTGGTCATATAATTCCTTGATGATAGGTAATGAACCCTAGCCTTATGAAGTTCGTAAGGGTCCTTAGCTCTCCGTGATGTGTTTCCTACATCATCATCCTTTCAATCTCTTCTTGGCATTTAACTCTTTGGACTCTATAATTTTGCCTTGTGATGTCTACATTGATGTGTCTTTTACTTTCCATCCAAACTCTCTCTGTCTCTCTCTCTTGCTTTTTAATTTTTAATTTCTTATGTTCGATACCACAATCACAAGAAAGGGTAATAATTCCTTAAATTAAAGGAATTCAAATAGTCCTAATATTAAAAACCACGATAACAACGTCAAGTCCCCTACAATGACACCAAAAATCTTATTGAGAAAGTTGTCTATCTAATAAAACTCTCATTACTTGCAAGTATAATAATAAAAATAAATAACAAAAATTGAAATAGAATAATAAAACAAAGTAATTAAATTAAATGAGAAGTAAGCTGCCAATTAATTTAGGGTTTGATTGAGGATGAATGCTTAGGATTTATAGTTTGATTGAGGATGAATGCTTAGGATTTATTCTTTCATTATTTTGTTCCCTTAACTATTATTGATCCAATTATATATTGATCATAGATTTCCTAAGGTATTGATTACCTCTCTTAAGACCTAATCAATTAACTCTAATTGAATCCGAAATTCTAAATTTTGTAACCTCTCTATTCATAAAACTTTATACTATTTTCAATTAGATATGAAGTTATCTATTGGACAACTAATTTCTCACACAAGATCTCTCTTTGAATGATTGTTAGTTTGATAATTACGTGAATTATTAACATTTATGTATGTGATTAAATACAAGAAAGGTAAGGAAAATGTTATGGCTGATGCATTATCGAGAAGGTATGCTTTGATTTCTATGCTTACTTCTAAATTACTTGGATTTGAGCATTTGAAAGAGTTGTATATGGAAGATGTTGATTTTGCTAATGTATATCAAGCTTGTGAACATACTGCATTTACTAAGTTTTATAGGCATGAAGAATATCTTTTTAGGGGTAAACAACTTTACATTTCTACATGTTCTATTAGAGAGTTGCTTGTTAAAGAATCACATAGTAGAGGGTTAATGGGTCATTTTGGTGTGCAAAAGACCTTAGATATGCTTGGTGAATATTTTTATTAGCCAAATATGAGAAAATATGTGGAAAGGGTTTTGTGCTAAGTGTATTGCATATAAACAAGCTAAGTCTAGGTCTATGCCTTATAGTTTGTATGCACCTTTACCTGTACCTGGTGAACCTTAGACTGATATATCTATAGACTTTGTATTGGGTTTACCTAAGACTAGGAAAGGTAGAGATACCATATTTGTTTTTGTGGACAAACTTAGTCAAATGGCTCATTTCATTGCTATAGCATATTTGTTTTTGTGGACAAATTTAGTAAAATGGCTCATTTCATTGTTTGTCATAAAATAGATGATGCAACAAACATTGCTGATCTTTTCTTTAGGGAAGTAGTTCGACTTCGTGGTATGCCAAGGACCATTGTTTCAGGTAGAAATGTTAAGTTCCTAAGTCACTTTTAGAGAGTTTTGTGGGGAAAATTGGTATCTAAGATTTTATTTTATACTACATTTCATCCATAAACTGATGGACAAATTGAGGTAGTTAATAGGACTTTAGGAACCAAGTTGCGTGTAATTGTTAGGAAGAACTTGAAACTTGGAAGATTGTTTTCCATTCATTGAGTTTGCATATAATCTTTATATACATTCTTCTATAGATTATTCTCCATTTGAAATTGTGTGTAGTTTTAATCATTAACTGTGTTAGATTTGATGCCTTTACCTTTGACTGAGATTGCTAGTTTAGATGGCAAGAAGAAGGCTAACTTGGTTAAAACAATACACGAGAAAGCACATGTACAAATTGAACAAAAGAATCGCATATATGCACAAAAAGCAAATAGAGGTAGAAAGCAAGTTCTCTTCGAACCAAGTGATTGGGTTTGGGTGCATATGCAAAAAGAAAGATTTTCACAGCAAAGGAAGTCAAAACTTGATGCAAAGGGTGATGGACCATTTCAAGTGTTGGAACGCATCAATGACATTACATGCAAGATAAACTTGCCAGGTGCATATAATGTTTGTGCTACTTTTAATGTTTCTGACTTATCTCTTTTTGACTTTGATCTAAATTCGAGGACAAATCCTTTTGAAGAGGGAGGGGATGATATGAGCATGACCGCGGGACTTTGTAAGCGAAATAGTGCTAAAGGTGAGCTAGTAATGCTAGAGGGACCAATAACTAGATTAAGAGCTAAGAAGTTCAAAGAAGCGCTTCAATCTTATATGGGTCGAACTATAGATGGCATGGAATCTTAAGATATAATGAGGGCTAATGACAAGATAACTAATCAAGTTAGTCGGAATGAGCAAGAAGACTTTCCTTTTTATTTAAGTAATTAATTTACGTTACAAGCATAATTTTCAGCAACCCACTACTTGTGTCTTAGGCTTGTTTAAAACTTTTAGGTTTAATAGGTTGTATTTTAGAAATATTAGTTTGGGCTTTAATTATTTTGGTGAAAGGCCTATGTTTAAAGGCATTTTACATTTCTTTTCTTTTCAAGAGGTATAAATACATCATAATAAACATTGTTTAGGGTTAGATTGGTTGAATAACGAATTCTATAAAGGAGGATTTCTTGTCTTCTTCTATTGCATCAAGAATATAGTTCTTATCAAGGTAAACACTTGTGACAAATTTCTATTCTTGTTTTGAAACCAACCTTATTATATGTGTTTCCTTTCATATAATTGATTGGGGTTCATTAGGGTTGGGGATTTCGTCTTGTTCATGTTATATCCAAAGTGTGTGTTTAAGGGGTTTCGGGTTCTTTAGCCTTGGGGTTTCGCATCATAAACTATTTCAATCGATCAAATATTTATGGTGTTTTATTATTTCTTATTTTATTGACAATTTGTTATCGAAAAGGTTATTAATAAAATCACTTAGATTTCTTAAGTTGATAAATTATGTCATTATTATCTTACAACGTGTACGTTATTCACAGACTATTAAGTCGTTATGTGCAAAAATCAATGGAAGCAAGTAACTAATTCTAGACGCAAATTGATGGTAAACATGAAGGGTACATCGAGCTAACAACATTAAGCAAACATTACTTGAGAAGTAAACCAAGAATTAGGATATGTTTCATTTTTATTTCATTTTGTTTTTATTTTAGGTGTTAGAATAGGATTTTATTGATTTTTAATGTGTTTTAGTGTTAGGATAAAAAACATCCTAAGTTGATTATGCATTTTCGTGTTAGTATATGCATTTTAAATCTTTGTAACTTTGAGTGATCAAAATTTTAAGTTTTTCTAACTATTTTTCATGTTGTAAACGATAACAGAGAATTACATAACCACTAGACATGATCGTGTACATTCTGGATCTTTTAAAATTTCTTCACACACGTTCACAGAGAATTAGACACTTATTAGACGCACCCATATAGACTTACATAGTTAATATGACCATGTAAGTCCTCAAATACTTACACACTTGTGTCCTTTGAATTTTAAAGAGTTTGTAACTTACATGGTCAACTACCCGACCATGTAGCTAACTGTGTAAGTCTGCAACAACTTTTAAAATGCCCTAATCTCTTCAATTCTCTATGATTTTTCCTCTCGCTCTAAATATATGTATATATTTCTAAATTCATGTCTTTTGAAGTTAATTATATTGTGCGCGCATGGATCAACTAGCATTCTTATTAAGACTAGAACTCATAGGGAAGAAAATAGATTTATGAATGAAATCAAATATGCAATATTTACAGACAAAAGTATTCAGTTATTGTAGAAAAATCAATATACTTTTAATGTCGAATCAGGATCAACTAGGCCAGAAATAAAGCATTGGGTCAAACTCTTCTTTGGTATCAAGGTAATAGTCTATTCCTTTTACTTTCGAAATATGAACATGGGAATCATTGAAATATTTGTTGGATTATGATTAAAAAATGGGTTATTATTCCTAGAATATATTACTCTACTCGAATTACTAAAATCCAATATAATTTAGAAATTGAATTCAATAAAAAGCAAAAAAGGAAAGATTTCTATTTTGTATGTTGAAGTAAATAAAAAAATATGTAAAGTTAAAATATATCTATATATATCTATATATATATCTATCTATATATATAGATATATATAGATATCTATATATATATATATATAGTAATATTTTTAAGCTTTTGTCAACATGGAATTATGTATTGCTAGGGAAAAGGATCTGGTATCTATTTAATGATAAGGAAGCTTTGTGGGTTTAGTGGGTGCACTCTATAATTTTGAGAAGGAAAAATTTCTGGAGTGCTCAAACAACCACTAATAGTTCATGGAGTTGGAGAAAAATCTTATTCGTGAGGGATACATTGGGGAACCATTTCAGATTTAGGATAGGGAATGGAACTACTACTCTTTTTTGGCAGGATCCTTGGCATCCTAGAGGACTCCAAAAGCTTCTCCGCGGGAGATCAATGGATCGAGGCTACCAATGACAGTAAGAGTCTCAGAAATTATCAGAAATAATGAGTGGAGATGGCAAGAGATTAATATAGAGATCATTGGAAACCTAGAGCCCCTACAGTACCAACTAAATAATTCTATTCCAAACTGCTTGGAATGGATAGCTAGCCCTTCAAAACAATACACCAATGTTACAACCTACAATGTCTTAAGACCACCACTACAGAAAGTCCCTTGGCATAAATTGGTTTGGTTCAAAAGCAACAGCCCTAGATGTTCCTTCATATTATAACTGGCTTTCCTAAACAAGTTGCAAATGCGGGACAAACTTCTCTATCTCCATACTTCTAACCATTGCTCTTTATGTATCTTGGCCAATGAGACCATTGAAAACTTGTTTTTTGAATGTCCCTTCTCTAAAATCGTGTGAGAGCATTGTCTCATCCACTTCCATATACACCTTCCCACCAACTCAAACCTCCAATCCATCCCTATATGGTTTAACCAATCCTCAAATACCACTGACATTAACCTTTTCCCTATCCTTCTCTCTACTACTATCTATAACATTTGGAAGGAGCGGAATAACCAAGCATTCAAAGATGAATCCAAGGATGTGGGGAGCATGTACTCCAAAATAATCTTTCAAGTTATGGACCATCTTAGCTCAAACACTGTAAGGAGGTAACTATTGAAATGTTTGTTATTATTCTCTTAATCTTTTCTGCAGGTTTGATGGTTCAAAGAGTCAATGGAGATTCGACATTCTCAAGGCTTCCAAAGCGGAAGAGATATCCTTTCTCTTCAAAATTAGAGGAATCCTTTAGATTTGATAAGGAAGGTTGGGTGAGAACTTTGATAATAGAAGAAGGAGTTCCCAACCTTGGATTAAGCATTCAGAGACAAGAAAGAGGCAAGTATATTATGGAGCATCTCAACAGCTATACCCATGACGAGGTGTTTTGACATTCTGGAAAAGTAGAGAGCAAGACTGACTGTTTTAACTTTGCATTACTAGGTATGCTTGTAAGATTACGTGTTCTGGTTAAGCTGTACATTTAGGTTTGGGTAGTTTTTGTGGAAAGTTTCGTTCATTACTTGTAGATTTACTCATGTCCTTAGAAGAGGCTTTTCATATCGTGATTGATAGAGAATTGCCTCTTCGGCATTCTCTTGAGTTGTAAATAACCTTTATGATTTTTATTTAATTTTACTGATTTACCAAAAAAATTTCTAATGAGATTAGAAATAGTCTTCTAATTAGATTAGAATATATTATTTATATAATTTTGAAAAAGAGTTTTTCTAAATTATAATAAGTAAGAAGTCCAATTTATTGAAAATTATTTTCAATTAAATTTTATTAAAGGAGTCAAGATAATTGGAAATAGTTTTCAATTGGATTTGAAAATTGTTTTCAAATCAAATTAAATTTCTATTTG